>JBBBDQ010001564.1:685000-1167500 GCA_037127315.1 Ascarosepion bandense
TTGGTCTTTCATAAAGCACTATCAATCGTGGTCTCTGTAAACTCGACCTTATGAACTGACGCTGTCGGGAAGTTCGTCATGGATTAACCAATGATAAGCCTCAACAACGTGAGAACATTTGCAAATAACTTCCAGCAAATACTCAAGATGCCTGTTTGGGGCGTCGAACTGTAACTAAAGATTGAAAATGGATCTATTTTCTGTACTGCTGTGGCTCGTACCATGTGACATCCGGTCGCCCGGATGTATAAAAGACAATGTACACTTAGTACGGGGGTTGTCATTATCAAGGACTTCGGGAAGTAACACCTACTACTGCGAGTGACTGTAAATATTGTATATACATCTTGGTTGTACCACTCTGGTAATAAAGTAGTTTATCTACATTTTCAAATAGCAGTCTTGGATTATAAATACTGTGTTGTGTCGTGGCTCGTACCATGCGACTTCCGGTCGCCCGGATGTATAAAAGACAATGTACACTTAGTACGGGGGTTGTCAGTATCACAGATTCGGGAAGTAACACCTACTACTGCGAGTGACTGTAAATATTGTATATACATGTTGGTTGTCCCGCTCTGGTAATAAAGTAGTTTCCATACATTTCATTGTGTATCTCTTCATTCCACGATACAACATTTTCGTTAGCCTGATAAGAGAAATCAATGGTTTCTTTAGAGCCTGGTACTAGAACCTGTTGTCAATCAACGATAGGGTTTGAACAGAATGTCATGTTATTGTGTTTCCTAGACTATCGAGGGTTTCTTGTGTTTTGATCGTGTGCCAGAGAGTCATTTTGTGAACGCTGACCTTTATATAATGTTTTTCCTCACAGTCAGTGACCCCTCTTGTCTTTTGGTGGCTTTATTAATTGGCCTGAAATGATTAAAATATTAAATTTACTAGCAGTATAGCCCGGCGTTGCTCGAGTGTAATGAAAGCTTTAATATATATGTTATCGATTTTCTGCACTATTTGTTAGGGCGCCGCTCCTATTTGACTACAAATGGACTGTTCCCATTGCTATATATAGCAATGGTGGATTCTCTACAAGAGGGTCGTACCGAGTCACTAGACTGACGACTCTACGACACTGTCAGCTCTCTGCCTTCGGGTAGAGGGCGCTTTCTGCTTCCGAGCAGAGAGCAATAACCCAGTCGTGGTTCCGCCGAAGGGTAGAACCACGACTGGGCAAAAATAGACAGACATTTTTTGGCCCAGCTATATGGCCGGGAATACCCACAATAAAATGACCATGTGTCACATCCAGCCTTGCGTGGGAAGGCTAGTAAATACAGTCGAAGAGAGTCACTTGAGAGTTTCTAATGAGTTACTGAAGAGTCAGTGCGAGTCAGTGAAGAGTTAGTCACACTTCCGGTGGCGTACCGAAAGTAATCACGTATACACACGTCTTACGACGGATTGGACTCTTGTATCTTTTCTATTGTAAATATTACGAATCACTTCTGTACATACTAACCGTCTTTCCGCGGAATACAACTTATATTCTGATTCTGTTGTTGAGTTATTCATTTATACTTGGCGACATAACACTACTGCAAGAACTGCAACCTTGAAACTTCTGAATATCGTTCCTTATGTCTTTGTCTATGGGTGTATCAAATTTGATTAAAATCGGACCACTCCTTCTATAACCCGATTTTTTCGATTATCGATTTTCGATATTTATCGGGGTACCTCGACACAAAACCTAGCTAAGAACACTCGCAGACGCTTATAGTACAACTGTGTAAATTTTTCAAGAAAATCGCTTCAGCCGTTTCGGAGTCTATAGGTAACGGATACACACACAGAGACACACACATATACACACACAGAGACAAAATTCCATTTATAAATAAGTTTAGATTAACGACATTGAGGTTAGATTGGCCTGAGTTATTAGACATAATTAGAAGAGATATTTTAAACATTTATGATAAAGGGTTAATCTGAGATTTTTATCACAGTCATCATGGGATATGAATCGGTGGTTTTTCTGGTGGGATGAATTTTTCGTCTGGTTTATAGAGTTCATCTAATTGCAGTAGAATGAGTTTATGATTCTTTTATTTTTACTTTTGTTCATATCAGAACAGTTATTCATTACAGTCATGTATTTAAGGTCTTAAATTTTATTTATTCATCGCTGACATGGTTGGAAAAATTTCAGCTGATAAATGCTTGCCTTATGTTGCTGAATTCTTTATAGAATAATATTGTGTGAAGGAGAAATTATTTCCGTTCGGTTAATCATGTTTTTATAGCAGTTATCTTATATCTACGAGAACATAACCTTTTATAATTAAGAAGCGAAGAGTTTATGATTGTGTATATTTTATGTGGTAAACTAGTAGAGCTGTGACAATTAGCGTCTCCGAAGATGTCAAAGAAATGAATTTTATTACTGATGTTAAGTTGCCGCACCTTTTAGAAAATCTGCCCTACGATCGAGCAGAAACAATCGATAATTTTAAGCAATTTAAAACTGTTTTTTTTCATTTATAATAACAAGATGAATACTATGACAATTTTTTTATAAAAAGCAAAATCTACCGACCCAGTTTGGCTTTCATTCTAATACAAAAGTGTAATCTATAGATATAAAAGGCAATCTTTGAGTCTGTATGTGACTGTTCCCTATGCACGCCTACATTTTTTAAGCTACGCCATTCAAACTTTCTAGGAACACATATCTACAGGGAAACCAGGTCGACACATACATTTGGAGTTTAAGTTCAACAATTTTCCCTTTCGCACTTTTTGGCCAATGGAGCCGATTGTTTACATTTGCTCCGTAAAACATCTAAGATCTAAAATGGTTGCTAAATTACGTCACAGAAATCAAATCACACGTGACAAAAATATTTTTTTATTTAAAAAAAAATATGTAAAAAAAAAAGTGCCAGTGGTGAATTTAATTATTTAAGTCTTTTTGTTTTTTCAGATTTAATATTTTATACTTCAGAAAATAAAATTAAAAAAAATAAAGCCTTTTTTTTTTTCGCAAAATACTTCATGCAGGAAATCAATTTTCTGTAATTCGTGTGGCATTAATGCAACTTTTTCCTCTAAAATTAAATGTCTACATTTTTAAATATTCTTCGAATATTTCTGAACTGAGATCGTAATAGTTTTTATATTTCTAATTTCAGTAAAACAAATAAATAATTTTTATTTTTATGTTAAATTCATTTAGTCAACAAAAAATCTAAATATTTGCCTCCGTAATTTTGAAACAAAAACAAACGCAATGTTGTTTACAATGTCACTCAAAACATCCAATCACGTTTACTAAAACGTTCTGAGTTGCACGGGTAACGCCGGGCTATGATGCTAGTGAAGACATACATGCCATCCAGCAACTCACAAAATTCGCATACGTATCGAATAGAAAACTGTACAATCGCTACCTTGACTTCACAGCAGCATATAACCACAAGAATAGATGCTGGTTGGTTGATTGATTTTGTTTAGCGACATATCAACCTTTATGTTTTATTTAATTCTGAAATAATAGTAAATATTTTAGACACAATTTTATGGCTTCAACTAAATATGTACTTATAAATATGCATTATTGCTGAGCTCTCAACCTTTTACCAAAATAGGCGAATGTAACCCTCACTTCTTCTCCATCAGTTTCTTTTCTCGCACTTCCCGCTTGTGAAACTCTCTTTCCCATACTTACTTGTAGCTATGAGGGATAGCTACAAACTCCAGAGGTTTAAATGCAATATCAATTGCCATCTTCCATTTACTTGTTTTACACTTCTCTCTTATCCTTTCTTCAACATCTCCTGTAATTTTTTTTCTATCTTCCCTCATCTCTCTCTCCCACCCACCCCCTCTCTCTCTCTCTCTCTCTCTCTCTCTCTCTCTGTAGAACCCTTGTGCACCAGTGTCAGTTCTGCCTTGCTTAGGGTGAAACAGTATTGTTTTTAATTTGATTTTAAATATGTATTATTGATAAATGTACTGGAAAAATGTTTTGTTGGCGTTTGTATTTTTATACTTTCACTAGCAGTATAGCCCGACGTTGCTCGGGTGTAATGAAAGCTTTAAAACTAATCCATGGTCCTTGAACTCAGACTCTTTCGACGTTGGCACGAAAGACTAAAAAGCAATAGTTGTTTCCAGTTAAAGCAAAACCAAAGACTGAAAGAAAAATGAAATGGATGTAAGTCAAATTTTGATTTCCTGGTATCGATATCAAATAAGTTTTTTCGTCATTAAACTGAATTTTGAAAGCTAAATAAGTCCTCTGAGTGAATGGTATCATGTCTGAGACTAAGAACTACAATTATACCTACTTAGAGCCAAACCCGAAGCAAAAACTAAAATAAAAGGGCTGAAAAAATACAGGCATACAAACAGATAAACAGACACACACACAAACATCTTGCCTTTTATATATATATATATATATATATATATATATATATATATATATATATATATTATCGATTTTCTGCACTATTGTAAGAACTGCAACCTTGAAACTTCTGAATATCGTTTCTTATGTTTTTGTCTATGAGTGTATGAAATTTGATTAAAATCGGACCATTCCTTCTATAACCCGATTTTTTCGATTATCGATTTTCGATATTTATCGGGGGTACCTCGACACAAAACCTAGCTTAGAACACTCGCAGACGCGTCTAGTACAACTGTGTAAATTTTCAAGAATGTCGGTTCAGCTGTTTCGGAGTCTATAGGTAACGGACACACACAGAGAGACAAAGTTCGATTTATAAATAAGTTTAGATAATGGTTTTGTTTAGGGGTTGACTATGTTTCAGAGCTGAGACTCTAACAAGTGCTACCACCCCAGGTTAGGACGGATCTAAGAACAATAGGAATTAAGAAATGGTTCCACGGTCTTCAAAACCTCCTGTCAGCCGATCAGAGGCCTTGCTGCTGACAAAGGTGGAAACCTTCTCATCCTGTCTATTCGTGCTCTGACTCGACTGAATGCGTTAATCTTTTGGTTTTATTTTTTTCCCCACAAGCAATAAAGCGACTAGGATGCAAGGAGTTACCGAATGTGAAAGATTATATATTATCTCCGGATAAAGATTATTTTATCTCCGGATAAAGATTATTTTATCTCCGGATAAAGATTATATATTATCTCCGGATAAAGATTATTTTATCTCCGGATAAAGATTATTTTATCTCCGGATAAAGATTATATATTATCTCCGGATAAAGATTATTTTATCTCCGGATAAAGATTATTTTATCTCCGGATAAAGATTATATATTATCTCCGGATAAAGATTATTTTATCTCCGGATAAAGATTATATATTATCTCCATCTATCTTCTTCTATGTACCTTGTCCTTCCACATCTCCCTACCCCTGGTGGCTCTTAGCACGATTTCTCCTGTTACACCACGCAACCCCCGTTCTGTCATCCACCTGCTCAGGCTCTTCAAATATGTTATCAGCTGCTTTCCCCGATCTCTTTTTCTTCACTACCTGGCCTGTTAGTATCAGGTTCTCCAAGCCCTCCTTCCTCATTGCATGTCCCATGAATTTTAGTAGTCTCTTCCTGATGCTCAATATCAATGTTCTTTTTGTTTCCATCATTTCCAAAACCTCATCATTGCTCACATGCTCGGTCCATGATATCCGCAGTATCCTTCTGTAGAACCACATTTCATTTGTTTCAAGTTTTTCCTTCATCTTTGATGATATTGTCCAGTATTCACTGTCATATTGAAGAACTGACATCACATAGCAGTCTAGTAATATCTTCTTTGTTTCTAGTGAAAGTTTCCAGTCTCTTAACACTTGACTCAGCTTCTGGAACGCGTCCTTCGCCATGCCAATTCGCTTTCGGATCTCTGTGTCGCACTTTCCGTCTTCTGTTAGAACACTTCCCAGTACTTGTCAGATTGGGTAGACATGATCGCCCACACTGTGTATCCCGTATGGCAATTAATTGACTGACTGAATATAATTGTTGAAAACATAATTAAAACTTCTACTGGGCATAAAAGTGGGGGATTGGTTTTATATTTTTATGAAATAATAGACTGATCCCCCACTAATTATACTTAATATAATAATGTAATATAATCTCCTTCCAGCTATGAGTTAAATAACAGGACAGATTGGGTTCTATAGCGTTGGATGGCAGCCAGTCAACTGCAGAAAGTAATGGCAACCTACTGCAGGATAAACTTCTGCCCAGTCAGTCATGTCTCTTTCTAGAAATGATCACACAAGCGTGCATCACGTATGGCACTTGACTGACTGAAGGCAAGAAGACGAAGGGGGACAAGGAAACAGTATCGGAACTAGTTTTGAAATTTTATTAAAGTTGACTTCGTTGCAGTTTACTTTGAAATAGACTGCGAGGAATAGATATATAAACATCCACTAAATACGCTAAGAATCTGTAAATCATGACGAAAAAAATTACCAAAAATTAATAAAAACAAAGTTTTATCGTCAAAATCTTTATGTTATTATTAAAAGGAAAGACTAAAGAGTTTTTTATTGTTAAATTATATTTGTTTTTATTCTTTTGAGAACGTTCGAAATTTTGGTTAAAAATCTGTTTTTTCTTTCGTCACACCCAGATATCCCGTAGCTCCTTAGAACTGCATGGGCACCACATTTACTAGAGCCGCAGAGGAAGTGGTGAATCTTTGGGCACGACAGCCTGACAATCCTCTCCAGGCTGTTTTGAATTCAGAGTTTTTCATTCTCCTAGCCCGGTTGCCACCCAAGTCTTTCATTGCCGATACAAGCTGCAAAGAGGAACGAGCGTTTTATTTACTTCCTTATGAGAATATACAAGAGGGACAATCAACAAGTTTATCTTCATACCCTGCCTAGTGGCAAACGCTGCTGGTGGCGCCAGGGGTGGCAGTACCGCCATAGCCACCGAAACCGTGACATCACTCCTGGTCGGCGGCTGATGAAGACAGGGTATTGCACGTGCTAACACACGTTGTATGTTACAAATTTATAAAACCCAATCTGTCTTGGGGGAGAAGAGATGGATTCGTACCTTTCCCAAAGGGTATTGGAACGTAAGTAAATGTAATGAACCCGACACTTCGGTTCTTCACTCTGAGTCGCCATCCATTACATCACCATGCCTTCACGTATAAATTAGTATAAGAAATTTTAGTGTCTTTTCGCTGTGAAAAACACATTGTTTTGAAAATTCGTGCAAAAATCAAATAATTATCGGATTTTAATGAAACATTCAGGAGCTATTCACAAAAGAATGAAATTATTTGTTTACATGTTACCCGACACTTATTTAATTTCATGAAATTTCGAGAAATTGAATTTTGTGCTGCTTAATATTTATATTAATTAAAAGCAAAAATCCTCGGAGAATTTAAATCGTCGATTTATTTTGTAAGACAGCAAAACCATTTACCGAAAATCTGCTTTGAATCATAAAATAAAAAATACAATAAAAACTAAGACTATTTAATTAGAAATCCTTTAATTGTATTTATGAATAATATATATGATGGACACTTTTGTTTTAAGAAAAAAACATTTATTCGATAAAAAAAAGAACTTTTTAAAAAAATTGTTTTCCCTTTAAAAAAGAAATTAATTAGAATATTTGACGGACCTACAGCAGATTACCACCACGTTTAATTTCGTTGTTTTTCATTTATTTTTTTATTTTTTTATTTTTTATGTTTTTACTTTTTTCAGCGCAGTCCTATCGATTGTTACTTAAACTTTCCGATTATAAAAAAACAAAAAAAATTAAATTACAATATTTAAACAAATTTGGTGGGGGGTCAGTTTCTCATACAACATTAAAGTAAATCGATCCTCCATTTTCTAACCACTCGCGTTGGGTGCGCTTTGTTTATGTTAATTTCGTTGTTTTCAATTTTTTTTTTTTTTACTTTTTTCAGCGCAGTTTTATCGATTGTTACTTAAACTTTCCAATTATCAAAAAAATTTAAAAAATTACAATATTTAAACAAATTTGGTGGGGGGTCAGTTTCTCATACAACGTTAAAGTAAATCGATCCTCCATTTTCAAACCACTATAAGGTTGTATGAGAAACTAGTCCCCCACCTAAAATTGTTTAAATATTGAAATTTTTGCAATTTATTTTTTGTCATTTTAAGGTGTATAAGATAATATCGCACTATAAAAAGTCAAAAAAGTTTGAGAATGAACAAATTTACAGGTGGCGGTAATGTCGTACCGGCGACTGGTTTCAAAAGGGAGGCTCGATTTACTATGACTTTGTATGAGAAACTGGACCCCAACCAGAAAATTTTTAAATATTGAAATTTTTCGAAATTATTTTTTTTTTTTTTGTCATTCGTAAATCTAAGGGGGTAATCGATAGGACTGCACTGAAAAAAGTAAAAAAAGAAAATGAAAAACAACAAAATTAAACGTGTTTGTAGTCTGCTTCAAGTTCACCGAATAATTTATAAAATTTAAAATCTTTTAAAATTATGTATCAGTTTTCCCCGGTTAGGTGAGAATAAAAAACTATATTTCGTAATTATTAATGGAAAAGCTTACAACAATTCACCGTCCCACTATATCTTAAAAAAATTTAATTTTTAATCTTAAAAGTGATACCTAAGGCTTAAAATGCATTTTTAAAAATGAAAATTTTTTCTCAAAGCTTTTTAGTTTTAATTTCAAGCTAATAGATTAAATTTAATATTTCCGATAAGCAAAATACATTGTTATATTTCGAAATGATTTAAGTTGAATGCAAGAATTTTTTTCTTTCATCACAATGTTTATAAAAAATATCAGTCAGTTAAGTGCCATACGTGATACACGCACGGGCGATCATGTCACGAAAGAGACATGACAGAAGATTATCCCGCAATAGATTGCCATTGCTTTCTGTGGTAGACTGGTTGCCGACTAAGGCTATAGAACCCAATCTGTCCTGCTATTTAACCCATAGCTGGAAGGAAGAGACGGATTAATACCTTTCCCAAAGGTATTTGCGCGCAAGTGAATATACTGAATTCAACTGGAATTCGAACTCGGCTCCCCGTTTTCTCGTTCCGAGTCGATATCTACTGTACCACAACGCACATCCTCAAAAAACGTACTTTTCTGAAACTTTATTTGATAAATAGGAGCTGATTTAAATTTTAATAATTTAAATTCAAAGTTTAAATTTTTAAATTTTAAATTTAATTTTAAATTTAAATTTTAATAATCCTATTCAGAAGAAATTTTATTTTAGCTTAAAATAACGTAGAAATACATTTATAACACTTTGGTAGCTGTTCTTAAAGATGTTAACTGTATGACATTTTAACTCACAGACGAAAAACGAATAAATGTGCAGAATTTTGTAAATACGGTCGTCCATACAAGCCATTATCAAAAAATAAAAGTAATAACCATAGAAAATTTAAAGCCAAAGTGCCTAAAATTCAATAAAGCATTAGATTATGCAAGCTGCGAGGTTAGGGTATAACTGGACAATTGTTTGACCTTATCCAGTCATTCCTTTCAAATCGCACAATGAAGGTAGTATTGAACGGACATGCCCCCAATACTATCATACGACCGTGGGTGCCCATCAAGGCTCTATTCTAGGTCCTATGCTTTTCCATATCTACATTAACGATCTCCCAGATGTAATAACATCCCAAGTAGGCACATACGCTGACGACACTGCAGTTTACTCTAGCATCGATCAAAAATCTGCTGAGGCTGACAAAGCAAACCTCGCTGCCGAGCTTGAAAAGGACCTCATATCCGTGGCGGACTGGGGTAAGAAAAGGCTTGTGAATTTTAATACTTCCAAAACGAAGCTACTATCTATTAACCATCACAGACTATCGCTCCTACCCATATTAGCATAGATCAGGCTAGTCTCTATGAAAGCAAAACACTGCATCTCCTCGGCTTAACTCTCACAACAGACCTCAAATAGAATGACTATATAGAATCGATAGCTAAATCCGCTGCTAAGAAAGTCGGTTCTCTGTGTAGGGTCTGGAAGTTTTTTCCCGTCTGAAACAATCCTGCACATATATAAATCTACCATCCGCCCGTACATTGAATATTGCTGCCATATCTGGTCAGTTACTCCTGCTATCCACCTAGGTGTCCTTGACAAAATCCAACGGAGAATCTGTAATGTAATAGATCCCGACTTGGCAGCTCAGATACAGTCACTTTCTCACCGGCGCAATGTGGCTTTCTTGTGTCTCTTCTACAAATACTTTCACGGCTTCTGCTCCGATGAACTTAGCTCACTGGTGCCGCCTACATATAAATTTACTCGAGGCACAAGATTAGCAGCTAGGTCCAACCCTTTTACTGTGAAACCAATAAATTGTAAACGCAGATTCTACTCCAGTAGCTTCTTTTCTCGCACTTCACGCCTGTGGAATTCCCTTCCATTTACTTGCTTTCCCGACAGCTACAATCTCCAAGAATTTAAATGTAAAGTCAATAGTCATCTCCTATCCTGCATCCTCTCTCTCTTGCTTCTTTCTCCGTCCACTCCACTCTCATCAGTATTCTCATCCTTTTTTTACCCACTTCCTGACACCCCCTATAACCTGTCACTCTTTCTCATAACTTTCCTCTTATGTAACCCCCTTCAAAACAGTGGCAGTAAATTGCCTTGCATGGGGAGATATGATAATTAAAAAAATGATTACGGAGAATTTTCGTTACTGAGTAATTAAAGATTATATAAAAAACGATCACATCATTTTCCTCAGGTCAATTTCACTATAGAAAAAGATTCGTCTTCCGTCTGTAAGTTAAGATGTCATACTGTTAACATCTTTAAAAACAGCTACCGAAAATCAAAATTTGATTTTAGTAAGTTCATTTTAGTAAGTACTACGGCTTCGAGATCGACTTTTCAACAACCTACGTTTTTCGTACCAACGTCCAAAGAGTCTGAGCTCCAGGACCATGGATTAGTTTTAAAGGTTTCATTACACACGAGCAACGCCGGGCTATACTGCTAGTCTTTTTAAACTGCATTTTTCGAGGCCTCTTATTGTACGCATCAACCTCAATTAGTGACTCTTGAGCCTTTTACTTGATAGACAATTACTAAAAGTAAAAGAATAGAAATAAACTGATTGATATTTTAATCCTTAGGTATCATTTTCTGTGAAAGTTCATAGATAGATAGATAGATAGATAGATAGATAGATAGATAGATAGATAATGAACAGACTGGGACAGATAGATAGATAGATAGATAGATAGATAGATAGATAGATAGATAGATAGATAGATAACAACTCTAACGTTAGCTGTTATCTTTCCTACATATCCTTTATAAACTGCACTCTTATTGCACGCATCAATCTCAATTAGTAACCCATAACATTGAGGGACTCTTAAGCCTTTTACTTAATAAACAATACAAACTTGATAGACAATACAAACAACAGAATAGAAACCGACTGAGATAGCAACGATATATAGGAAGCCAATGACATAGAAATATATACATAAATAGATTTTTTTTTCTTAAACGAAAATTTCGCTGTTTGTCGTCTCAGTTTATTTGTGTCGGTTTGTCTAACTTGTTTGTTTATTAGTTCCGAGAGTGTTTCTCCCGCCGTTGTCAAGACAAATTGAGGCGAGTGTTTAAAAGACTCCAAAATGGAGGCGTGAATTAATGCTCCGTGACAAAAATGAAACGAACACACACAAAGAAAGAAATCAAAATGAACAGAGAGAAAACAAAAAGACACCTGTAAAAGTGTCGACTGTAACAAAAGCAGGTGTCAAAATGTCGTTCAAAGAATCATGTCAATAAAGATGATTTAGAAAAGACAAAAAGCTTAAATATTTCTGATCTGTCGTTCATGGTATTCAAATATACGTCACATAAGACTTCTTTCTTTCTTTCTTTCTTTTTTCTTTCTTTCTTTCTTTCTTTCTTCATATGCTTTTTCCTTCCTTCCTTCTTTCTTTCTTTCTTTCTTTCTATGCGTTTTCTTTTTTCTTTCTTTCCCCCTTTCTGTACTTTTTTTATTTTTCTTTCTTTCTCACTTTCTAAGCATTTTATTTTTTCTTTCGTTTTCCCCCTCTTATACTTCTTTATTTATTTATTTATTTATTTATTTATTTATTTATTTATTTATATGCTCTTTCTTTCTTTCTTTCTTTCTTTTTTCTTTCTTAAGCTTTTTCTATTTTCTTTCTTTTTCCCCTCTTATACGTCATTCTTTCTTTCTTTCTTTCTTTCTTTCTTTGCCTTTTTATTTATTTCTATCACGCTGCCTAAGTATTTTTCTTTTTTCATTCTTTTTCATTCTTTTTAGCCCTCTTACGCTTCTTTCATTCATTCATACTTTCTTTCTTTCTTGACATACTTTTTCTTTTCTTTCTTTCTTTCTTTGCTTTTTATTTTTTTCATTCTTTCTCTCTTCCTAAGCTTTTTTCTTTTTTCTTTCTTTTTCCCCATTTTATGCTTCTTTCTTTCTTTCTTTCTTTCTTTCTTTCTTTCTTTCTTTCTGTAGTAGCAAAGTGAGGGTGAGATGTATTTCAAGATATTTATTTAATATATTTCCTATGCTGATATTTACTATGAATTTTCACAGCTTCCTGCACATTTATAAATCTATCGATCGTCCGTGCATGGACTAATACTGCCATATCCGGTCTGCTGCTCCTGCTATTCGTCTCGATAGACTTGACACAATCCAAAGAAGGGTCTGCAATGTAATCTATCCTGACCCGGCATCTCGACTTCAGTATTAATTTTCCCATCGACGAAACGTGGATTCTCTCTATCTTTTCAATAAATATTTTCATGACAAATCCTTTGACAAACATTTTTTATGGCACTCTGAGTAGACGAATTTAGGCAATTAGATTAACAATTAGATTTCACTGTTTTACTCTTGAACCAGCTAGATGCAACCGACACTGCTACACAGAGTTGCTTTTCTCGCACTTCTCACCTGTGGAAAGGCCTTCCGATAACTTGCTACCCTGACAACAACAAAAATTTGAAAATTCAAAAATTTAAATGCAAATCCAACCGTCATATTTCCCTCTTCCTGTTTTGTCCTTTTCTCAATCTTTCCTACTATTTTTTTATTTCAATTCTGTTTTACGACCTGTAACACCCTGGGCACTTCTTGCATTTCCGCCTTACTTGGGGTAAAATGTTTAAAACAAATGCTTATTTATTCAGATACTAGCAGTATAGCCAGGCGTTGCTCGGGTGTAATGAAAGCTTTAAAACTAATCCATGGTCCTGGAGCTCAGACACTTTGGACGTTGGCATGAAAGACTAAAAAGCAAATAGTTGTTTCCAGTTAAAGCGAAACCGTAGACTGAAAGAAAAATGAAAGGATGTAACTCAAATTTTGATTTCGTGCTATCGATATCAAATAAGTTATTTTCGTCGTAAACTGAATTTTGAAGGCAAAATAAGTCCTCTGATTAAATGGTATCATGAGTGAGACTAAGAACTACAATTATACCTACTTAGAGCCAAACCCGAAGCAGAAACTAAAATAAAATGGCCGGAAAAATACAGACATACAGGCAGAACAATAGACACACACACAAACATCTAGATTTATATATATATATATATAAAATATCGATGTTCTGCACTATTGTAAGAACTGCAACCTTGAAACTTCCGAATATCGTTTCTTATGTTTTTGTCTATGAGTGTATCAAATTTGATTAAAATCGAACCACTCCTTTTATAATCCGATTTTTTCGATTATCGATTTTCGATATTTATCGGGGGTACCTCGGCACAAAACCTAGCTAAGAACACTCGCAGACGCTTATAGTACAACTGTGTAAACTTTTAAGAACATCGGTTCAGCCGTTTCGGAGTCTATAGGTAACGGACACACACACACACAGACACAGACACATACACACACAGACAAAGTTCCATTTATAAATAAGTTTAGTAGATATTTTTAATATCTTATGCACGGACGGATGGTTGGTTTGTATATATGCAAGATGGATTCAGGCGGAAAAAGCTTTCTGGCTCGACACAATGACCCAACGTTCCTAGCAGTGGATTTAGATATCGAAATGTATTCACTTAAGGTCTGAAGTAAATTTGAGTCTCAAATGTGTTGTCTCGTTTAGTGTGCTTCCGTTGATCATGTCTGTAGAAAACTCGGGATCTGATTAGTGATAATGAAATTCTCCAGCTTGGTTTTGTGGTATTGAATGTTACTACAAGACATTTATATCAGAAAAGCTTTGGGAAAAATTAAGAGAATTACCAATGGAAAAGTTGTAGGAACCTAATTTAGAAAATACTTCTTGGCCAAATTTCTCTTACATATTCAAGTTTACCATTTGTTCAGGCCTGGATAATGCTGTCATGTGCTCCTGTTACGTATTTCGATATCCTTGATAAAATCCAAAGAAGAATCTGTAATTTTATTGATCTTAACATAACATCTCGGCCTCAGTAACTTTTCCACCGACTTTGTAGGAATATTTGTAACTTTTCTTTGCCTTTTCCAGGAATATTTTCATAGTAAATGTTCTGGTGAATTCTCCGCTATGGTACCTAGACTTTACGAATTTAAGTGTCGTCCCGGGTTCGATCCCCGGCATCTTCATAACATTTTTAAGATGTGCGTTGTGGTGCAATGGATATTGGTTCGGAACGACTACAGATGCACATGAACGAGAGACTCTGAGATTTTTAAATTCAGAAAAATATTATTTCGTTTATTTTTATATATGCTTTGTGTGCATTGTGGTGCAAAGGATATCGACTCGGAACAAAAAATCGGGGAGCCGAGTTCGAATTCCACTTGAATTCCTTGCATTCACTTGCGGGCAAATTCCCTTTGGGAAAGGTATTAATCCGTTTCATCCTTCAAGCTATGGGTTAGATAACAGGACAGATTCGGCTTTATAGCCTTGGCTGGCAACCAGTCTCCTGCAGAAAGTAATGGCAAACTACTGTGGGATAATCTTCTGCCCAGTCAGTCATATCTCTTTTGAGACATGATCGCCCAAGTATGTATCACGTATGGCACTTAACTGACTGACTGAATATAATAGTTGAAAACATAATTAAACTTCTACTGGGCATAAAGTGGGGAATCGATTTTCAATTGTTATGAAGTAATAAACTGATCCCCCACTAATTATACTTAATATAATAATGTAATATAATTTATCTCTTCTTCCTCCAGGTATGAAAAAAATAGCAGGACAGATTTGGTTCTATAGCTTTGGCTGGCAACCAGTCTACCACAGAAAGCAATGGCAACCTACTGCGGGATGAACTTCTGCCCAGTCAGTCATGTCTCTTTCGAGACATGGTCACCCAAAGCGTTTATCATCTGACTGACAGACTAGATTTGCGGCAAGGTCCCATCATTTGTAGTTGAAATAGCTAGATGTGACAATATGTTCTATGCTAATCGGATATTTTTACCCACTTCTTACTTGTGGAACTCTTTTTCAGTTTCTTGTTTCCCAGTCGAGTTTGATCTTGAAGGATTTTTTTTTATAAGCGTTTCACCCCGAGCAAGGCATTTCACTGCCACTACTGCGCAGGGGGCTACATAGAGTGGAGAAAGGATGGTTAAATATAGGAAATGTCAGAGGGCGGGTGATAGGCAGGTAAGGATACCGAGAATGGTTAAATATAGGAAATGTCAGAGGGTGGGTGGTAGGCGGGTAAGGATACCGAGAATGAGGGTTGGGTAGATGAGAGTGTTCTGAGAATAATTGGGAGTTATTGTGATAGGAGATGTCTATTGACCCTACATTTAAACACCTGGAGATTGTAGCTGTCGGGAAAGCAGACTTGTGGAAGGGAATTCCACAGGCGGGAAGCGCGAGAAAAGAAGCTGTTGGAGTAGAATTTTACGGTTACATCTTATCTGTTTAACTGTAAAAGGGTGGGACCTAGTTGCTAATCTAGTATCTCGCGTAAATTCGTGCTTAGGCGGCACCAGTGATCTAAGTTCATCGGAGCAGAAGCCATGAAAGTACTTGTAGAAGACGCACAGGGAAGCCACATCACGCCGGTGAGTGAGTGGTTGCAGCCGGTCTGCCAGGTCAGTATCAACCACTTTACAGATTCTCCTTTGTATTTTGTCAAGAAGCCCAAGGAGAGTAGCAGGGTCACCCGACCAGATATGGCCTCAGTATTCAATACATGGGCGGATGGTAGCCTGTTCTTTTATTGATCTCTCTTCTTTGTAATGTTCCTCACTTCCTTTCACAAGCAAACCCCCGTGGGTCTTAGTGACATCATTGCCTTGCTTGGGGTGAAATGATTATAAAGAAATACATCGAAAGCAAAGAGATCAGCGTAAGAGAAAATGTCCGTAACGCAAAGCCATGGTCATTTGTTTTGTCATTTAATGCACAATTCTTTCACATTCGCCACGTTCCTTGGGTGTCGTTTAAAAACAAAGACTTTCTTCACTTTTGCCCCCGCTGTTCATCTCAGTGTTCTTGACAGGCTCCAAAGGAGAATCAGTGATGTGATAGGTACCGACTTGGCGACTCGACTACAGCCACTTCCCCATCGACGAGATGTAGCCTCCTTTTGTCTGTTCTATAAATACTTTCATGGCTTCTGCTCCAACGATCTTAAGTCGCTGGTGTCTCTGTAACAGGTGTTTACTCATGCAACTAGATTGGCAACTGGGTCCCACCTATTCACAGTTAGATTAACCAAATGCAGACGACAATTCTACTCCGGCAGCTTCTTTTCTCGCACTTCCCGCCTGTGGATCTCGCTTCCATATTATTGCTTTCCTGACAGCTACATAGGAATTTAAATGCAATGTCAATACTCATCTCTTAACCACTTGACACAGTTCTTTCTTCATCACCCCGTATATCTTTTCCTTTCTATCCACCTTTGTAACTGTCATCACACCTGTATTCCCATCCTTCTCTTGCTCCTTCCTAATTAGTTTGTCTTCCTCTTCACTCTATTCTACTTAATCTTTTTACTCTTATGTAGCCCCCTGCACATCAGTGGCGTTACCACCTTGCTCGGGGTGATTCGATTTAAAAAAATTATAATTATTTCTATAAATAATTACTTAGCATACATAAGTATGTTGATACTGATTGATGATAAGTATTAAGTTGTCCCAAAAGTTCGTAAACACTTGCAAAAAATTGAAATTTTACTCGCGAAGTTACCCGAAAACACTTGCAAGAAATTGAAATTTTATTCGCAAAAACAGCAAAAATTAGTGCTCAAAATAAAGACCATCATTTTCCAAGACTTTCTGCCATCGATCTGCAAGCTTTCGGATCTAGTCAACTTATCATACAGCCGGCTTCGAATCAAAGAATTCTTGACACACTTCCTCGACTTCATCGAACGAGTCGAATCGGCGGCCCTTCAGAAAGTGTTGCATTGAGCGGAAAAGGCCGTAAACTGATGGAGCACAGTCAGGACTGTAGGCTGGATATGGCAAAATCTCAACGCCGTCTAGCTCTTCAAACTTGTCTTCAGTCTTCCTGGCGGTGTGTGGCTTGGCATTGTCCTGCTGCATCAAAGCGCGCTTTCGATTGATCAGAGCCGGGTACTTTTGCTTCAAAATTTCGTAGACCCGCTCAAGTTGCTGACAGTAAAGTTCGGCACTGATGGCACGACCATTCGGAACCAACTCAAAATGCACGATTCCTTCAAAGTTCCACCAAACGCACGACATGACTTTCTTGCCGAATCGATCTTGTTTTGGAACCGACGGTGTCCCTTGCCCTTTCTGAACCCATCGCTTGTCTCGATTGTGCTAGGCCAGATAGACCCATTTCGCAAGTGTTTACGAACTTTTGGGACAACCTAATATATTGGTGGTCCTGGGAATGACGGTTAACTGCATCCGGCAGCAAGGCCTCTGATTGGGAGATTGGGAGAAGCATGGAACCACCTCTTAATTGCTGTTGTTCTCAGGTCCACCCTGACCCGGAGTGGTAGCACCTGTTGGGGTCCCAGCTATGGGCAAATCGTTAACCCCTAAACTTGGTTCAAAACACTATGAAATTAAAAAAAATACACTTTTATAGAAATATATTCATTAAATAGACTTTTATAGAAAAATATACATTTTTGAAGGAAAAATTATTACCATAACACATTTTTCAAGGAAAAAATATTCTCAGCAAAACATTTTAAAATTCAAAACTAGAATACATTTTTAGTTTTCTAAAATAAAAAAGAATAAAAACAAAAAAATTCATTAAAATCTGACTAAACCAACCTTCTCACTATAACCAAACATTTTTTAAAATACCTTAAAACCCCATATTCTTGGCATTAAATAACCCACAGCCGTTGATATGCCGTTAAACAAAACTCAAACTCAGATAACTACATTGGGTGTCTTCCCCATGAAATATAGTGCCTGGTTCTCTGGACAACATCAATCGTCTTGACCGATAAACGAGTAACATAAAACACGTATATACAGTACTGTGCAAAAGTATTAAGACGAGAACTATTTTATCTTTTATGAGACATATTGACAGAAAACAATTTAATTAAAGTAATTTTATTTGATTTACTCAACAAATGCTTTAACAAGAAAAAAAATACTTGTTACAAAATAAATTTAATATTTAGTATAATAGCCTTTTGCTTTGATCACAGCCTTCATTCTGTCAGGCATTGACATCACAAGCTTCTTCAGTGTATCTAATGGTATCTCCTGCCAAGCAGCTTGTATTTGTTCATAAAGTGTGTCTTGCAAAGTAACATTAGATTTATCAATTTTTTTATCCCAAATATCCCACAGATGTTCAATAGGATTGAGATCAGGGCTTTGTGGTGTGTGTGTGGGGGGGGGGGATTCAAATTCCGAAGCCTTACTTCCACTTCCTTTTTAGTTAAATAATCAATATTTATTAGCAATTTACTGTATTTGAATTTCAGTGAGGTTTTTAGGAAAAGCATCTCTGTCCTAATACTTTTGCACACAGCCGGTAGTGTGCAAAAGTATTAGGACAGGGATGATTTTAAACTTTATTTTGATGCCTCATAAAAGATAAAATAGTTCTTGTCTTTATACTTTTGCACAGGACTGTACATAAAATATAAATTTATATTTGTCTTCTTGGTCAGCGACGGCTGTGTGCAATAATAGTCAGAGGGAATCACGCACATGCGAGGGAGTTGTCGGGAGTCGTTGACTTGCGGGTATTGTCTTCTCTTCTCCTCTATATGGCGATTTTCTCAGCGTAACTTAAATGTGTCACAAGGCCAAAAATAAGGGACACCCAGTGAGGACCGAACTCGCTACTCAATTTTCATGATTCTAGTGGGACAAGCTTGTTAACCGTTACACCACCTCGAGGGGTCCTTCATTTTCTTTATATGTGTTCGAAAAGGACACGTTTCTTAACTCCACGGTCAGACTCTGCACGGAATTGGTCGAAGTTGTTTCTTTTTTTTTTTTTTTAATAAACACTAGAGCAGAGTACACAAAATGTGAAGCGAAAATCACCTTAACTTGTTTGTTTTTTTTATATCGTTTGTTACGGCGATTGTCCAGCGCCTCGTAGATGGCAACTAGGTTCATTATTAATCTGTTTTTTTTTTTAACACAGCAAGTCACTGCACACCAAATCCATAAATGTCGTATACTGCCTCTGCTGCGGCAGAAAACAACGATCGTCTTGACAGACAACGACGAATAATGAGTAATGAGTAGTGAGTTCGATCCTCACTGGGTGCCCCATACTTTCGACTTTGTGAAACATCTAATTTGCACTTAAAAAATCCGTCTTATTTATAAGGAACAGAAAAAAACTAACTTTGCATTCAGAACACGCTGAATTGCAATATCCTTGTATCTGATGTCGCATGAAAGCAAAATGACTCAATAGTTAGTGAAAACGATGAAAATCAATTTCACATTTATTACACACTAGCAGAACCCGTGGAATTTCCACGGAAGGATAATTATGATTTCCTTGAAAAATTTTACTTTGTCATACTACAAATGATAGTAACGTCTTCAAACACAAAGGTATTGGATAATAAAATAACGATAACACAGAGTGTAATTTTATTCAAATATCTATAAAAGTAATGTCCATAGAAGCTACTTTTTTTTTTTTTTTTTTTTTTTTTATAAGCGTTTCACCCCGAGCAAGGCATGTCACTGCCACTACTGTGCAGGGGGCTACGTAGAGAGGAGAAAGGCTGGTTAAATATAGGACATTTAAGAGGGTGGGTGATAGGCGGGAGAGGATACCGAGAATGAGGGTTGGGTAGATGAGAGTGTTGTGAGAATAGTTGGGAGTTAGTGTGATAGGAGGTGTCTATTGACCCTACATTTAAACACCTGGAGATTGTAACTGTCGGGAAAGCAGACTTGTGGAAGGGAGTTCCACAGGCGGGAAGCGCGAGAAAAGAAGCTGTTGGAGTAGAATTTACGGTTACATCTTATTTGTTTAACTGTAAAAGGGTGGGACCTAGTTGCTAATCTAGTATCTCGTGTAAATTCGTGCTTGGGCGGCACCAGTGATCTAAGCTCATCGGAGCAGAAGCCATGAAAGTACTTGTAGAAGAGGCACAGGGAAGCTACATCACGCCGGTGTGAGAGCGGCTGCAGCCGGTCTGCCAAGTTAGTATCAACCACGTTACAGATCCTCCTTTGTATTTTGTCAAGAAGCCCAAGGAGAGCAGCAGGGGCACCCGACCAGATATGGCAGCAATATTCAATACACGGGCGGATGGTAGATTTGTATATGTGCAGAATAGTTTCAGGTGGGAAAAATTTCCGGGCCCTGCACAGAGAGCCGACTTTCATAGCAGCAGATTTGGCAATGGATTCAATATAGTCATTCCATTTGAGGTCCGCCGAGAGTGTAAGGCCAAGGAGGCGTAGTATTTTACTCTCTGGGAGGCTAGCCTGTCCCATGCTAATGGGAGGTAGATGCGATAGTCTAAGCAGCGTATGCACAGACCATAACCAAAATACTGTACGCTATTTTGTGAGAGATTTTGAAAGAAAAAATGTTTTTTTATTACTGAAAAATCATGGCTCCTGTGTCCATTGTAAGCAGAAAATACCAATTGAGTAATGGCCAAGGATGTAGAGGCCAGAAATTTCGTTAGGTCGCGGGATACGACAACAAACCTACCTATTTTTAGCATATTTTATATATGTGTACACACACATATATACACACACACACAGAATTACTGCTACAACCACCAGCTTAAGCTGCTACTGCTACGGTAATGCTATAGGCTCTCTCCTCCTACTCTCTCACTCTTTACTACCCTTCCATTTGGCAACGGTGGGAGAAAGACTGAGGAGAGTAGTGTTTATAGATTCTAAAAAGATAGAGGGGAAGGAAAACCTCGTGTAGAAAGTAAATGTAACGAACAGAGGATCTTTTTTTTTTTAATCATATCACCTCGAGCAAGGCGGTAACGCCACTGATGTGCCGGGGGCTACGTAAGAGTAAGATTGGAAAAGAGAAAACCGGAAACCACATCCTAAAGAGGGAACAAGGGATGAGCCTCTACACCTGTTCAATAGACGTGGGTGGAGTGTGAACGGGGCGATAGTTTAGTCTATCTACTCCAATTGATGTTATATTTGTATAAATACCATATATATATTTTTTCCTTTATTTTTCATATTTAACGTAACATGTTTACAAGAAGGTTTGCTGCCAATATATATATTACACATACATACATATATAAATATATACATTTTAAATACGTTCAATTAAACGACAGAGACAACCAAGTTCCGCAGACACTCCTCTGCACTTTCTTGTATTTTCTAATGAAGCTTTTTATTTTTTATTTTTTTATAATTTTTTATTTTTTTTTCATTTTTTTTCTTTTATCTTTCTTTTTCTTTAAGTAACTAACTTAGGAAGGAACAAGCAGAATTATTATATGATTTATAAAAAAGATAAACTTATATTTTTATTCTTCGTCGATGACGGTTGTGTGGAGTGGTAGTCAGAGAGAATCACGCACACACGAGTGAGCTGTCGGGTATTGTCTTCTCTCTACTCTGAGTTCTATCGCTCTTCTCCGGATGTTCTGCTTTCGGCCAGAATAAAAAAAAAACGATCTTATATGAGCTGAAATTTTTATCTGATTGGAAACAAATATTTCCAGTTTATAGCATGAAATTTAGCATAAAAATATTTCTTAATCGCGGAGGTCTAACCTTTTTACTTTTGAAGCAGGTGATGACAGCCTGTAATCAAGTATTTTACATTACCATAAGATCCCAAGTAGGTATATACGCCGACGACACCACAGTTTATTCTCGCCTCGATCAAAAATCTGGTGTGGGCGACAAAGCTAACCTTGCAGCCGAGCTTGGAAAGGACCTCCAATCCGTAGTGGACTGGGGTAAGAAATTGCTCGTAAATTTTAATGCTTCTAAAACGAAGCTACTATCAATTAATCATCATAGACAATCGCACCTACCTCCTATTAGCATGGACCAGGCTTGCCTTCCAGAGAGTAAAACACTACGCCTCCTTAGTCTCACACTTTCAGCGGACCTCAAGTGGAATGACTATATCGAATCCATTGCTAAATCCGCTGCTATGAAAGTCGGTTCTCTGTGCAGGGCCCGGAGGTTTTTTCCGTCTGAATCTATCCTGCACATTTATAAATCTACCATCCGCCCGTGCATTGAAAACTGTTGCCATATCTGGTCGGGTGCCCCTGCTATTCTCCTTGGGCTTATCGACAAGGTACAGCAGAGGGTCTGTAATGTGATCGATACCGACTTAGCAGACCGCCTGCAGTCTCTCTCTCACCGGCGCGACGTGGCTTCCCTGTGTCTCTTCTATAAATACTTTCACGGCTTCTACTCCGATGAACTTAGATCACTGGTGCCCCCTAGGTTCGAATTTGCACGAGATACTAGATTCGCAATTAGATCCCACCCTTTTACAGTGAAACCGGTAAAATGCAACCGCAACTTCTACTCCAACAGTTTTTTTTCTCGCACTTCCCGACTGTGGAATTCTCTTCCACAAGACTGCTTCCCCGACGGCTACAATCTCCAGGAGTTTAAATGTAAGATCAATAGACACCTCCTAACAAACTAACTCGCTTCCATTCTTTCAAACACTCTTCCCACCCACCTAACTATCTATCACCCCCCCACCCTTCTGACATTTCCTATATCTAACCACTCTTTCTATTTACCTTCCCCCATGTAGCCCCAAGCGCAATAGTGGCAGTAGAATGCCTTGCTTGGGGTGAAATGATTAAAAAAAGTATGTTTGATCAGAATTGACATAAGAGGGACAACCCTTAAAACGTGACTATTTAATTTATAACTTTCCATAGTTAAAAAAAAATAGCAGATTAACTTAAAGAAATTAAAATTATTTAAAAATCTTAATGCCTAAATGATTTGCAATAACTGTTTATCAATTTGTAAATATAGTCTTTACTTAATAAATTAAAAACTGGACACACCGAGTAACTAGAGGAGATTTAAAAGATGTTTGAAACTTTATAAATCATCATAATTAATAAAGAAAAATATAAAAACGATTCTTATAAAAATTCATTATTCATCGATTTGTTTTTTCAGAATATGACATCCGTAATATATATAAACTTATTTATAAATGGAACTTTATCTCTGTGTGTGTGTATGTATGTATGTGTGTCCGTTTCCTATAGACTCCGAAACGGCTGAACCGATTTTCTTGAAAATTTACACAGTTGCCTTCGAGTGTTCTGAGCTAGGTTTTGTACCGAGGTACCCCCGATAAATATCGAAAATCGATAATCGAAAAAATCGGATTATAGAAGGAGTGGTGCGATTTTAATCAAATTTGATACATTCATAGACAACGACATAAAAAACGATATTCAGAAGTTTCAAGGTTGCAGTAATAGTGCAGAAATTAGATAATATCTCTCTCTCTCTCTCTCTCTCTCTCTATATATATATATATATATATATATATATATATATATATATATAAAAGGCAAAATGTTTGTGTGCGTGTCTGTTTATCTGCCTGTATGTCTGTATTTTTTTCAGCCCTTTTATTTTAGTTTTTGCTTCGGGTTTGGCTCTAAGTAGATATAATTGTAGTTTTTAGTCTCAGCCATGATACCATTTACTCAGAGGACTTATTTTACCTTCAAAATTCAGTTTACGACAAAAAAATCTTATTTGATATCGATACCAGGAAATCAAAATTTAACTTACATTCATTCATTTTTCTTTCAGTCTACGGTTTCGCTTTAACTGGAAACAACTATTGCTTTTTAGTCTTTCGTGCCAACGTCCAAAGAGTCTGAGCTCTAGGACCATGGATTAGTTTTAAAGCTTTCATTACACCCGAGCAACGCCGGGCTATACTGCTAGTTATTTATAAAATCAATTGAAAGTTTATCTAAATTAAAAATGGCGTAGTTTTAATGCATTTTTTGTTGTAATATTCGGAGCAAATTTTTCGGAAAAGTGGCTACCTAAAAAAAAAAAATTGTACAATTTACATTTCCCAAGGAGTCCTTTCATTTTGCTAATAAAGCAAGATTAGTGATCAGTATTGAATTTCTAGAAAATTTATTAAATTAATTTAATTGGTAAAATGTAAAAAGTATTTTTTTAAAAAGATCTTTTACAAATAATAAACGCATAAATAATTTTCGGTTCACTGTGTAGGGCCAGGAAGTTTTTCCCCTCCGAAACAATCCTGCTCATATACAAATCTACCATGCGCCCGTGCATTGAATACTGCTGCCATATCTGGTCGGGTCCTCCTGCTATCCACCTAGGGGCCCTTGACAGAATTCAACGGAGAGTCTGTATTGTGATTGATCCCGACATGGTAGCTAGGATGCAGTCGCTTTCTCACCGACGCAATGTGGCTTCCCTTTGTCTCTTCTACAAATACTTTCACGGCTTCTGCTCCGATTAACTTAATTCACTGGTACCCACTATATATGAATTTCTTCGAGCAACTAGATTAGCAAATTGGTCCCACCTTTTTACTGTGAACCCGATAAATTGTAAACGCAAATTCTACTCCATCAGCTTCTTTTCTCGCACTTCCCCGCTGTGCAATTTCCTTCCGATTACTTGCTTCCCTGATAGCCACAATTATCAAGTATTCAAATGTAAAGTCAATAGTCATCTCCTGTCTCACTAACTTACCTCCTATCTCTCATGCTTCTTTCTTCGTCCACCGCACTCATCACTATTCTCGTCCTTCTCATACTCCCTTCCTGACACCCACTGTAACCTGTCACTCTTTCTCATAACATTCCTCGTATGTAACACCCTGCACAACAGTGGAAATAATATGCCTTGCTTGGGGCCAAACGATTATAAAAAAAAAATGATTCATTTATGAATGTCCTGAAAGTTTCATTAAGTCTGATTTCATTATTTGATTTTTGCAAGAATTTCAAAATTAATGTCTTTCAACGCCAAAAAACAACTTTCGTAATAATAGGTTTTCCACAGTAGATATGTAAATATCGGGTGAATCGCTGATGAAAAAAAAAATTTTTTTACAAAATTTCCAACGAGTTAGAAATGATTAGAAAATTTTCCAAAATAATAAAAAAAAATTGACTTTCCTCTTAATAATAACATAAACATTTTCATAATAAAACTTTGTTTTTTTTTTTATATTTTGGGCCTTTAACATCATGCTATGCTGTTATTTCAGCGAATGAGTGGAGGTATTGACAAGGCGTAAAATTCTCGCTGAGGACAGCAATAATAATAATAATGATAATATGTTGCGTAGGGAACTAGTTAATATCTCTTTGATTCGACCTTGTGTCAGACTTAACCGAGCTCCCTACAGTTTACAGGATTTATGCAGAATTATTATCAGAAAGTTTTCATCATGAGAAAGTTGGTTGTCGGCAGAATGAAATATGTGTATTAATGTAGAATGGAATAATAAAATATACATTTTAAATTTTAAAATAGAAATTTATTAAAGAGAAAAACTAACATAAGTTGTAGGAGTTAATGTTCAATTAGAAACATTAAGAACTTACGAGTAGAGTTCGTACAAAATATTCTAGTAGTAATTGTTAAAAGAAATGAGGAGAACGAGAACAAGGTGCGACTTGACCTTATCTCCGGGTCGATTTGGAGTTGACGTTACACTTTAGTTCTTTCGTTTCTCGGCTCCCATCTGTGTCACTGACGCTGCGAAGACATTTATATGTCCTTTTGAATTTCGCGCTGGATCACAAAGGCCTTTCAAGTCTTACCAGTCGCTCCCATTGGTCAAAATCATCTTAACACCTACTTGCGAAATCTGGTTTCAACTTTTTCGTTAAGCAAATGGTCAATTCTTTTTCTATTTGGGAAAACCAGGATTTCATACATTGTTGTGAATTTTTGTAAAGCTGAAGAAGAGAACTGATTTTAATTCATTTTTTATCCGCTACAAATAATAATAATAATAATAATAATAATTATTATTATTATTATTATTATTATTATTATTATTGTTGTTGTTGTTGTTATTATTATTGTCATTTTTCATCATATTTTGATTTCTACTATGGTCGTACTACCTACAAAGTCTGCGGGAAGACCTAAGGCAGGTCGTGGTGTGTTGTTATGGCTCCATTTTATGTTTTTTTATATCTCCCCTAACATCCCCAGCGTTACATAGGCAAAGGTCTCCTTAGTGTTTGGGCTGTACTTAACAAGACAGTTTTTTGTATATCTCTTAAGCTGGTGTTTCCAGGGATTCTTTCAGTATGTTGTTTTGTTCCATTTTCTACATTTTTTCTATTTCAATTTCCAGGTCTTTATATTTTGACAGTTTTTTGAATACCTTGGTTGCTATGATACAATCCGCTGTATAAGCCATATCGATTAATAGGCAAGTTTTTTCTTTCTGGTTTTTAACAATAATGTCCGGCCTAGTTACTTCAATTTTTCTGTCTGTGTAGATGATATAATCCCATAGAATAGTGACATCTTCTATTTCTGTAACCGGTGCTGAGTGATGTTCATACCAGTGTTTGTTTACATATTTTCCATAGTGTTTGCACATTGTCCAATGTAAATATTGCCCCACTCTGTCGTGACTCTTTTTATATTCATTTGGGGCAAGTACAGAACAACCTGAGATTAGGTGGTCTATTGTTTCTTGGTATTTATCACAGAATCTGCATTTTGGATCCACATTTAATATGTATAATATTTGCCTGAAAGTTCCGAGTGAAAAGACTTTGGTCTTGCGCAGCAAGAATAAAGCCTTCAGTTTCAGACTTTAATCCAGATGCACGTAACCATCGATGAGTATTAACTTTATCAACATTGGGTTTATTAGCACGTTCTGGATGTTAGCCATGCAGTGGTTTGCCTTTCCAGCGTTGTTTCATCTGTTCAAGAGTTTTATCTTTGGCTTTCATTTTCATATTTTTTGCCGCAATAGTTGGTTCTTGGCTTCTGTTTTGCTTTTCTATAGAATCTACTAAATTACACCTTGTTTGTATTTACCGCCTTCTTTCATTATTGAATATTTTTCTGTCTGTTTCCATGTTGCCTTACTAATTGTATCACCCAATACTTTGTTGCTTCTATGTATGTTAGTAAGCCAATAGTTGTTGTCTTGTATGACAATTCTAGCTGAATAAGACCTCTTCCACCTTCTTTACGGGGTATGTATAGACGGTCTACATCAGCCTTTGGATGATGCATCTTATGCTTAGAAAGAAGCTTTCTTGTCTTAGAATCCATTCGTCTGATGTCGTTTAGAGTCCAGTTCAAGATGTTGAAACCATTTTGGACAAATGGGATGGCAAGGCTATTAATAGCCAAAATTCTGTTCTGAGAATTCAATTCAGTTTTTAATACCAGTGCTAGCTTTCAATAGTACTCTTTACGCACTATTTCTTTCATTTTTATGGTGAATTGTTTTACTCTCATTTACACCTAGGTAGAGCAAAAAAAATTCACCATAAAAAATTATTATTATTATTATTATTATTATTATAAGCCGAAATAATAGAAATCCTAATTACTATCACATGTAGATAAGGAAAAGTTCTGCCTTCTTGTCAAAATCAATTTTCTGAATTTTGTCATTGAAGCACAGATTGTGAGAAGTAAGCAGATCTGAGAACTTTGAGACACTAAATTGTATTTTTTTTTCTTTTACCCTTCACCGATTTGTGTGGAATAGTTGACGCGATGTCATGTGTGGACTCGTCAAATAGAAATCTTAACATTAGAGACTGACCTCACATACGGCTTCCACCGAAATTGTATCGTTGCTAACTGAAGCTGACCCCTGAAAACGACAGTTTTAATTACCGTTTCATTCGCTCTTCGTAGTGATCCGGATCTCAATCAGGTAGTTGTAGACAAAGAACCTGACAAAAACTAAATGAAAACTAGTGAATAAAATGACCTGCTATTTGCTGTTTTTATTCTAATTATTTATTTTTTTCTTTCTTCTCCGTTGGGGGCTGATTTTCTGACGAGAAAGGCCCATCGTTAATTGACTGTCAACGGGCAGATAGGTTTTAAGTTACCCTCTCTCTTTCTCGTTTGCACGCACTTTCGTTCGCCTATGCGCGCGCACACACACACACACACACACACACACACACACACACACACACACACACACACAAGTCCCGTAGTGGTACACGCCACACGTATACACATGCAGACATTCAAATGTATACAGACATAGTATTTTCACTTTTTGTTTATAAGAAGATATGCCAATGGACAATATTTTTACAAGTAAAATAATTATTGAAGCGGGAGAAATTATCTAAACTTATTTATAAATGGAACTTTGTCTATGTGTGTGCGTGTATGTGTGTCTGTCTGTGTGTCCATTATCTACAGACTCCGAAACAGCTGAACCGATTTTCTCCAAAATTTCTACAGTTGTACTATAAGCGTCTGCGAGTGTTCTTAGCTAGGTTTTGTGTCGAGGTACCACCGATAAATATCTAAATCGAAAAAATCGGGTTATTGAAGGAGCGGTACAATTTTAAACAAATTTCATACACTCATAGACAAAGACATAAGAAACGATATTCAGAAGTTTCAAGGTTGCAGTTCTTACAATAGTGCAGAAAATCGATAATATCCCCGATATCGGAAATCGATACCTCCGGTATTCTATCGAAATCAAACATCAATATGACTCCTTTTCTCCAATTTTACTCCTGATGGGTTCGATAAGTTTTCATGGACTTACTTAGATTAGTTTATCCTTGGATAACTTATTTGACTCCAATATTGGAAATCGATACCCCGATATCCTACCGGGTCTGATCAAAATCTGTTTTTCAGCCCTTTTATTTTAGTTTTTGTTTCGGGTTTGGCTCTAAGTAGGTATAATTGTAGTTCTTAGTCTCAGCCATGATACTATTTTCTCAGAGGACTTATTTAGCCTTCAAAATTCAGTTTACGACGAAAAAAGCTTATTTGATATCGATACCAGGAAATCAAAATTGACTTACACCCATTCGTTGTTCTTTCAGTCTACGGTTTCGCTTTAACTGGAAACAACTATTGCTTTTTAGTCTTTCGTGCCAACGTCCAAAGAGTCTGAGCTTTAGGACCATGGATTAGTTTTAAAGCTTTCATTACACCCGAGCAACGCCGGGCTATACTGCTAGCTTTTTTTATAATCGTTTCCACCTAAGTAAGGCAGTACTGCCACTGATGCACAGGGGATTACATGAAAGAAGAGCGGGAAAAAATGAACAAGGTACAATGAGTGACGAGGAAGGAATAAGAGGAAGAAGGGAATCGAGATAAACATGGCAATTGACGTTGCATTTAAATTCTTGGAGATTGTAGCTATCAGGGAAGTAAGTACACAGAACGGAGTTCCATATACAGGAAGTATGAGAAAAAAGCTGCTCCAGTAAACAAGGTGGTTATATTTGACTGTTTTCTCTGTAAATAGGTGGGACCTAATTTCCCACATAGTATCTCGAATAAACCCCTGTAAATGAGGCATCTAAGGAGAAGCCATGAAGATATTTGTAGAAAAGACAGAGAGAAACCACATTCCGACGTTGAGTTAAGCAGCCAAACCGAGATCGATCTTATTGCAAATTTTTGTTTGAATTTTGTAAATCCCGAGATTAATATAGGATACCGTACCAGATATGGCAACAGTATTCAATGTACAGACGTATGGTAGATTTGTACACGTGTAAGATGGATTCTGAGAAGAAAACCTCCTAGCTCGACACGGTGACGCAAACTTCCTAGCAGTGGGAAAATATTGATTCAATGTAGTCGTTCCACTTGAGGTCGGCAGAGAGAGTGAGGCTGAGGAGGCGCAGTGTATTGCTTCCTCGGAGACTAGCGGAATTAATTCTGATGGAAGGTAGAAAAGTCTGTCTGTAGTGGTCAAAGAAGAGCAGCTTCGTTCTGGAAGCATTAAAATTTACGAACTATCTACCCAACCCTCATCCTCGGTATCCCTACCCGTCTATCGCCCTCCTTCTGACATTTTCTATATCTAACCACTCTTTCTCTTCACCTTCCCCTATGTAACCCCTTGCGCAGTAGTGGCAGTTGAATGCCTTGCTTGGGGTGAAATGATTAAAAAAAAAATTCTTACCTCAGTCCACTACAGATTGGAGGTTCTTTTCAAGAGCGGCAGTGAACAGACAAATTTTGTGAATGTCATGAACAGAGCATGTAACAATTGAGGAACTTCCAATAAAAATACTATTTTCAAATATAAACTTTAAAAGATAAGGAAACAAATAAGAAAAAAAAAGGAAGGAAAAGCGTATCGGATTGCTATGTAATATTAATCCTTTTAAATGGTAATGTATGCTAGGCAATTTACTTATAGAGAACGAGAAAAGTAAAGACCGCAAAAATGCGGTTCTACAGAAGCTGATAATACCATGGATAGAGCGTGTAAGTAATGTCAGGCAGTTAAGTGCCATACGTGATAAATGCTTGGGCGATCATGTCTCGAGAAACACATGACTGACTGGACACCACTTTCTCTTACTGTCACTATGTCATATGAGTTTTAAATTTTCCAAACCTTCAAAGAGACAAAACGTTGCTTAGCACTACGCAAAGCAAGAAGCTCTGGGAGAGCAGCCCTCTGACACATCTAATTATCAGCCTGTTACCATGCTAAAATCATATATCATCTCATATCCCACAACTTACACTCTGACAAGCAGTATGGCTTCCACTTTGCCAGGTCTACTGCTTATGTGCTAATGACCATCACTGAACATATATACCAGGCCCTTGATAGGAACAGCGAAGCTGTTTTACTGTATATCTCGGAAGCGTTTGACAGTGTTTGACAGGCTGGGGTTACGGTATTTCAGAACGATTGTGCGATTTAATTCATTCGTTTCTATCAAATCGTGAAATGAAGCTCGTTTTGAACAGGCAAGCTTCCACATCCTTTCATACAAACGTAGGCGTCCCTCAAGTCTAGGGACTACAAACGTAGGCGTCCCTCAAGTACTAGGTCCTACATTTTTCCTGGTCTTCATCAAGGATCTCCCCGATGTAATCAGTGCAGGAGTAGTCATTTGTGCAAATGACACCAACATTTACTCCAGTCTCAATAAGGTTGACAAAGTAAACCTCGCTGCTGATTTTGGAAAGGACCTCCAATTTGTTTGGGGTAAGAAATGGCACCGAAATTTAAATGCTTCGAAAACGAACCTGTTCTCCTAGAAAGAAACACAGTGTCTTCATGGCCTCACTTTCTCAAATGACGTTAAGTGAAACGAATACAGCTACATGTACTAGTATGTACATTATTCTGACTATTGTCCTCATCTTTGTTGCTATTTGTATGACGTTTCGGCTGTTATACGCTTCGGACTTCTTCAGGTGCGAGGAATTTCGAACCGAAATCTTTATTAAAATCACTGTGGTATATGAACCCCATTCCTTGCGTAGTTGTGCCTCTTTTGGTAGTCATGAGTTATCTCCCACTAACACTATAAGTTACTTGTTCCCCACTGCTGTAGACGAAGGACACACAGCCGAAACGTCGTACAAATGGCAAGAAAAAAGAGGACAAAAGTCCGAATAATGTAAATACTGTAAATACTACCTCATCTCAGAGATATAGACAAATAGAATGGACCATTATTAAACGTCGTACAAATGGCAACAAAGATGAGGACAATAGTCGGAATAATGTAAATACTGTAAATACTACCTCATCTCAGAGATATAGACAAATCGAATGATCTATTATTAAACGTCGTACAAATGGCAACAAAGATGAGGACAATAGTCTGAATAATGTAAATACTGTAAATACTACCTCATCTCAGAGATATAGACAAATAGAATGGGCCATTATTAAACGTCGTACAAATGGCAACAAAGATGAGGACAATAGTCCGAATAATGTAAATACTGTAAATACTACCTCACCTCAGAAATATAGACAAATAGAATGATCTATTATTAAACGTCGTACAAATGGCAACAAAGATGAGGACAATAGTCCGAATAATGTAAATACTGTAAATACTACCTCATCTAAGAAATATAGACAAATAGAATGATCTATTATTAAACGTCGTACAAATGGCAACAAAGATGAGGCCAATAGTCCGAATAATGTAAATACTGTAAATACTACCTCATCTCAGAGATATAGACAAATAGAATGATCTGTTATTAAACGTCGTACAAATGGCAACAAAGATGAGGACAACAGTCCGAATAATGCAAATACTGTAAATACTACATCATCTCAGAAATATTGACAAATAGAATTATCTATTATTAAACGTCGTACAAATGGCAACAAAGATGAGGACAATAGTCGGAATAATGTAAATACTGTAAATACTACCTCGCCTTCGAAATGACTACATCTACCGATAAAGAATTTGAATCATTGTGTCGGGCCAGAAATCTCTTCTCGTCAGAATCCATTTTGCACTTTATAATTCTGCCATTCCTTTTGGCCTTGAGTACTTGCCACATCAGGTCGATCATTCCCGTTATTCATCACGGTGTTTTCGACAAAATCCAAAGAAGGACTTGAAACGTAATCCATGTCTTTTTTCCCCCCCTTACTGTAACACCCCTTAAGCACCCGTGGTGGTTCCTGTCTTACTTGCATGAAATGGTTATAAAAAAATGACAAGAGGAATTTAGAAAAAGACGAAAAGCTCGTAAAAGAAAAGCTTTATTTGAATAATTTGCAAAAATAATCTTGACTATTCTTTTATCCCACCTATCCAATGAGTCCCCCTTTAATCTCGATGGCTGCTTCGTTACGATTTCGGGAGTGTTGCCATACTCGAATCAGATGATCTTTATCAAATTTGGGCATGACAAATTTAGTTTATGATATAACGGGGTCATGTACTAACATCTCTTTCGACTACGCTACATACATATTAATCAGTGAATTCAGGTCAGGTGAGCTAAGGTTACTATGTGTTTGAGTGGATAAAATCGTGTAAACTTCCCCGCACTCATCATTGTATTGACTCCTGTGGAAAGAAATGAAGAGAGACGGTTTATCCTTCGATCCGGACAGATCCCGGAGCCATTACAGTTACTGAGACTTTGGTATGAAGGACTTTTGCAACTTCACTCGGGTCTCTACAAAATCATCTTTCTTTTCTTCGGTCTAAATGCTTGTCCTGTTTTTGGGGTTTTTTTTTTCTCCCGCATTGTATTAAACATTGATAAAAGACAGATGTTCTATTGGTAGTCGGTTCCTGGATGGAGAAATAGATATTTTCAGACACTACTCGATCAGCCTTGCCAAGAAGGCAGAGCTGCATAGCATGTCATGTGTCAAGGATAGAAGTAAAGAAGAGACATAGAATAGAAGCAGTTCCTTCAGAGTTACTGGGGAAAGATGAGAAATTCACCATTTGCATGAGAGGTTGAGTGTTTGAGAAGGTCAAGTTTTGGATGCCAACAAGATCAGTGATTGTTTAAACCACTTAGCATGATGGGCATTTTTCTCATATTCTTTAACACACAGTAACATCTTGCTTGAGAAGAAAGGTTTTTAAAAAAAGATTTCTGTAAATTCTAGAACAGACAGTAATCAGATAGAACAAGATTTGAAGAATAAGGAAACTAAAAATCTGCCGAGGCTGACAAAGCAAATCTCACAATCGAGCTTGAAAAGGACCTCCAATCCGTGGTCGACTGGAGTAGGAGGTGGCTCGTGAACTTTGGGGCCTCTGAAGCAAAGCTACTCTCTAATAACCATCACAAACAGTCGCTCCTGCCTCACATTAGCATGGATCAGGCTAGTCTCCCTGAAAGTAAAATACTACACCTCTTCGGATTAACTCTCACAACAGACCTCAAGTGGAATGTCTACATAGAACCCATAGCTAAATCCACTGCTAAGAAGTTCGGTTCTCTGTGTGGGCCAGGAAGTTTTTTTCCTGCACATATATAAATCTACCATTCGACCGTGCATTGAATACTGCTACCATATCTGGTCGAGTGCTCCTGCTATCCACCTAGAGGTCCTTGACAAAATCCAACGGAGAATCTGTAATGTGATCGATCCCGACTTGGCAGCACCGATACAGTCATTTTCTCACCGGCGCAATGTGGCTTCCCTGTGTTTCTTCTACAAATACTTTCACGGCTTCTGCTCCGGTGAACTTAGCTCACCGGTACCCCGTATATATATGAATTTACTCGAGCCACTAGATTAGCAATTAGGTCCCACCCTTTTACTGTGAAATCAATAAATTGTAAATGCAAATTCTATTCCAGTAGCTTCTTTACTCGCACTTACGCCTGTGGAATTCTCTTCCGTTTTCTTGCTTTCCCGACAGCTACAGTCTTCAAGAATTCAAATTAAAAGTCAATAGTCATCTCCTATCTCACTAATTTGCATCCACTCTTTCATGCTTCTTTCTCCGTCCACCCCACACTCATGTATTTTCATCCTTCTTTTACCCACTTCCTGATACCCCTATAACCTATCACTCTTTCTCGTAGCTTTTCTCCTATTTAACCCCCTGCACAACAGTGGCAGTAAAATGCTTTGCTTGGGGCGACACGATTATTAAAAAAAAATTAGAGCCTTTGGTATATTTTTTTATTTTTTTTTATCGTATCACCCCGAGCAAGGCGGTAACGCCACTGATGTGGAGGGGCTACATAAGAGTAAAATATTAGGGGGCTACATAAGAGTGAAAAGATTAGATAGGAGGAGAGTGAAGAAAAAAGACGAACCAGTTAGAAAGGAGCAAGAGAAGCATGGGAATACAGGTGTGATGACAGTTGCAAAGGTCAAGAGAAAGGAGTTATACAGGGTGGTGTGGAAAGAACTGGAGTCAAGTAGTTAAGAGATGGGTATTGATATTGCATTTAAATTTCTGGAGGTTGTAGCCATCAGGAGAGTAAAGAGAAAGACGAACTAGTTAAGGATAGGAACATAGGTTTGATGAGAGTTGCAAAGGTGGAAAGGAAAAGATATACAGGGTTGTGTAGAAAGAACTAGTGTCAAGTGGTTAACAGATGGGTATTGACATTGCATTTAAATTCCTGGAGGTTGTAGCCATCAGGGGAGTAAAGAGAAAGACGAACTAGTTAAGGATAGGAACATAGGTTTGATGAGAGTTGCAAAGGTGGAAAGGAAAAGATATACAGGGTGGTGTAGAAAGAACTAGTGTCAAGTGGTTAACAGATGGGTATTGACATTGCATTTAAATTCCTGGAGGTTGTAGCCATCAGGGGAGTAAAGAGAAAGACGAACTAGTTAAGGATAGGAACATAGGTTTGATGAGAGTTGCAAAGGTGGAAAGGAAAAGATATACAGAGTGGTGTAGAAAGAACTAGTGTCAAGTGGTTAACAGATGGGTATTGACATTGCATTTAAATTCCTGGAGGTTGTAGCCATCAGGAGAGTAAAGAGAAAGACGAACTAGTTAAGGATAGGAACATAGGTTTGATGAGAGTTGCAAAGGTGGAAAGGAAAAGATATACAGGGTGGTGTAGAAAGAACTAGTGTCAAGTGGTTAACAGATGGGTATTGACATTGCATTTAAATTCCTGGAGGTTGTAGCCATCAGGAGAGTAAAGAGAAAGACGAACTAGTTAAGGATAGGAACATAGGTTTGATGAGAGTTGCAAAGGTGGAAAGGAAAAGATATACAGAGTGGTGTAGAAAGAACTAGTGTCAAGTGGTTAACAGATGGGTATTGACATTGCATTTAAATTCCTGGAGGTTGTAGCCATCAGGAGAGTAAAGAGAAAGACGAACTAGTTAAGGATAGGAACATAGGTTTGATGAGAGTTGCAAAGGTGGAAAGGAAAAGATATACAGGGTGGTGTAGAAAGAACTAGTGTCAAGTGGTTAACAGATGGGTATTGACATTGCATTTAAATTCCTGGAGGTTGTAGCCATCAGGGCAGTAAAGAGAAAGACGAACTAGTTAAGGATAGGAACATAGGTTTGATGAGAGTTGCAAAGGTGGAAAGGAAAAGATATACAGAGTGGTGTAGAAAGAACTAGTGTCAAGTGGTTAACAGATGGGTATTGACATTGCATTTAAATTCCTGGAGGTTGTAGCCATCAGGAGAGTAAAGAGAAAGACGAACTAGTTAAGGATAGGAACATAGGTTTGATGAGAGTTGCAAAGGTGGAAAGGAAAAGATATACAGAGTGGTGTAGAAAGAACTAGTGTCAAGTGGTTAACAGATGGGTATTGACATTGCATTTAAATTCCTGGAGGTTGTAGCTGTCAGAAAAGCAAGAATACGGAAAGCGAGTTCCACAGGCGGGAAGTGCGAGAAAAGAAGCTGAAGGAGTCTAGCTACTGATTTTGGATTCCCATTAGCAATTTGCTGCTTCTTTCCTACTTTGGTCACGAAAGATCGGATAACCTTCAGGAAGCGTTCCTTTTTATAAGAAAAGGTAATAAAAATAATTTAGAAGACAGGACTCTTGAAAGACGCGTCCTCAAAACTAAAGACATTTTAATAGTTTATTCCTGGAACACGCTGTGTGATCATAGGACTGGTCACACTAATAAAAATGTGACACGATAACTAGGCGTATATTAAGGTGCTTTGTAAAATATATATTTTATTTAATAGATTAAAATAGAAAATGGTTTAGAATAGAAAATAGATTAAAAACATATTTAACAAAAGTGAAAAAGAAGAGGAAAAAATAAATAAATAAACTCTTTTTCTTTTATGAGGAAAATTGTGGAAGAGACAAGGGTATCCGATTACTGTTTTAAATCCTACCACTCTTCCGGTAAATATTTGACTCAGTGATTTAATGTGGTAAAGAGATAAGTTCAGCAGGTGGGTTTTCGATGACCCGGTCAAAGGCTGTCCTTTACTGTATCTTGACCACACATTAAGAATTTTCCGGCGGAAGCTTTATTAAGATAAAAAAAAAATAACTGAAATTTCAGACTTACAGTCGCTAATGTTTATCACCGGTGGTCTAAAGCATTTCCGGATTTCCTGATTTCTGGATCAATTTTAAATAAATTCAGGTAATTTTTCCGAGAGAGTAGAGTAGAGTAGAGTGAGAGAGTCAGTTAAGTGAGTCAGTCAGTTGAGTTAAGTAGAACCTCCGTTCGTCTTGTTTCGGTCAGTTCGGATTTGTTGATCTCCATTAATTAGAGTTAGAGCTGTGTGTCACATTCGCCTGCCCCAACCGAAAAGGCTAACTCTAAACGAAATAAAGCATCTTTTCAACTCATCCAAGTTGTGGAAGTTCGTTCCTTATAGTTTAATCTTGTACCCCCAGCTTGAGGCTCCGACATTTTCAACAAACTCCCGGCAAACATCACAGCGTGGAGAACCGTCCGTTGGGGTGTTACAAAAAGATTAAAGATAATTTTTGTGGGTACCTCCACTAAATCGCTGAAAAACAGCGTAAGGGATTTTCTAAGCGATGCTTAGGTGCGGCACAAGGCCGAAAAGTATAGGACACCAAGTGAGGATCGAACTCATTACTCAATTGTAATGATGATAGCGAGACAAACTTGCTAACCATTACACAACGCCTGAGAGATATTCTAAGCGCAGCTTAGACGTGGCACAAGGCCGAAAGTAAGGGGCACCCAGTGATGATCGAACTCACTACTCAATTGTAACAGGTTCTAGCGAGACAAACTTGCTAACCATTACACCATGACGAGGTGCCTGAGAGATTTTCTAAGCGTAGCTTAGATGTGGCACAAGGCCGAAAGTAAGGGGCACCCAGTGATGACGAACTCACTACTCAATTGTAACAGGTTCTAGCGAGACAAACTTGCTAACCATTACACCATGACGAGGTGCCTAAGAGATTTTCTAAGCGTAGCTTAGATGTGGCACAAGGCCGAAAGTAAGGGGCACCCACAGCATAGTATAAAGAGAAAAGGTTCCAAACTTAATAAAGACGAAACGACACAGTGACCCAACCTTCTAGGCAGGTTGGGTCACTGTGTCGGGCCAGGAAGTTTTTCTTGTGCATATACAAACCAACCATCCGCTCATGCACTTAATAGTGTTGTCATATCTGGTCATCCGCACTTGCTATTCATCACGGGCTTCTCGACAGGCTCCAGAGAAGAATCTGCAATGTGATCGGTCCTAACCCGACTTCAGCTACTTTCTCAACGACGGGATGTGGTTTCCCTCTGTCTTTTCTAAAGATATTTTCATGGCTTCTGCTTAGCTCACTGGTGTCCCCTCTACAAGAATTTACTCGAGCAACCAGACTGGCAACAAGGTTTCATTCTTTTTACAGTTAATACAATCAAATGCAACCGCCACTTTTACTCCGTCAGCTTCTTTTCTCGCAATTCCCGCCTGTGGAACTCCCTTCCATATACTTGCTGCAATCTCCAAGAGTTTAAATGCGATTTCAGTTGCCATCACCTTTTCTCCAGTCGTTCTCTTGTCCTTTTCCCAAACACCCCTTGTATCTTGCGACAATGACTTACTTGGGATGAAACGATTAAAAAAACAAAAAAAAAACTTTCTTCCTGTGACAAACGCATTAATTTAGAAGTTCTTCCAAAATTCAAATAATTGTAGAATTCTAAGGAAATTTTCAGGACTTGTTTACAAATGAACTAAATTAGATTTTAAATCATTATTTTTAAAAATTATTGGTAAAAATAATTTTTTGTATTTGTTACTTCCCTCCACCTAAATCCATGAAATTTCAAGAAATTGAATTCTGCCGGCTAAGATGGTTTTATTAGTCAAAGGCAGGACTCATTAGGGAATGTAAATAATGTATTATTTTCGAAAATTATTTCGCCCCTTTCACTGAAAATCTGCTCCGAATAGTAAAATAAAAATGTTATAAAACTCTAACATCATTTTTCGTTGTCTTTTTTTTTTCGTTCTCTTTTTTTTGTTAACATTTTTCGTTCTCTTTTTTTGTTGGTTTTATTTTCGTCTATTTTTCGTTGTCTTTTTTCCGTTTTTTTTTTTTTGTATTTTTTCATTGTCTTTTTTTTTTTTGTTTTTTTTTTTCGTTTCTTTTTTCATTGTCTTTTCTCGTTGTCTTTTTTGTTGTCTTTTTTCGTTTTTTTTTGTCTTTTCTTCGTGGTATTTTTTTCGTTCGCTTTTTTTTTGTTGTCTTTTTTTCGTTGTCTTTTTATTTGTTGTTTTTTTCTTCGTCTTCTTTTTTCGTTGTTTTTTTTTTTCGTTGTCATTTTGTTCATTGTCTTTTTTCGTTGTCTTTTTTCCCCGTTGTTTTTTCGTTTTTTTTTTTTCGTTGTCTTTTCTTTTTCGCCACTTCCTGACACCCCCTATAACCTGTCACTCATAACTTTCCTCCTATGTAACCCCCTTAAAAAACAGTGGCAGTAAAATGCCTTGCTTGGAGCGATATGATTATAAAAAAAGCTTTTAATTTCTTTAATCTAAACTTATTTATAAATGGAACTTTGTTTTGTGTGTGTGTGTGTGTGTGTGTGTGTGTGTGTGTGTGTGTGTGTGTGTGTGTGTGTGTGTCAGTTACCTATAGACTCCGAAACGGCTGAACTGAGTTTCTTGAAAGTTTACACAGTTGTACTATAAGCGTCTGCGAGTGTTCTTAGTTAGGTTTTGTGTCGAGGTACCCCCGATAAATATCGAAAATCAATAATCGAAAAAATCGGGTTATAGAAGGAGTGGTCCGATTTTAATCAAATTTGATACACTCACAAAGACATAAGAAACGATATTCAGAAGTTTCAAGGTTGCAGTTCTTACAATAGTGCAGAAAATCTATTATATATATATATAAAAGGCAAGATGTTTGTGTGTGTGTCTATTGTTCTGCCTGTATGTCTGTATTTTTCAGCCCTTTTATTTTAGTTTTTGCTTCGTGTTTGGCTCTAAGTAGGTATAATTCTGTTCTTAGTCTCAGCCATGATACCATTTACTCAGAGGACTTATTTAGCCTTCAAAATTCAGTTTACGACGAAAAAAGCATTATTTGATATCGATACCAGGAAATCAAAATTTGACTTACATTCATTCATTTTCCTTTCAGTCTACGTTTTCGCTTTAACTGGAAACAACTCTTGCCTTTTAGTCTTTCGTGCCAACGTCCAAAGAGTCTGAGCTACAGGACCATGGATTAGTTTTAAAGATTTCATTATAGCCGAACAACGCCGGGCTATATTGCTAGTTTCATTAATGGTGTGCTCAATCAAGTCGCACGTCGCCATACAGAAACCCACCTTTTGCAGAATATCTGCAGTGATAAACAACGCAGACTTCTGGGATACCAGGCTTTATACTGATTTTCTCAGTGTAGAGATTTAAGTTCGATTTTTTAGATCCCAACACTCCATTGATAACTCGGACATAACTTGAACGTTCCAAATTTTGGCGAATTAAATCCGAAAGTCAGAGAATTTCTTAATATTCTCAGTTTCTTTGGCTTTGATATCATTGTTATCAGGAACAGTCACATCTATTAGGAATTTTTTCAAAGACTGATTTCTTCAAAGACTGTTTATTTTGAAAACCCAATTTCGAAATCGTGGCCTTTCGTTTCAATCAAACACTGATGATGAGATCACGCATACAGTTGACAAAGAGATCATAGAATTAACATGTGCACAGACACAATGATTATTCATCTTCTATGTGCTCTGGTCCCTTCAGGACGTAGGCGATCATGGCTTTCCACGTCTCCCTATCCCTGGTGGTTCTTAGCACGCTTTCTCCTGTTACTCCACGCAAACCCCATACTGTCATCCACCTGCTTAAGCTCATAAATCTAGAATATAAATTTATAGAAACTAGCATGGCCACAAAATGAGGGATCAGTTTATATATAGATTATGATATAGATTTGATCCCCCACTTTATATTCACATTATAATTTCTTATAAACAGTTGGCATAAATATTCTTCTTCTATGTACTTTTAGGACGTATGCGACCATTGATTTCCACGTATACCTGTCCTTGGTGGCTCTTAGCACGCCTTCTCCTGTTACACCATGCAACCCTCGTTCCATCATCCACCTGATTAGGTCCTTCAAATATGTTATCCGCTGCTTTCCCCTGTCTCTTTTTTTCCTCTATATGGCCTGTTAGTATCAGGTTCTCCAAGCCCTCTTTCCTCATTGCATGTCCCAGAAACTTTAGCTGTCTTTTCCTGATGCTCAATATTAATTTCCTTTTTGTTTCCATCCTTTCTGAAACTTCATCATTGCTCACATGCTCGATCCATGATATTCGCAGCATCCTTCTGCAGAACCACATTTCAGTTGCTTCAAGTTTTTCCTTCATCTTTGATGATATTGTCCAACATTCACTGCCATATTGAAGAACCGACATCGCATAGCAATCCAGTACTCTCTTCTTTGTTTTTAGCGAAATTGTCCTGTTTCTTAATACTCTTCTCGGCTCCTGGAATGCATCCTTGGGGCTTTTGGATCTCAGGAATATAAATGTATAGAAACTGCTGTGACCACACAGTGAAGGATCAGTTTATATATTGATAGTAATATGGAACTGATCCCCCACTTTATATCCAGTACGCTTCTGTAGAACCACATTTCTGTTGCTTCAAGTTTTTCCTTCATCTTTGATGGTATTCTCCAATATTCACTGCCATATTGAAGAACCGACAGCACATAGCAATCCAGTACTCTCTTCTTTGTTTCTAACAAAATTGTCCTGTTTCTTAATACTTTACTCAACTTCTGGAATGCTTCCTTTGCCATGCCAATTTGCCTTCGAATCTCTGTGTCGCACTTTCCGTCTTCTGTTATAACACTTCCCCGGTTATTAAATGTTTGTACCTGCTTGATTTTAGAGTCCCCGACCTGTATTTGGCATATTGGGCTGCCCTTTTTTACTGATGACCATGCATTCGGTTTTCTTGCAGTTTTTGTTTAATGATTACTCCGAGATAAACGTTTGAATTATCAGTGTTTGTCAATTCCGCTTGAATTAAATACCAGGCCGATTGATTCGATTGGTTATTTCAGAATCATCTTTTTAGTCGGCTGTTGTAGTGCAGCAGATATCGGCTCGGAACGACAAATCGTGGACCCGAGTTCGAATTCCAGTTGAATTCCTTGGATTCACTTACGCAAAAATATCCTTGGGAAAGGTATTATTTCGTTTCTTCCTTCCAGTTATGGGTTAAATAACAGGACAGATTGGGTTCTATAGCCTTGGCTGGCAACCAGTCTACCACAGAAAGTAATGGCAACCTACTGCTGGACAATCTTCTGAACAGTCAGTCATGTCTCTTTCGAGACATGATCGCCCAAGCGTGTCTCACGTATGGCACTTAACTGACTGACTGAATATAATAGTTGAAAACATAATTAAAACTTCTACTGGGCATAAAGTGGGGGATCTGTTTTATATTTTTATGAAGTAATAAACTGATCCTCCACTAACTATATATAATATAATATAATAATGTAATATAATCTATCTCTTCTCCCTCCAGCTATGAGTTAGATGGTAGGACAGATTGGGTTCCATAGCCTTGGCTGGCAAACGGTCTACCGCAGAAAGCAATGGAAACTTACTGCAGGAGAATCTTCTACCCAGTCAGTCATGTTTCGAAAGAGACATGATCACCCAAAGCGCCTATCCTGTATGGCATTTAACTGACTGAATATAATAATTGAAAATATAATTAAAACTATACTAGGCATAAAATGGGGCATCGGTTTTCTATTGTTATGAAGTAATAAACTGACCCCCCACTAATTATATTTAATATAATAATGTAATATAATCTATCTCTTCTCCCTCCAGCTATGAGTTTAACGGCAGGATAGACTGGGTTCTATAGCCTTGGCTGGCAAACAGTCTACCGTAGAAAGCAATGGCTACTTACTGCGGGAGAATCTTCTGCCCAGTCAGTCATGTCTCTTTCGAGACATGATCGCCCAAAGAGTGTATCACGTATGGCGCTTAACTGACTAACTGACTGAATCAGGGGAATGAATGATTGTTTTTGAATGCTGATTTCGCCTCAAGAAAGCTAGTAAAATCACGACGACACAAGGGGTTATTGATTTTAGAAGAATTAGAAACGGAAATATTTTTAAAGAGCGGGAACAAAAAATAATCAGGAGGACAAGTAGATAGCGATTGACATTATAGCGCTGAAATTCAGTGTCTAGACACCATAGCGAACAACTGATTCGAACAATTGCAATGAAAGTATTTATAGAAAAGGCAGAGAGAAGTAGCCTTACGGCAGTGAGATAGACTAACGCCGATATAGCAAAACAGGGACAATAGTAGTTCTTCGGATTTTATCAAGGAGCTTTAGATAAATAGCAGGAGCACCGGACCATATATGGCAACAATATCATAAGCTTAGATAGACATAGATTTGTAAGATAAATGCTGAAGGGAATTAAATTCTGGCACTACACAGTGAACTTTCTTATCATCTGATCTATCAATAAATTCAATATCGTATTTCTAGTTTCACGTAGAGTCTATAAAATAAATAAATAAAAATAAGGAATTTTATGCAAGACAATTCGTGGCGTATTAAAAGAAGCTAAAGACACAAACGTCGAAAATCCGTCAAAAGAAAATTCTGTTGCACCTTAAGAATTTTTGGCATGAGATTATCTTTCACCTTCGTTAATCATTCACTGTTGATATCGACATTCTATCGGTCTAGTCTGCGCCTCAAAGACAACCGAGTCAACGCCCAGAATTCTTCATTCGTGAAACATATTTGTCTTCTGCCTTCCTGACATTCTTACATTGCTTCCGGTGTTTTCATTAACTTCTTCGTCTTATCTTCCTTGTCGTTTGGCAATTTTGCATAGTTTTTCCTGGACAGTTATCTTCATCTTTGTTGTTGTGAAGGAAATCATTACCGATATATATATTTTGGTTTTGGTCAGAGAAACGATACACGTTGTACACATTTTGTTTCGGATAAGGACCCTAAATTTCAGTTGCGTCGAAGACGAAGTGCGGCTCAGTTGTAGCTCTCTCCGAGGACAGGTATGCAACTGAGAAAAATAATACTGTGTAGATGACCGGTCCCGCGGAACAGTGTCCCGAGACCGCGCAACCCCATTGCACCAGAGGGGTGGACCAGGCACTCGTCACCGGGCCAGCGCGACCAGAGGTTGCGGAGACTGGGTAATTTTTGTACCTTGCCCGCTCGAAACGCGTCCGGGCTCCCCACATTAAAAACCCACCTTGTGTCACATCCACGTCCTAAGGGGGGGGGGGGGCAAGAGGTGAATATTGTAACAGCGAGTCGTTTATACCGTTGTGCAATGATTATTCAGATATATGATCTTTACTGAAGAAGATTCGATGTTTCTCGACAAATCATAGAAACGTTCTTACCGAATATTTTGTATGAAATAACATCTTTTGCTAATTTCAATTTTATTATGACACTCAAAAAACGTTCTCGATAAAACAAGTCTTATGAAAATACAGCGCAGAAACACCGGTTCTCGTATTATCACCAAAGTTAAGCAACGTCAAGACTGGTCAGTACCTAAAAAGATAAGTGCTTAGGAATAAGCTTGGATGTGCTGATAGTTTTATATATATATATATATATATATATATATATATATATATATATATATATATAAGCGTTTCACCCAGAGCAAGGCATGCCACTGCCACTACTGCGCAGGGGGCTACGTAGAGTGGAGAAAGGATGATTAAATATAGGAAATGTCAGAGGGTGGGTGATAGGCGGGTAAGGATACCGAGAATGAGGGTTGGGTAGATGAGAGTGTTCTGAGAATAATTGGGAGTTAGTGTGATAGGAGGTGTCTATTGACCCTACATTTAAACACCTGGAGATTGTAACTGTCGGGAAATCAGAGTTGTGGAAGGGAGTTCCACAGACGGGAAGCGCGAGAAAAGAAGCTGTTGGAGTAGAATTTACGGTTACATCTTATTTGTTTAACTGTAAAAGGGTGGGACCTAGTTGCTAATCTAGCATCTCGTGTAAATTCGTGCTTAGGCGGCACCAGTGAACTAAGCTCATCGGAGCAGTAGCCGTAATGGATTTTTTAAAATCGTATCACCCCGAGCAAGGCGGTAACACCATTGATGTGCAGGGGGCTACATAAGAGTAAAAAGATTAGATAGGAGGAGAGTAAAGAGAAAGACGAACCAGTTAAGGATGGGAATACAGGTGTGATGACAGTTGCAAATGTGGAGAGAAAGAAGAAGATATACAGGGTGGTGTAGAAAGAACTAGAGTCAAGTGGTTAAGAGATGGTTATTTTGACATTGCATTTATATTCCTGGAGGTTGTAGCAGTCAGGAAAGAAAGAATATGGAAGCGAGTTCCACATGTGGGAAGTGCGAGAAAAGAAGCTGATAGAGTAGAATTGTCGTCTACATTTGGTTGATCTAACTGTGAATGGGTGGGACCCAGTTGTCAGTCTGGTCGAACGAATAAACATCTGTTGCTGGGGCACAAGTGACTTAAGTTCGTTGGAGTAGAATCCATGAAAATATTTATAGAACAGACAGAGGGAAGCCACATCCCGTCGTAGGGAAACTGGCTGGAGTGAAACCGCCAAGTCGGTACCTTTCGCATTGTGAAATTAAAAGCAACCTTCTTCTTCACTGTTACAAAAATTCACAATGACGTACCAAATAGAAAAAAGGATTGACCATGTGCAAAAAGAGAAAATTGAAACCGGATTTGACGAGTAGATGTTAACTTGACCAATGGAATCGTTTTGCAAGACCAAAAAGGACTTAGCGAACCAGTGCGAAAAATCTAGATGAGTATAAATGACTACGGTCTGCGTCAGTCAGACAGTTACATGGAAGCAGCAGAGACGACAAGCTGAAAGGTAACAAGGCAGAAACTTCAAGTTCACCTGGACTGTCATTCTCTTCTCCTTCTTTCTCGTGTGCTGATTCCTTTTACTTCTCCATTCAAAGACATTCCTACCAAACAAACGCTCACACATACATACATACGCATAAACACTTTCCAACAATTACTACTACGAACATTTCTACAACTCTTGATACCCTTAACTCATTACATGTTTCTCACTGAACATTAACTTTTTTTTAGAATCATATGACCCCAAGCAATGCATTTTACTGCCAAGTTATGAGAAAGAGTGACAGGTGTCAGGATGTGGGTAAGAGAAGGATGACTGTGGCTATAAAGTGAGGAATCAGTTTATATATTGATTATAATCTAGAATTGATATCCCACTTTATATCCACATTATAATTGTATAGATTCTTTTTATAATCATATCGCCCCAAGCAATGCATTTTACTGCCACTGTTTTACAGGGGGTTAGATAGGAGGAAAGTTATGAGAAAGAGTGACAGGTGTCAGGATGTGGGTAAGAGAAGGATGACAGTGGCTATAAAGTGAGGGATCAGTTTATATATTGATTATAATCTAGAATTGATATCCCACTTTATATCCACATTATAATTGTATAGATTCTTTTTATAATCATATCGCCCCAAGCAAGGCATTTTACTGCCACGTTTTGCCGGGGGTTACATAGGAGGAGAGTAATGAGAAAGAGTGATTCATGTTATCTCTCCTATTAATAAATTTCTATTTTAACATGAAAATTGTATACTTTTGTTCTTTCACTATTCCACACTAATACACACATTCCAATCCCCAACCAATCCCCAACCAATCTGATGAAAACCTGATGACAATTCTGATGATGACTACGAATAAAACTTGCAAGCTGTAGGAAGTTCGGTTATGTATGACACAAAGGCCGAATTATCAAACATTAAACATCTGCCAATAGCTTCAGGACAAGGGCTTAGCGTTGTTAATCGGAGAGACGAGTTACATTTCCGCTTTTCTTTTCTTTTTTTTTTAAATCATTTCACCCCGAGCAAGGCTGAAATGCCACTGATGTGCAGGGAGCTACATAAGCGTAAAAAGATTAATTAGAAGAGAGTGAAGAGGAATACAAACCAGTTAGAAAGGAGCAATAGAAAGCTGAGAATGCAGGTGCGATGACAGATACATAGGTGGAGAGAAAGGGAAGGATATACGGGGGTGGGGAGAGAGCTAGTGTCCAGTGGTTAATAGATGAATATTGACATTGCATTTAAATATCTGGAGGTTGTAGCCGTCAAGAAAGCAAGAATATGGGAGCGAGTTCCACAGGCGGGAAGTGCGAGAGAAGAAGCTGCAGGAGTAGAATTGTCGTCTGCATTTGGCTAACCTGACTGTGAATGGGTGGGACCCAGTTGCCAGTCTGGTTGCACGAGTAAACACCTGTTGAGGAGGCACCAGTGACTTAAGTTCGTCCGAGCAGAAGCCATGAAAATATTTATAGAACAGACAGAGGGAAGCCACACCTCGTCGGTGGGGAAGTGGCTGTAGTCGAGCCGCTATGTCGGTACCTATTACATTACTGATTCTCCTTTGGAGCCTGTCGAGAACAATGAGATGAACAGCAGGGGCGCCTGACCATATATGGCAGCAGTATTCCATGCACGGATGAATGGTTGATTTGTATATATGCAGGATGGATTCAGGCGGGAAAAAAATTCTGGCCCGACACAGTGACCCAACCTTCTTAGCAGTGGATTTAGCTATGGACTCACTGTAGTGGTTCCATTTGAGATCAGAAGAGAGGGTGTTGCCGAGGAGGCGCAGTGTATTGCTCTCGGGGAGACTCGTTTGGTCCATGCTTATGGGAGGCAGGAGAGGTTGCCTGTGATGATTGAAAGACAGCAGCTTGGTTATAGTTATTATATTTAAGATCAAATATCCTAGGGAAAGATATGAAGCCACTTCCCCAAGAGCTAATCAGTGGGAATTGTATCCCCAAATCGTTATTAACTCAACAACAAAATTCTTACAATCTGATAAGCTGTAGAAAACGAATAAATCCCAAAGATAACACAAAGATCATTTGAAAAGTTTAAAATTAAAAGCTAACATATCTTAATATAAAATTTATTGCTTCAGGTAACCTCCATGAACATCAAAGCACCTTTGTAAGCCATTTACAAAATCTCGACAGAAATGAAGGTCCCTAGATATCAAAGCTGGTATGTTGTGCTCATTAATAATCTCAAACATAGTTAAAGTTAAGAAATAAGAAACCTGAGAGCTGTGAGAAATTTAAAGAATTCTTATCGAAATTCACTCAATGTTCTCTCTGCTTGATAAGAGAAATGGGTCGAAGCATTTCTGTGATAGAAAAATATACTTGAATAAGGTGTATGGGTAGGTATTTGAAGGCGATCACAATGCGTTTAGTATACTAAAGGAAGGTAAACATGTTGGGTATTACCTATTCATTATTCAATATTATTTCGAGATCAGATTCTCATCTTCAGAATGATAGGAGAGCTTGATTCACGTCCGCTGGCGGACCGTGCCTTTAAACAAATGGCCCTCTTTCGCTGCTACTGCTGTTGTTAATTGTAGTGAGTATGTGTGTGCGAATGTACTTGTAAGTGGGTTAGTTTATGTATGTGTGTGTGTGTGTGTTTAGGGTTTATATAAGTGTGCGCTGTAGTAGGGTTTGGCTTTTTCGCTCTTTTTTAAAGTGAAAGCGGAAGCCATTTTACGATTTGGTGATATATCTGTCTGATTTAATTTATGGTTTAATATGTGCGCATTGCCCCGTAGCAAGATTTGGCGTATTCGCATCTCTGTCAGAATGGTAGTGGGCGCCGTTTTATGACCTGATGTTATGTCTATCTGCTTTAATTGGAGGCGTGTTTTATTGCTACATTTTCCCCCTCCGGTATTCATTCGTTTTCGTGTGATCTGTGTGTGTGTGTGTGTGTGTGTGTGTGTGTGTGTGTGTGTGTGTGTGTGAGAGAGAGAGAGAGAGAGAGAGTGTGTGTTATGTGTGTATGTGTGCGTGAGTATGTTATGTGTGTGTGTTTATGTGCGTATACTTCTTGTATTTCTTTTTAATCTGTTCATGGTACAGTTTTACTACATTTTTAGCTAATTTTATCAAAACGCTTTCCTCATAAGATGATGCTTCGTTTTCCCATGAAAAAAGTAAATAAGTAAAATGCCCATATCTCATGAAAACTCTCACCATAACCTTTCCTAACGAGCTTGCTGTTGCATTAAACAGACTATTTTCACTTTTGGGCAATAACTGACCCAGTTTTATCTTCTGGTCTTACTGGTAAGTTAAAATTCACCTTAGAAACCCTTCAGGATTTTCATCCAATGTATTTAATAATTTCCGATTAAATGATCTGATCTTTTCTGTTACTAATCTGGGCGTAACAGTTTTGGTATCCAACGAGCAGAAAATGTGCTCAGCTTTAATTTTCAAGATAAAACTTCAGTCAGTCAGTTAAAGTGCCATGTGTGATACACGTTTGGCCGATTGTTACGAGGATGCATTTATATATTTTAAAAAATAATATTAATAATGTCTGAAGTGTTGTAGTAAGGGATTCTATTGAGTCCTACTTGTTATGACAAAAAAGTCTTAATTCACGAAATAGTTGTTAAATAGATAAATTAGAAATAGAACGTTTTGGAAGATTATAGAATGTTCGAGTAAAATTGAGAGAATTCGAAATGTTCAAGAAATATGCAAATTAGAAGTTAGCCCCTATAAAAATAGGTTTGGGAAGAGAGTAGTTAGCTTTTAAAAAGATTTGCTGGCATTATCAACTTCGGCCCGATTCGTGGATCTGTGCATCCAGCCGAAAAAATCTCTAAGAAAAGTTGCCGACCAACTAACACCTGAAAGAAAACTTCATGGAACTAAAAGGGTAAATAGACTTTATTTGACCTTTTCATTGATCATACTGGAAATTATTCTTCATATACACATTTAAGGATTTCCAAAAAGTATAGCACTTAAAATACTTCACTAACTTAACTGGGTAAAGATACTGACCCTTCGTAACACTTCGCCTGCTAGTAGTAAACTCTACGTTTCTGTTTTGAATGCAAAAAAATTGTAAATTTTGTATATATATCATTTTGTTTTATCGTAAACTAGCAGTATAGCCCGGCGTTGCTAGGTGTAATGAAAGCTTTAAAACTAATCCATGGTCCTGGAGCTCAAAACCTAGCTAAGAACACTCGCAGACGCTTATTGTACAACTGTGTAAATTTTCAAAAAAATCGGTTCAGCCGTTTCGGATTTTATAGGTAACGGACACACACAGGTACACACACGCACACACATACACACACAGAGACAGTTCCATCTATAAATATGTTTAGATTAAATAATTTTTTGTGATTTAACTCTGAGTTTTGGTCAATCATTTTTTTTCTTTTGTTACAACTTCACACGTAACAAAATCATGTCTCGAAATACTGGGCAGAAAATTTTCCCGCAGAAGGTTGCCCTTACTTTCTGCGGTAGACTGGTTGCCAGCCATGGCTATAGAACCCAATCTATCCTGTTGTATCACTCCTAGCTAGAAGGGAAAGAAATGTGTTATATTATTAAGTAATAATTAGGGGGTGTCAGTTTATTACTTCATAACAATAGAAGACCTATCCCCCACTTTATGCCCAGTAGAAGGGTGGTCTTACTTTCAGTTGGCATTTGATACGGATATTTTAAAAAATATAACTGTTTATCACATCATATAGTTAGTCTCTCTTGATGGTGAAATTTCCCTTCGAATTAAGAAAGCCACTATCCGCACCCCCATTAAACAACGAAGTTTAAAGACACGCAGATCTTTAGATAAGCTCAATAGAGATTTTCTTCACAGATTTTTTTCTTTCTTATAAATCTTATTAAGGAAATATTTTCAAAGTTGCAAAAAACCCGGAATCACACATAGATAGATAGATAGATAGATAGATAGATAGATAGATAGATAGATAGATACGGACAAACTAAGATAGATAGATAGATAGATAGATAGATAGATAGATAGATAGATAGATAGATAGATAGATAGATATGAACAGACTGTGATAGATAGATAGATAGATAGATAGATAGATAGATAGATAGATAGATAGAAACGAACAGACTGTGATAGATAGATAGATAGATAGATAGATAGATAGATAGATAGATAGATAGATAGATAGAAACGAACAGGCTGTTATAGATAGATAGATAGATAGATAGATAGATAGATAGATAGATAGATAGATAGATAGATACTAGTGTGCGTCTTGCGTAACGGCTATCAATGCAGAAAGTGGAATCGTGCCGGGATTTACTTGCTTTTGGTGGCAGCTAGGTTATGATAAAGAAAAGAAATGAATTTAAACCTTTGTAACTAATAAGGTAGCCGTTCATATCTGGTACAGCAAACAGATTAGGAAAAGAACAACTATAAATGCAAAACCGTTGCCAATGCAACCAGAAGCCACACAACGATCTTTTCCAAGACCTCCTGACGAATCAAATATAGTAATGAAAAAAGGTATTTGGTAGGATATGATCACTTTTAGGTTCCTCCAGTCAAATCGATAACAAAAACAGCATAGTATGAATAAAAAAGGTCCCAAAATTAATAAAACAAACGTTTTCATTCAAAATGTTTATATTATTATTAAGAGAAAAGATCAAAGTAATTTTGAATTATTTTTAAAAATTTTTTAATTCCTATCTAACATTTTCGAACTATTGTCAGAGAATTTTGTTTTGACTATAGCTAGCAGCTAAAAAACGTTTATGACTGTTTTACTATGGAAACCTAATGATTGCATTCATTAGCCACTTTTATTCGGTTACAAACACATTAATTTGGAAATTCTTGCAAAAATCAAATAATCGTCGAACTTTAATGAAAGTTTCACTACTCATTCACAAATGAATAAAATTATTTTTGAAATTATTTTTAAAAAATCTTGATAATTTTTTTTTTTTTTTACCTCTGTTACACCCACTCTACGTAAATCCATGAAATCTTAATAAATTTTACAGTTAACTTTTGTTTTATTAGATCAACGCAGAAGTCATTGAGGAATATAAATCATCTATTTTTTTAAGTTTGCAATCATGATCCGAAAACCTTCTCCAAAGAGTAAAATAAAAAATGCAATAAAACTCTGATATAATTTAATTTGATAAGCTTTTAATATCTTGATGAAACATTGTAATATTAAAATATATATTTCTCTATAAGCATACGTATTAAAAACCTGGCAGTATAAAGACATAGTCAGTCGTACATGCAGAGGCATGTATATGATGATGATGATGACATATGATGTGATACGTTTCTAATGACAAATCCGTTATCGGAGCAGAGCCGAATTTGGCCTCTGTCTCTCCACTCGTAACCCCTTTAAAATTCTCACCCCTACTATCTCTATACATACCCACCTACGTTCCTACCCAACAAACGAAACCCTGCTACCAAAGACCTACGCTTCCACCCACACGCACTCTCTCTCTCGCTCTCGCTCTCTCTCTCTCTCTCTCTCTTTCTCTCTCTCTCTCTCTGCCAAACTAGATTCGTATAAAAGTCGGTGGATGTCAAACGCACCAAGTGGTATTTCTTCCAGCGAGAACCTTTCAAATACGAACTCTGCGAGGCGTTGTTTAGCGCCGGCTGCGTCGACTTTCTTCAAGATAGCGGAAACCTCAAAAAGGAACACTTGAGGAAAGAATCCGCATGTTTCTCTATGTGGAAATTGTAGATTTTACAAATGAAAGAAGCAACAGGACATTATCCCTTGTGTGTCACTCGTCTTGAACGGAAATAACAACGTTTCAGCCGATTTAGGCATGGTTAATATGAAGGAAAAATGAGGAAGGGTCTCAGCGCTTCATACAATCAGTCAGTTAGATCTATCTATCTATCTATCTATCTATCTATCTATCTATCTATCTATCTATCTCAGTCTGTTCACATCTATCTATCTATCTATCTATCTATCTATCTATCTATCACAGTCTGTTCATATCTATCTGTCTATCTATCTATCTATCTATCTATCTATCTATCTATCACAGTCTGTTCGTATCTATCTATCTATCTATCTATCTATCTATCTATCTATCTCAGTCTGTTCACATCTATCTATCTATCTATCTATCTATCTATCTATCTATCTATCTCAGTCTGTTCACATCTATCTATCTATCTATCTATCTATCTATCTATCACAGTCTGTTCACATCTATCTATCTATCTATCTATCTATCTATCTATCTATCTATCTATCTATCTATCTATCACAGTCTGTTCATATCTATCTATCTATCTATCTATCTATCTATCTATCTATCTATCTATCTATCACAGTCTGTTCGTATCTATCTATCTATCTATCTATCTATCTATCTATCTCAGTCTGTTCACATCTATCTATCTATCTATCTATCTATCTATCTATCTATCTATCTATCTATCTCAGTCTGTTCACATCTATCTATCTATCTATCTATCTATCTATCTATCATCACAGTCTGTTCTACTATCTATCTATCTATCTATCTATCTATCTATCTATCTATCTATCTATCTATCTATCACAGTCTGTTCGTATCTATCTATCTATCTATCTATCTATCTATCACAGTCTGTTCACATCTATCTATCTATCTATCTATCTATCTATCTATCTATCTATCTATCTATCTATCACAGTCTGTTCATATCTATCTATCTATCTATCTATCTATCTATCTATCTATCTATCTATCTATCTATCACAGTCTGTTCATATCTATCTATCTATCTATCTATCTATCTATCTATCTATCTATCTATCTGTCACAGTCTGTTCGTATCTATCTATCTATCTATCTATCTATCTATCTATCTATCTATCTATCACAGCCTGTTCGTATGTATCTATCTCAGTCGGTTTATATCTATCTATCTATCTATCTATCTATCTGTCATACGTGATACATGTCTCGAACATGTCTTTTATGAGTCATGACTGAGCGGTCAGAAGATTATCACGCAGCAGGTTGCTATTGCTTTCTGTTGCCATCCAAGGCTATAGGACACAATCTGTCCTGTTATTTATCCCATAACTGGAGGGAAGAGACGGATTGATACTTTTCCCAAGGGTTTTTGTGCATAAGTGAATGCAAAGAATCCAACTGGATTTCGAACTCGGATTCCCGATTTGTTGTTCCAAGCCGATATTCACTGCACCACAACGCAAATTCTTCATACTTTGCTCGCCCCAAAAGTTTGCATTTACATATATTTATGTATGAAAAATAACGTTTTAAAAATTGCCAAGATATTGGTAACAATCACTTTTCTCTGTGATTCTTATAACATTAAATTCTTGATAATGACGGAGACCTTTGAAAATATACGAAAAATGAAAAACAGAAAAATCTAATCTGGATGTGCATTAATTTATAAAACGAAAAGCGGAGTAAATTATTCAACAGAGTTCCTGGGTATGACGATAAACGGCATCTGATTGGAAGGTTGTGAGGAGCATGGAACCACCTCTTAATTACTGTTTTTCTCAGGTCTATCCTGACCCGGAGTAGTAGCACCTGTTAGGGTCCCAGCTATGGGCAAATAGTTAACCTCCAAACTGGGGTCAAAACACTATGAAAGTATAAAAATAGACTTTTATAGAAATATATGCATAAAAATAAATGTTTATAGAAAAATACACATTTTTGAAGGAAAAATATGAGCATCAATACTTTTCTGAATGAATAAATTATTGCCATAACAAATTTTTGAAAGAAAAAAATATTACCATAACACATTTTTGAAGGGAAAAAACTTATTTCCATAATACATTTTTGAAGGAAAAAACATTATTGCAATAATACATTTTTGAAGGAAAAAACAGTATTGCCATAATACATTCTTGAAGGAAAAAACATTATTGCCATAATACATTCTTGAAGGAAAAAACATTATTGCCATAATACATTTTTGAAGGAAAAAACATTATTGCCATAATACATTCTTGAAGGAAAAAACATTATTGCCATAATACATTTTTGAAGGAAAAAACATCATTGCCATAATACATTCTTGAAGGAAAAAACATTATTGCCAAAATACATTCTTGAAGGAAAAAACATTGTTGCCATAATACATTCTTGAAGGAAAAAACATTATTGGCAAAATACATTCTTGAAGGAAAAAACATTATTGCCAAAATACATTCTTGAAGGAAAAAACATTATTGCCATAATACATTCTTGAAGGAAAAAACATTATTGCCATAATACATTCTTGAAGGAAAAAACATTATTGCCATAATACATTCTTGAAGGAAAAAACATTATTGCCATAATACATTTTTGAAGTAAAAAATTATTACCAGAAATACACTTTTTAATACAAAACTAGAAGACATCTTCAGTTTTCTAAAATAAAAAATATAGATAAAAAATAAAATTTTCATCAAAATCTGACTAAATCAAACTTTTCACTATAACCGAACATGAAAAAAAAAACCCTTAAAATCCTACCATTTTGGCATGAAATAACCCACAGAGGTGTTGATATGCCGTTAAACAAAACTTAAACTCAAACTATTCAACAGACACACCTTGTTGGTTGAAGATAATAAATTCTGTTTAATGGAATTATTTCTACCTTACGGCCATATCACGTTGAATACACCGGTTCTCGCTCGATCACCGAAGTTTAGCAACGTTGAGCCTGGTCAGTACTTAGATGGGTGACAGCTTGGGAATACCAGGTGCTGTAAGCGTTTAGTGACGGATGTGCGTTGTGGTGCAGTGGATATCTTCTTTCGGAAAGAGAAATCGGCGAGCCGAGTTCGAATTCCAGAGGGTTGAATACCTTGCATTCACTTAAGCACTGGTACCCTTGGGAAAGGTATTTATCCTTCCCTTCTCTCCAGTTCTGGGTTAAATAACAAAGGTAGGACTTGGGGACACTGCCCTTAAAAACAAATCCCAATGAATCTTCAAACAACAACAAAAAAAAAAAACAAACAATGAAACAAATCAAAAGGCTACATCTACATTTAACTGTAATTGATTCGAAGCCGGCTGAATGGTACTTTGACCAGATCCGGCAACTTGTAGATCGATGGCAGAAAGTCTTAGAAAAAGATGGTCTTTATTTTGAGCAGTAATTTTTGTTGTTTTTGCGAGTAAAATTTTAATTTTTGCAAGTGTTTTCTGGTAACCTTAGATTTCTTGGCGAGTAAAATTTCAATTTTTTGCAAATGTTTACGAACTCTTGGAACAACCTAATAAAAAAAGCTTCATCTCAGTATTCCGATGACTCAAAGAAAGCCGGAAAGCGTATCGATCGAACTAGTTCAAGAGAAATAACAAAAATAAGTTACTATCGGCATCATAATGTCTGAAAGTCAGGGCTGTGCTTAGGGCCCCCACAGAACCTCGCAAGGCCCCGGGAAGTCGCAAGGCCCCGGGAAGTCGCAAGGCCCCTTTACTTTATAGATCTATTGTAATGAAAAAAAAATTAACAAAATAATTATAAGGATTAACTGGAAAAATATTATCATACTTACTTGTATGTAGAAATAGACATCTATCAAAACGTCTCGCTCTCGCTATATATATATATCTTTACGCATCGTTCATTCAGCAATGAATTAGAACGCTCTCAGCTATTAGGCGTGTATAATGATAATATACGCGCAAAAACAGTCTGCCTCCTTTTACTGAGCACCCGTGGCTCTGAGTGACGCCAGTTCGGTCGGGTTTCAGTCCTGGGTAGGGGGCAATTGGCTGTCTAACCGTGCTGCTGAGCTGTGATACAGCGAAACAGATCTGTCTGCGAATGACTATATATAATCGTTGATAGAAACCTTCCAGCCCTGAAGAGCCTGCCAATCATTTGTAATTAAAAAAAAACTTAACTTGAGTGAGAAATAGATTATTATAGATATCTGTTTCAGCAAACATACAAGAACATAACATTTATTGTGGGTTCAGTATGTTCAGAGGGGCGAAGGTTGCATTCTGCGGGTAGCGGGACTACAAGGCGCATTCTGAGCGGGGTGGGGGCGATGTTCTTAAGCACAGCACTGAATATATGATATGGGGTCCCTATTTTACTACATCTCAATTTTCATAAGGTAGTATTCATGGAAAATACGAATTTCATTGTATCTTAATTATGTACAATAATGCATCATATGCAATATAGTTGAACAATTCAATTAGAAAAATTGAAATTAATTACATTGTATATAGATACAAATTATAGATATGTCTTAACAGATTATTCCATCTTTAATAAATCAAGGATGTTTAGCGGTAATCTTTAACATCAACTTGAATTTGAATTTGAGTTTTGTTGAACGGCATATGAACCTCTGTGTAATGCCAAAAAGGTGGGGGTTTTAACTTAAGGTATTTGTTTTTAATGTTCGGTAATAGTGAGAAGGTAGATTTAGTCAGATTTTAATGAAAAAAAACTTTTTTTATTCTTTTTTATCTTAGAAAACTAAAAATGTCTTCTAGTTTTGTATTCAAAACCGTTTTGCTGAGAATATTTTTTCCTCAAAAATGTGTTACGGTAATAATTTTTTCTTAAAAAATGTATATTTTTCTATAAAAGTCTATTTTTATGTATATACATTGTAACCCTGATATAAGAGAGTCGTTTGGACGGGATATAACATCTCTCTTATATCCGAGTTTATCTCATATCCGAGTTCTGTCTATTTTATATACATTACCACAGGCACTAATTCTGGACTAGATAAAATCTCTCTCATATCCGGGTTTCTCTCATATCCGGGTTTGGTCTATTTTATGTACATTACCACAATCTCTAATTCGGGACCAGATAAAATCTATCATATATTCGGGTCTCTTATATCCGGGTTATACTGTATTTCTATAAAAGTCTATTTTTATACTTTCATAGTGTTTGGGGGTTAACTACAGCTGGGACCCTAATAGTTGCTATCACTCCACGTCAGGGTGAATCTAAGAACAATAGAGGTGGTTCCCTGCTCCTCACAACCTCCTAATCAGAGGCCTTGCTGCCGGATGCAGTTTACCGTCGTGCCCAGGACCTCCATCAACTTAAATTTTTCTTGTTAAAAAGTTGAATTATTTTAACCCATTCAACATTCTTCTTTTTCTATGTGCCTTGCCCCTTCAGGACGTAGACGATCATGGCTTTCCACGTCTCCCTATCCCTGGTGGCGCTGAGCACGCCTTCTCCTGTTACACCACGCAACCCTCGTTCCATCATCCACCTGATTAGGTCCTTCAAATATGTTATCCGCTGCTTTCCCCTGTCTCTTTTTCCCTCTATCTGGCCTGTTAGTATTAGGTTCTCCAAACCTTCCTTCCTCATTGCATGTCCCAAGAACTTCAGCTCTCTCTTTCTGCTGCTCAGTATTAATTTCCTTTTTGTTTCCCTCATTTCCAAAACCTCATCATTTTAACATGCCCGACCCATGATATCCATAGCATCCTTCTGTAGAACCAGATTTCAGTTGCTTCAAATTTTTCCTTCATCTTTGATGGTATTGTCCAGCATTCACTGCCATATTGAAGGACGGACAGCACATAGCAATCCAGTACTCTCTTTCTAGTTTCTAGCGAAATTGTCTTGTTTCTTAAAACTTTACTCAACTTCTGGAATGCGTCCTTCGCCATGCCAATTCGCCTTCGGATCTCTGTGTCGCACTTTCCGTCTTCTGTTATAATGCTTCCCAGGTATTTAAATTTTTGTACCTGCTTGATTCTGGTATCCCCGACCTGTATTTGGCATGTTGGGCTGCCCGTTTTACTGATGACCATGCATTCGGTTTTCGTGCAGTTTATTTCTAGTCCTTTCTTGTTACTTTCTTCTGCTACCTTATAGTGAATCTCATATGGTGTTTTTTCGACAACACTTAGCACGAACAAAATAAATTCACGGATTTGGACAAGAGAAAAAGAGAAAAGAGAAAAAGACGCTCAGGATGACGACGAAAGCCTCGAAAATGTTTTCTCCTTTAAATTAAAAATCAGTTGTGCTTAGTTTAATTTCTAACGTATATAAATGTAACTCGAAAAAAAGAGCAAATGTTGATAAGATAACGAGGGTCGCAAAGCACTGCACCCCACCAATCAGCCCTTCCCACCCCGGGCGGAAGGGGTGTCGGGCTTAGTATGCGTTGGCCCTGGTCTGAAATATTCGAATGTTTTGGCAACTTTAAGAAGACTAAAGAAAATATCGGTCAATTTCTTTTATTATATAATCATATCGCCCCAAGCAAAGCATTTTACTGCCACTGTTGTGCAGGGGGTTTACATAGAAGGAAAGTTATGAAAAAGAGTGACAAGTTATAGGGGTGATAGGAAGTGGGTAAGAGAAGGATGACTGTGGCCATAAAGTGAGGGATCAGTTTATATATTGATTGTAATACAAAATTGATCCCTTACTTTATACCCACATTATCATAGTATAGAATGTTTTTTTTATTTTATAATCATATCGCCCCAAGCAAGGCATTTTACTGCCACTGTTTTGGAGATTGTAGCTATCGGAGAAGTAAGTTTTAACTTTTCGTAAAAACATGACAAGCTGAAGATCAGTCACTTAGTTAAGTATCATACGTAATACATGCTTGGGCGATCATGTCTCGAAAGAGACATGACTGAATGGGCAGAAGATTTTCTCTTCAGTAAGTTGCCAGTAGAATGTACGTTATGGTGCAGTGGATATCGACTAGGAGCGACAAATCGAGGAGCATATTTCGAATACCAGTTGAATTCCTTGTATTCACTTCCGTGCAAATACCCTTGGGAAAGGTATTAATCCCTCTCTTTCCTCCAGTTATGGGTTAAATAACAGGACAGATTGGGCTCTATAGCCTTGGTTGGCAACCAGTCTACCGCAGAAAGCAATGGCAACCTACTGTGTGATAATCTTCTGTTTAGTCAGTCATGTCGCTTTCGAGACATGATCGCCCAAAGCGTGTATCACGTATGGCACTTAACTGACTGAATATAATAGTTGGAAACAATTAAAACTTCTGCTGGGCATAAAGGGGGATCTGTTTTTTATTGCTATGAAGTAATAAACTGATCCCCCACTAATTACTACTTAATAATATATATCTCTTCTCCCTCTAGCTATGAGTCAAATAACAGGATAGATCGGGTTCTATAGCCTTGGATAGCAACCAATCTACCGTAGAATGTAATGGCAGCTTACTGCGGGATAATCTTCTGCCCAGTCAATCATGTCTCTTTCGAGACATGATCAACCAAGCGTGTATCACGTATGGCACTTAACTGACTGACTGACTGACTTCAGAAAAGAATGCATGAAATGATGTAAATCGTGCGTTTTAATTTCATGCGACAAGATGAGCTCCTTCTAAACGCTCGATGTAAAAAGCGAAGAACAAGCAGAAGAAAGAAATCTTGAACGGTGGGTGGGGGGAAGTTTTTGTTGTGGTGGGTGGACAGAGTTCGGGGCAAGAGAACTGGGACATTTCTGAAAGGCCCGACAATGCTAGCGTGGCGGGTAAAATGCGAGCGGGAGTGTTTGTGTAATATGTGGGTGACGGGGTTGGAATGTCAGGCCGAACAATGTAAATAGTGTAAATATTTATTTTTTAGTTGGCATGTCTCTCGAGAAGAGGCAGCAACCCAATTACAGCCAGAATTGCGATCTAGCCGCTAAATCCCCACATCCGCATCCTCAAACGCTGTTCACCCTTATCAAAATGACACTATCAGCTCGTCAGGGGAAAACGGTACATCGAACGCGGGAAACAGATCACGGTGCCCTAGTAATGGTGGTAAAATAGCCACATCAATTTGATCTTCATCACTCCCTCTCTGTCTCTCTTTGCTCTCTCACATTCATTTTTCTTTCTCTCATACTCTCTCCCATCTAATTTCTCTCATGTTATATTCTCTCTCATACACTTTCTCTTTCAACCTACCTCCTCCTCCTTTTATTTCTGTCTGTCATCCTAATTCTCTCTCTCTCTCTCTCGTAATCTTACTAGCATCCTATCTCTTTCTTGATATTTCCCATTACGCATACTCTCTCTCTCTCTCTCTCTCTCTCTCTCTCTCTCTCTCTCTCTCTCTCATTCAGTCTTAAAAGCTTAAAAACTAATCCATGGTCCTGGAGCTCAGAAACAGCCTAAAGAATATTTGAAATAGTAAAATAATTGCGACAATTTACCAATCGCACCTAATATATATATATATATATATATATATATATATATATATATATATATACTAGCAGTATAACCCTGCGTTGCTCGGGTGTAATGAAAGATTTAAAACTAATCCATGGTGCTGGAACTCAGACTCTTTGGACGTTGGCACGAAAGACTAAAAAGCAATGGTTGTTTCCTGTTAAAGCGAAACTGTCGTTTGAAAGAAAAATGAATGGATGTAAGTCAAATTTTGATTCCCTGGTATCGATATCAAATCAGTTTTTTTCGTCGTAAACTGAATTTTGAAGGCTAAATAAGTCCTCTGAGTAAATGGTATCATGGCTGAGACTAAGAACTACAATTATACCGACTTAGAGCCAAAGCAAAATTATCCCGCAGTAGGTTGCCATTGCTTACTACGGTAGACTGGTTGCCAGTTAAGGCTATAGAACCCAATCTGTTCTGCTATTTAGCTCACAGATGTAAGGAGAATAAATAAAATGTATTACATTATTATATTAAGTATAACTATGGAGGATCAGTTTATTATTTCATAACAACAGAAAACCGATCCCCCACTTTTTGCCCGGTAGAAGTTTTAGTTATGTTTCAACTATTGTATTCAGTCAGTCAGTTAAGTGCCATACGTGATACACGCTTTGGGCGATCATGTCTCGAAAAAGACATGATTGACTGGGCAAAAGATTATCCCGCAGTCAGTCAATCAGTTAAATGTCATACGTGATACACGCTTTGAGCGATCATGTCTCGAAAGGGATATGACTGACTGGGCAGAAGATTATCCCGCAGTAGGTTGCCATCGCTTTCTGCGACAGACTGGTTGCCAACCAAGGCTATAGAACCCGATCTGTCCTGCCATTTAACTCATAGCTGGAGGGAGAAGAGAAAGATTACATTACATTATTATATTAAGCTTAATTAGCGGGGGATCAGTTTATTACTTCATGACAATAGAAAACCGATCTCCCACTTTATGCCCAGTAGAAGTTTTAGTTATGTTTCAACTATTATATTCGGTCAGTCAGTTAAGTGCCATTCGTGATACACGCTTTGGGCGATCATGTCTCGAAAGAAGATTATCCCACAGTAGGTTGCCATCGCTTTCTGCGGTAGACTTGTTGCCAGCCAAGGCTATAGAACCCAATCTCTCCTGCCATTTAACTCATAGCTGGAGGGAGAAGACATCTATTACATTACATCATTATATTCAGTTTAATTAGTGGGGGATCAGTTTATTACTTCATAACAATAGAAAACCGATCTCCCACTTTATGCCCAGTAGAAGTTTTAATTATGTTTCCAACTATTATATTCGGTCAGTCAGATAAGTAACATATGTTATACACGCTTGGGCGATCATGTCTCGGAAGAGACATGACTGACTGGGCAGAAGATTATTTAGCAGTAGATTGCCAGTGCTTTCTGCGGTAGACTGGTTGACAACCAAGGCTATAGAACCTGTCCTGTTATTTAACCCATTACTGGAGGGAAGAGACAGATTAATACCTTTCCCAAGAGTATTTGCGCATAAGTGAAAGCAAGGAATTCAAGTGAAATTCGAACTAGGCACTCCGATTTATCGTTCCGAGTCGATATCCACTGCACCACAACGCACTTATCCTATTTCTCATAATATCTCTTCTTTTGGCATATCTCCTCCTCCTCACTCTTCCTCTCACATCCTTTCATTTTCTCTCATCCTGTTTCTCTCGTCATATTCTTCTCATCATCTCTGTTTTATAGTCTCTCCCTCATTCTATCTGGATGATCTTATCTCTCTCATACACTCTCTTCTTCTTAACCTATCTCTTTCATCCTCTCTCTCTCTCATTTCTCTCACCCCTCTCTCTTTCTTCTTTATTATAATATATCTAAGACCGGCCATGTTTGTTTTTTTTTTTAATTTTATTGTTCTCTGTCATTCCCTTGCTAACTGGACACATGGCTTGGAGGTGATCCCCCCCTCCATCACACTACTGTCTGTTACTGCTTACTTAAGGTAACTTAATCTCTCCAGAACTCTCCAGAACTCTCCAGAACTGTATAGAAGAAACAAAATGGAGATAATTTTTGAAATTTTCTTAACTTTTTTCTGTCAGCCAGCCTTCAACTTGGTGAGTTTAGCCAGTGTGATCTTATTTTTTGAATTATTTATTTATTTTGATTTGTATTTTTTATTTTATTTCGGTTCTTTTCTGCCTAATTTTTGTGTAAATTGTTGTTAATTATCAAATTTAGGTTTGACTTATACTAAGTTAAAACTTAATTAACTTCAGTCACACGTTTATTCTTTTTTTTAATTGGAGTAGATAGTACCTTCTATCGCCCGGTCTCACACTCCACCCCCTTCTTTTGGACAGGAGTAGAGGTGATCGCCTTGTTTCTTGTTTAGGAAGGGGTTCCCGGTTCATCTCTCTCTTCTTCGGTCTTTATGTCGGTTCGGCTGGAAGCTTTTTGCAGTTGGTGAGTATGGTGGCAAAGTCTCTTCATTCTGAGGGTACCGGGTTGGCAGTTTCCTGGTTGCTGCTTCCGACTGGTAGTTAGGAGCCCGAACTCTTGCGTAGCGTCTCGAGAGGCTGCTCTGATCAACAGTTGAATAATATCGGGGTTCCTGTAGTGCCATTTCGCGCATGGACGGGCGTCCCTGCATGAATTTCCGATGGGCAACCCCGAGGCCACATTATGCTGCAGGCGGCGCCATTCTCCATCCTTCACCTGCTGCAATTAACGACCATCTGACCCTACTCTAGACCTCTCTATCCACAACTACAACCAACATGAAATTTAACAAACAAAATAGCAAGCCTAAACCAGCTAGTCGTAAATCGCCCAAACCTATCTGCGTTACCTTCACAAATATACGAGGTATTCGCAGTAACTTTAATAGTGTAGAGTCTTTCCTTCTAACTAACTCACCCGATATCTTAGCTATATGTGAGACTAACCTTGACCCTTCTATCCCCTCTTCAGAGCTGTTCGTTCCTGGTTACCTTCCTCTCTTCAGGAAGGACTCCAATGTCCATATGCATGGGCTTGGTGTATATGTCAGCGAACAACTCCCCCTAGCCAGGGTCACATCTCTTGAATCCCTTGATCATTCCTTCATGTGCTTCCGTCTCTCACTTCTAAGCTCGGTTAGCTATCTCTTCTTCCTCTACCGCTCCCCCTCCTCCTCTGACTGTACGTTACTTGATTGCATCTCTAATAACATCGACAGGGCCATTTCTTCTCACCCATCTGCCCAAATATTTGTGTTTGGCGATTTTAACGCCCACCACACCAAGTGGCTTGAAAACTCAGCCACCGACCTTGCTGGGATCCGCACCATGCACTTTTCAATAGCCCAAGCTCTAACGCAAGTGGTGGACTTCCCCACGCGTTTCTCTAAAAACCCTAACGGAAGGGACTCTTTACTCGACCTTTGTTTTACTTCCATCCCAGACTCCTGCACTACCAGGCAACTCTGCCCCCTTGGAAATTCTGACCACGCCGTAGTCTCCGTAAACATATCAATCCGCACTAACTCTTCCCAAAAAAACCAGACCAGCAGAATATCATACTGCTACCAAAGAGCCGACTGGGACTCGTTCAGGGACTTCCTCTGCGACGTCCCCTGGAACAACGTCTTTGATCTTCCTGTCGAAGACTGTGCCTCCGAAGTCTCCTCTTGGGTTAAGGCTGGCATCGATGCTTTTATCCCGGCCAGAAAATTCCAACTAAAACCTAATTCGTCCCCCTGGTTCTCACCCGCTTGCTCGGCCGCTATTGCCCACCGGAACCATTTCTTCCGGCTCTATCGAAGCTGCTCGTCGAACCAAAACAGGCGCCTTTTCACCTCAGCACGGAACAAGTGTAAAAAAGTACTGAACGAAGCCAAGAGGGCGTTTGCTACCAGAATTAGGCAACGCATAGCATCCTCTAAGTTTGGCTCCAAAGATTACTGGCGTCTCTGCAAAAGCGTGCTCAGCAGGAACAAGACTTCAATACCCCCACTAATCAATGAATTTGAAGTTCTCACCTCCCCAGCCGACAAGGCTGAGTGCTTTGCCCGTAAATTCTCAACCAATTCGACACTGGACTCGTTAGGAATACCTACACCAGACTTCCCACCCAGAACTAAGGCTCAACTAAATAACGTCCTCATCTCGCCCTCGCTGGTCGCCAAGATAATTGCGCAACTTGACCCACACAAAGCGAGCGGCGGTGACGGAATCCCAGTCATAGTACTGAAGAAATGTGCCCCAGAACTCTCCTCTGTCCTCTCTAAACTCTATAACCTCTGCCTATCTGCTTCCTGCTTTCCTGCCTGTTGAAGTCCTCCTGCGTAGTACCTATATTTAAGAATTCTGGCGAACCCTCAGACCCCGCCAATTACCGTCCTATTAGTCTCCTTCCAATCTTTGGCAAAGTTTTCGAAGCCATTATCAACGCCGAGGTGATTCAGCACCTTATGACCAACGGGCTTCTCTCTGACAAACAGTATGGGTTTCGCTTCACCAGGTCTACTGCTGATATGCTAACGACCATTACCGAGTACATATACCAGGCACTCGACAAGAATGGTGAAGCCCGAACCGTTGCCTTGGATATCTCCAAAGCATTCGACAGGGTCTGGCATGCTGGCCTCTTGTGCAAACTGCGGAGCTATGGGATACCTGGACATCTGTCTGACCTCATCCAGTCCTTCCTCTCTAACCGCACATTAAAGGTGGTATTAAATGGGCATGCCTCCCAAAACTACCAGACGAACGCGGGCGTCCCTCAAGGTTCTATCCTAGGTCCCACGCTATTTCTGATCTACATTAATGATCTCCCCGACACCATTAGATCCCAAGTTGGCATGTATGCCGACGACACAACAATCTACTCCCGCATCGATCAGAAACCAGGTCTGGACGACAAAGTGAACCTCGCTGCCGCACTGGAAAGGGACCTCCAATCCGTAGTGACCTGGGGTAGGAAATGGTTGGTAAATTTCAATGCCTCCAAAACAAAGCTGTTATCAACTAACCACCATAGACTATCGCATCTACCTCCCATTAGCATGGGACAGGCTAGCCTCCCAGAGAGTAAAATACTACGCCTCCTTGGCCTTACACTCTCGGCGGACCTCAAATGGAATGACTATATTGAATCCATTGCCAAATCTGCTGCTATGAAAGTCGGCTCTCTGTGCAGGGCCCGGAAATTTTTCCCACCTGAAACTATTCTGCACATATACAAATCTACCATCCGCCCGTGTATTGAATATTGCTGCCATATCTGGTCGGGTGCCCCTGCTGCTCTCCTTGGGCTTCTTGACAAAATACAAAGGAGGATCTGTAACGTGGTTGATACTAACTTGGCAGACCGGCTGCAGCCGCTCTCACACCGGCGTGATGTAGCTTCCCTGTGCCTCTTCTACAAGTACTTTCATGGCTTCTGCTCCGATGAGATTAGAACACTGGTGCCGCCCAAGCACGAATTTACACGAGATACTAGATTAGCAACTAGGTCCCACCCTTTTACAGTTAAACAAATAAGATGTAACCGTAAATTCTACTCCAACAGCTTCTTTTCTCGCGCTTCCCGCCTGTGGAACTCCCTTCCACAAGTCTGCTTTCCCGACAGTTACAATCTCCAGGTGTTTAAATGTAGGGTCAATAGACACCTCCTATCACACTAACTCCCAACTATTCTCACAACACTCTCATCTACCCAACCCTCATTCTCGGTATCCTCACCCGCCTATCACCCACCCTCTGTTATGTCCTATATTTAACCAGCCTTTCTCCTCTCTACGTAGCCCCCTGCACAGTAGTGGCAGTGACATGCCTTGCTCGGGGTGAAACGCTTATAAAAAAAAAAAAAAAAAAAAAAATCCTCTCTTTCTCTCTGATTTTATCTATTTCTACCATCCTCACTCTTCCTCATATTGTTACACTTATTCTCACTTTCATCCTAGCTCTCAAAAAAAATGGCGAAGCTCGAACCGTTGCCTTGGATATCTCCAAAGCGTTCGACAGAGTCTGGCATGCTGCGGAGCTATGGTATAACGGGACATTTGTTTGACCTAATCCAGTCATTCCTCTCTAATCGCACATTGAAGGTAGTATTAAACGGACATGCCTCCCAGAACTACCATACGAACGCGGGTGTTCCTCAAGGCTCTATCCTAGGTCCGACGCTCTTTCTGATCTACATTAATGATCTCTCCGATATTATAAGATCCCAAGCAGGCATGTACGACAATGACACCACAGCTTACTGTCGCCTCGGTCAACAATCTGGTGTGGGCGACAAAGCGAACCTCGCTGCCGAGCTTGAGAAGGACCTCCAATCCGTAGTGGAATGGAGTAAGAAATGGCTCGTAAATTTTAATGCATTCAAAACGAAGCTGCTATCAATTGACCATCATAGACAATCGCTACCACCCATTAGCATGGAACAGGCTTGCCTCTCTGATAGTAAAACACTACGCCTCCTTGGCCTCACACTCTCAGCGGACCTCAAGTGGAATGACTATATCAAATCCATTGCTAAACCCGCTGCTATGAATGTCGGTTCTCTGTGTAGAGCCTGTAAGTTTTCCCGTCTGAATCCATCCTGCACATATATAAATCTACCATCCGCCCGTGTATTGAATACTGCTACCACATCTGGTCGGGTGCCCCTGCTATTCTCCTCAGGTTTCTTGACAAAATACAACGGAGAATCTGTAATGTGGTCGATACCAACTTGGCAGCCCGGCTGCAGTCACTTTCTCACCGGCGTGATGTGGCTTCCCTGTGCCTCTTCTATAAATACTTTCGCGGCTTCTGCTCCGATGAACTTCGATCACTGGTGCCCCAGTTATGAATTTGCACGAGATACTAGATTAGCAACTACGTCCCACTCTTTTACAGTGAAACAAATAAGATGTAACCGCAATTTCTACTCTAACAGCTTCTTTTCTCGCACTTCCCACTGTGGAATTTTCTTCCATATACTTGCTTCCCCGACAGCTAAAATCTCCAGGAATTTAAATGTAAGGTCAATAGTCACCTCTTCTCACACTAACTCGCATCCATTCTCTCAAACACTCTTCCCATCTACAAAACCCTCATCCTCGGTATCCTCGTCCATCTATCACCCTCCCTCCGACATTTCCTATAACTAACCACTCTTTTTCATCACTTTTCCCTATTTAACCCCCTGTGCAATAGTGGCAGTGGAATGCCTTGCTTGGGGTGAAATGATTAAAAAAAATCTCTTTCACCTTATCTCTCTCGTGTTCTTTCTCAGTCACTCACATCCACTCTCACCTTATCCTCTCTCTCTCTCTCTGACTAACGTTTATATAATTTATCTCTCATGAAATATTTATCATCCTCTTTCGTCTCTCACACACCCTCTTTCTCTCTCTCTTACCCTTTCTTTTTTTTTTTCTTCTTCTTCTTCTTTTTCTTCTTGTCCTGTGTCTCTTCAGGATGTAGGCAATCATGAACTCCACTTGGCTCTGCCTTAAGATCCTTCCTCTTAGTATCACCCATTTGCTCATGCCTATTAAGTAGGTCACGCGCTGCTTTCCCCTACCCCTCTTTCTCTCCATCCGTCTTGTGAGTACTAAATTTTCCATACCCTCCTTCCTGACCCAGAAACCTCATCTGTCTCTTTCTTATATTAAGTATGAGCTTTCTTCTCGTTCCCATCCTCTCCAACACTTCGTCGTTAGTCACGTGCTCAGTCCATGTTATACTCAGCTTTTTCTTCTTCTATGTGCCTTGTTCTTTCAGGACGTAGGCGATCATGGCTTTCCACGTTTCCCTAACCCTGGTGGATCTGAGCACGCCTTCTCCAAACATTCAAACAGAATGAACTCTTCCAACCATTACATATACCTCCCTTCACAAGAGGTGAGAGGAGATGATAGCCTGAGTAACCTGTAAGTAGCCCGGAGGTAGCCTGAGAGTCGTCTACGTGAATTCAGCCGAGAGTCGTCTACGAACACTGCTACCATAACGACCATTACAAGTCTCAGTTCGAGGGTCGAATTATAGTATCACACACTAACCCGTATTATCGTTCTACTAACAAAGTTCCAAGTATTGTATTTTGCCGTGTTTAATATATATTCGTTATTTTCTATTTTGACTGTTTTTGCGTTATTCTTTTGAATCTTTAACCGGGTCCACGAGAGAAGCCATATTAATAAGTGGAAATATATCAAATTAGAATGCGTCTTCAAATTATACATATGAAACATCTACTTCAGAAAACAAAGATTTCATGACTTTTATAATTCGGCATCCATTTGCTCAGGCCTATAAAGTGGGTCTCGCACTGCTTTCCCCTACCTCTCTTTCTCTCCATCCGCCTTGTGAGTACTAAATTTTCCATACCCTCCTTCCTGATCCAGAAACCACATCTATCTCTTTCTTATATTAAGTATGAGTTTTCTCCACGTCTCCATCCTCTCCAACACCTCGTCTTTAATGACGTGTTATACCCAGCACCATTCTGTAAAACCACATTTCTGCTGCCTCAAGCCTCTCCTTCATCCTCGAGGAGATCGTCCAACATTCACAGCCATACAGTAGAACAAGAATCACACAACAATGCAGGTCAATTCTGATCAAAATAGAATTCTCAAAGTCCTCAAATCTATTTCTGCCTGACCAAAGTCGATAAGGAAAACTTAGCCAATTTGAGTAAACGTGACTCTTTCGTAGAGACGGAAAAACGAAAATTTAGAAAGTTAATATTTCCATTGGTCAAGTTTTTTTGTGAATTCTACTATAAAAGAATAAAAAAATGAATCAATTTCCTAAATTGGCCGACGACAATTAGACAATGAAGCATTGCGCTGCTATTGAGCTTTTGACTCAAGCAGATTGCGCCAACGGAAATCTATGATAGCATGCATGCACTATATATATATATATATAGCAACAACAATACCAATAGTAAAACTAGTATTAATTAAGCTATAATTTAAATCGTCTTGTATAACCCACCGAGAACAAACTCGGCGGGAAAAAAAGGGGAAGCAAAAAAAGAAACAAACGAAGTACATGAACAGAAAGTCAAGCGCTCGGAAGAAAGAAAAAAAAACCCAAGACGAAAACCCTAACACTAAAGCGCGCTCAATACCAAAGTAGAGCAAACAAAGACAGACAGCTGTCTTTTGGCTATCTATACATACATATTAGGATGTGCGTTGTGGTACAGTGGATATCGGCTAGGAACGAGAAGCCGGGGAGCCGAGTTCGAATTCCAGTTGCAATCCATTGTAAGCTTTAGTAAACCTAGGATTTTCTAATGATGGGAAATGATGAGAGCAAATATAGACAAGGGATTTAGTTAAACACTTGTTAGATCAAGGGCATTGGTCGCGATTTCTAATATATATATATATATATATATATATATATATTCAGATACTTTAATCCAAGCGGAAAAAGCAGGAAGGTAAATTCCAAAAATCCGATTCTAATTAATATTAAAATTTTATTTTAATATTAAAAAATGATACAGGGACGAAGTGTTATATATATATATATATATATATATATATAAAAAAGTTGAATATATGGATCATAAACCGACAAGATGATTAGAATAAGTAAAGAACAAATAGGAAAAAAGTGTCTTTAATCTAACATGTTTGCCTTATAACAAGCTTCTTCAGAAATTTATCTTTAATATTTAGATTCGTTTTTAAATGATCTGAGGAAACTTGTTATAAGTTAAACTTGTTAAATTAAAGACACTTTTTCCTACTTATTCTTTACATATCCTTTTACACACACACAAACACACACACACACACACATACATATATATATATGTGTGTGTGTGTGTGTGTGTGTGTGTGTGTGTGTGGAGAGAGAGAGAGAGAAAGCGAGAGAGAGAGAGAGATGGCCGGCTGAAGATATTGGTAACTCGAACATAATATCGCGATGCCATTAGTTTGCTACATTCCAAACGAAACGAGAAAAAAAAAATCTGAAAATAATAAATAGAATGAAATAATAATAATAATAATAATAATAATAATAATAATAATAATAATAATATATTTCTTGAGTGGAATAAAAAAAAACTGAGAAATTAATTGTTACTTTTTTCTGTTATGCTGTCGTGATCAATGCAGAAGAATGAATGAGCTGTCAACGCGATCATCAAGGCTCAAAACTAAAGATTATAAAAAATATACTCGTGTTCGTCCATGACTCAAGACAGATTAAATTCTTTGGCTATTTTCTTAATAAAAATTAACCTTGTAAAGAAGATAAGTGTAATAAGTGCCATGAACAGATTTGCAGATCTAAACGCTAGAGAACGTGTTTTAGGTCTCTCCACTTGAGGTCTGCTGAGAGGGTTAGGTCGAGGAGGCGCAGTGTTTTGTTTCAGGGAGACTAACCTGATCCATGCTAATGGAGGGTAGGAGTGATTGTCTGTAATGGTTAACAGATAGCAGCTTCGTTTTGGAAGCATTAAAATTCACGAGCCATTTCTTATCCCAGTCCACGACAGATTATGAGTCCTTTTCAAGCTCAGCAGCGAGGCTCGCTTTGTCATCTTCAGCGAATTTCTGATCGAGACGAGAGTAAACGGTGGTGTTGTCATCAGTGTAGATGCCTACTTTGGATCTGATTACTTGGGATGCTCGTTGATGGAGATCAGGAAAAGCGTAAGACCTAGAATAGAGCCTTGAGGGGCACCCGCGTTCGTATGATAGCATAGGGAGGCATGTCCGTTCAGACTACCTCCATTACGCGATTTGAAAGAAATGACTGGATTAGATCAAACAATCTTTCATTTAATACATAGCCTCGTAGCATGCGTAGAAAGCCAGCATTCCAGACTTTGGTGATATCCAGGGCAACAGCTCGAACTTCGTCGAGAGCCTGGTACATATACTCAGTGATGGTCATTAGCATATCAGCAGTAGACCTGGTGAAGCGGAAACCATACTGTTTGTCAGAGAAAAGACTGTGGGTTGTGAGATGTTGAACCACTTTGGCGTTGATAATGGCTTCGAACACTTTGCCAACAATCGATAGGAGGCTGATAGGGCGATAATTAGAGAGGTCAGAGAGTTCTCCAGTATTATTAAATATAGGAACCACAGAAGAGGATCTCCAGCAGGCAAGAAAGCAAGAAGCAGAGAGGCAGTAGTTATAGAGTTTGGAGAGGACAGAAGAGAGTTCAAGGGACACATTTCTTCAGGATAATGATTGGAATTCTGTCTCTTTCGCTCGCTTTATGAGGTTAAGCTTTGATATTATGTTAGAGACCAGCGAGGGGGTAATTTTGACGTCATTCAGTAGGGCCTCAGTTCGAGGTGGGAAGTCGGGAACGGATACTTCAGACGAATGCAGTGTCGAGTTGGTGGAGAATCTGCGAGCAAAGCACTCATCCTTGTCCACTGAAGAGGTGAGGACCTTAAATTCATTGATTAGAGTGGGGAGTGATGGCTTACTGTTATTTAGTACTTTATTACAGAACCGCCAGTAGTCTTTGGAGCCGAACTTAAAGGATGTTATGCGCTGCTTCATTCTGGCAGAAAACAGCTTAGCTTCATTAAGTATCTTCTTGCACTCATTACGAGCAAAGGCAAAAAGGCGCCTGTTATGGTCCGACGCGTGGCTCCTATAAAGCCGAAAGAAGTAATTCCTTAGTCGATAGCGGCCGAGCAAGCAGGGGAGAACCAAGGAGACGAATGGGGTTTAAGTCTCAACTTCCTGGCTGGGGTGAAAGCTTTGATGCCAGCCTTAACCCAAGAGGAGACCTCAGACGCACAGTCTTCAACGGGTAGACTAAAAACATTGTTCCAAGGGTTGTCACACAGGAAATCGCGGAACGAGTACCAGTCGGCTCTTTGATAGCAGTAAGATATTCTGCTGGTCTGAGGTTCCTGGGTGGAGTGGGAGTGGAAGGAGATGTTAACGGAAACCACCGCATGGCCATAGTTTCCAGGAGGGCATAGCTGCTTAGCATTGCAAAAGTTAGGGATAGAAGTGAAACAGAGATTTAGCAGTGAGTCAGGTTCATTAGGGTTATTAGAGAAACACGTGGGGAAATCCACCACTTGCATAAAGGACTGGGTGATTGAAAAATTCATGGTATGAACACCAGCAAGATCTGTGCCAGAATTTTCCAGCCACTTGACGTGGTGGGCATTAAAGTCTCCAAGCACAATCATATGGGCAAACGGATGAGAAGAAATGGCCTTATCAATATTATTCGAGATGCTGTCAAGTAGGGAACAGTCAGGATATGAAGGGGAGCGGTAGAAAAAGAAAATATAGCTAACCGATCTTAGTACAGAGAGATGGAAACACGTGTAAGAATGATCTAGAGATTCAAGGGAGATCACCCTAGCTAGAGGGAGATGCTGACTGATATAAACAACAAACCCATGCATATGAAAATTAGAGTTCTTCCTGAAGAGGGGAAGGTAACCAGGGACGTAGAACTCAGAAGAGGAGATAGAAGGGTCCAGGTTGATATGAAGGGGAGCGGTAGAAAAAGAAAATATAGCTAACCGATCTTAGTAAAGAGAGATGGAAACACGTGTAAGAATGATCTAGAGATTCAAGGGAGATCACCCTAGCTAGAGGGAGATGCTGACTGATATAAACAACAAACCCATGCATATGAAAATTAGAGTTCTTCCTGAAGAGGGGAAGGTAACCAGGGACGTAGAACTCAGGAGAGGAGATAGAAGGGTCCAGGTTGATATGAAGGGGAGCGGTAGAAAAAGAAAATATAGCTAACCGATCTTAGTAAAGAGAGATGGAAACACGTGTAAGAATGATCTAGAGATTCAAGGGAGATCACCCTAGCTAGAGGGAGATGCTGACTGATATAAACAACAAACCCATGCATATGAAAATTAGAGTTCTTCCTGAAGAGGGGAAGGTAACCAGGGACGTAGAACTCAGAAGAGGAGATAGAAGGGTCCAGGTTAATTTCACAGAGGGCTAAGATGCCAGGTGATTTTACTTGTAAGAAGGATTCAACGATGCAAAAGTTAATGCGTATAACTTGTATGTTTGCGAAGGACTTCAGAATATGATATCCTTGATATATATTTTTTATAAAATCAATTAAAAGTTTATCTAAATTAAAAATGACGTAGTTTTAATGAATGTTTTATTTTAATATCTATTCGAAACAGATTTTTTAGAAAAGTTGTTCCACAGAAAAAATACATTATTTACATACTCCAAGGAGTGCTTCATTTAATTTATAAAAGAAAATTTTGTATTAGTACGGAATTTCTAGAAATTGCTGAAAATGAATTAGAGTGAAGTTGACAGATATATATATATATATATATATATATATATATTATTAGGATTTTCTAAAAATAATAAATGCATCAATAACTAACATTAATTTGAGAATAAATCCTGAAAACTTCATTAAAATCAGACAATTATTTGATTTTTACATGAATTTCCAAATTAATGTGTGCTTCAACGCTTAAAAAAAATTGTGTAATATTACGTTTGTTATATAGTAGTAAGCTTTAGTAAACATCGACAAAAAAACAACAACTTCTAACCCAAATTTTTGACAATAATGACAACAACTTTGATCTTTCCTCTTAATAATAACATAAACATTTTGATGATAAAACTTTGTTTTTTATTAAAATTGAGCCCTTTTCACAGCATGCCATGCTGTTTTTTCAGCGACTTAGTGAAGTACCTAAATTTAGGAAAAGAGTTTATCCGGGTTGTGTAAGTAATGATTGCTGTTGCTGAGGTCGCTATACTCTCTGACAACGATCGAGTTTGCTCGTCTTTTATTTCGTTTGGGAATTCACTCCCGGATGTGATTCTGGCCTTTCCAATGGACGACAAACATTTCGCATCGAGGTGTGAAATTTCGCAAGTTTTGTGTGTGTTAAGCAAAGTTTGTAAATTCGAGAAAATTCGTTTATTTCTAACAATGAGTCAGATTTGAATTTTAAATGTAGATCTTGTTTTTTGTTCACTACAAGGGTCTGTGTGAGAGTTAAAATTATTTTGTCTTTATCCTGTATTCTTTTGGAATTTCGAAATGGTTGAGTGTGGAATCAATTGTTAATGGATATTGGAATCAAGGCCACAGAAAAAGGAATGCAATTTATTTATTTATTTATTCATCTAAAATTTTTATTTTTTTAATTTTATTATTATATAAACGGATAAAATATGCGTAGCCATTAATTATATCATATGTATTTCACGATACCTTTTCCTGTGGTATCAAAAAGCATTAAATACTTACATTGAGCATTATAGTGGGTTATCCGTTCTAGTGAAGCTATAAAAGGGGTTATAAAACAAGAAAATCAAATTGAGTATAGAAACAACATTTATATATACACAGATATCAATTAAGTTTTTTTTACAGATAAAAGGAATGTCCTTTTGGATGGGTTCAAAGGACGTTAAAATGTTCATAGCAGTAAATGCCGAAAAGAGAGTTTGTGCGTATGTATATGTGTGAGCGTTTGTCAGTTAGGAATATCTTTGATGTATTCGCTACGATGGTCGGGTAAGTAGCTCAGGGGACATCGAAGAAGAAGGTGAGGGGGAAAGGCGAGGCGATCATAGTGGATCGCTTGACGATGTCAAGGGACATGCTAATTTCGCTCGTGCTTTCTCAACTGGCGATGCTTTTTGTGTCGGCTTTTTATTTCGTCTTTGTAGGTTCCAGCAGGTCATTTGGGAATTCACATCCCTATTTAATTCTGGGCTTCCCATTGGATGATGAATAAAATTTACGTAGGCTCACGAACAGGAATTTGATATTTATTAATTTTTGATTTTCTGTCGGAACATATGCGTGGAGCCGGGTGCGCAAAGTCCAGTTTTGGTCATTTGCTTTCTGGACCTCCGAGGGCAAACATCCGGTCCCTCGCTTTGCTCGGTATCACCACAGCATACATGCACAACACTCTCTCGTAGACTAACTTGTAACCCCTCGAAACTCAGTGCAGTTTGAGCACATCATGAACGACCCAAAGAACAGTACACCTATCACCATAAGACAAATACGAGTATATAAGCCCCCAAAATACAAAATGCACAGAAAGACTCAAAACTAGGAAACGTCACTAAATCGTTAAAAAAACAGCATAGTATGAATAAAAAAGGCCCCAAACTTAATAAAACTAACTTTTTCCATTGAAATGTTTAAATTATTATTAAGAGAAAAAATCAAAGTAATTTTTAATTATTTTTTAAAATTTTTTTTAATCTCTTCTAATATTTTCGAAATTTTATCAGAAAAGTTTGTTTTGATTTGAGTTAGCGGTTAAACAAAACATTACCACTACTGAAAGCGTAATGATTACATCACCCACTTTTTTCCAGTGACAAACATTAATTTGGAAATTCTCGCAAAAATAAATATAACTGTCGGATTTTAATGAAACTTTCAGGACTCATTCACAAATGAATGAAATTATTTTTGAATTTTTTATTTTTAAAAATCATGGTAAAAATACTATTTTTACCTCTGTTATCCCCCTCCACGTAAAGCATGAAATTTTAATAAATTTTAATTGGTTAGTAAACTTTGTTTTTATTAGTTAAACGCAGAACTCATTGGGAAATATAAATCATCTATTTTTTTTTTAATTTTACAATACTATCCGAAAATCTGCTCTGAAGAATAAAATAAAAAATGCAATAAAAGTCTTATATAATTTAATTTGATAAGCTTTTGATCGCTGGAATAAATATTAAAAATTAAGAACATTATAGTTTGAAAAAAAAAATTTTGATTACTAATAAAATTTTAAAAGAATTGTTTTCACTTTTTTTTAACAGTTTATAAAATTTAAAAAATATTCTTAAAATTTTTAAAAGAACTGTAGCGCTTATTTTTTTTTTTAGTTAAGAATTGATTATTATATTGCCTATTGAAAATTGAAAAGTTTAATAAAAATCGTTGTACACGCGTATTTTTAAAATAATTTTAACGTTTTTTTCTGCATTTGATTTTTTTTTTTGTATGGTAATTTATACGTGCAAATTAAAAGGTCAGAGTTTCTTCCCTTCCCTGAAAGAAAACGAGTATAATTTTGTCCCTTACGAACGCCATACATTTTTATCTCTAATCAAGAACCTGTCAACACCATCTTGATTTACAATGCGTACAGGTCAAAAAGTTCTAATTTGTGATCAAGAAATAGTTAATTCTAAATTTCACGCTATAAATAATATTTGTGCAAATCAGATTAATTTAACATAAAGTTTGCTAATTTTCCAAAAATAATGGGTAAATTTTTGTTTTGTTCCTTGAAGGCTTTAACCCCGTCAAAACTTTCTAAAACATCCTTAATTCCGTGCAAATGTACATGCTGAAGTCAAATCGATAATTGTTTATTGAAGAAACCTCCCTTTCTTTCATGGTATCGACCATAAATACATCAGACTATATCTCACCCCTTACCACCGTTGTCATCTCTGATTCACCGCTGCATGACTTGAAGCGTAGGATACTTTTTTCGGTCGATTTTCTCCATTTGAGAAATTACTCCACGATTTGTTTTGTTTCGGAACTCATTTTGCGCGTAGGGATTGCAAAAAGGAAGTTAAAAGAACGAAAAATCGAAAAACTACGCGAGAATTCAGTCTGCAGTGAATAACATTTTCTAACCGTGGTTAGGGGGTGAGATAAACATCGACAAGAAGTTCCATATTTTTCTGTTCGATAACAGGAAAAAAAGGTAGGTTATTTCAATAAACGATTATCGATTTGAGTTCAGCAGATACATTTTTACGGAAATAGGGATATTTTGGAAAGATTTGAAGTTGTAAAGACCTTCGGGGAACAAAACAAAAATTTACCAATAATGTGTCCGAGAATTAACTTTTGTTTACAAAAATGTGGCGATCGCTCAAAAATGGAGGCAAATTCAAAAATTTCAAAAAAATCTCAAGCTTTTATATTCCAATCAATATAATTTCTGTTTGAAATAAACCAGAGTTTTTTGTGTAATGGAAATAGTAAATTTAATCATTTAGCTTTCAATTAAAACTAAAATGAAGGTTTCCAGAAAATTTTTATTTTTAAAAATTCAATTTAAATTTTAGTTATCGAAAATTGGTGGCAGTACCGACTTTAAACTCTAGAAGCTATTATTATACAAAATAAACAGCCCACATGAAATAAAATATTCACTACAGACGAAGATATATTGAATTATATTAATAAATAAACTACTAAATAAATCGCATTTTTGTCGTGCGGCCAGGAAACTTCGAGTAATTAATAACCCATGAATTGATTATAAATTAAAACTATTCCTTTAATTTTTTTTTTTTTTTTTTTCCGTATACATTTGACTTTGGAATTATATATTTGGCTGGCCTAATGTAACTTGAATGATGTGTTTTATTAACCAAAATGATGGCGCCATTGCAAAAAGAGTAGGACAACTCGAAGCAAGAGAAACCTGAATTTAATCTGAGCTGAGTTTAGAGAGGTTCGTTGTGGTGCAGTGGATATCGCCCTCGGAACGAGAAATCGGAGAGTCGAGTTCGAATTCCAGTTGAAGTTTTTGCATTCACTTCGCACAAATACCCTTGGGAAAGGTATTAATCCGTCTCTTCCCTCCAGTTACGGGTTAAATAACAGGACAGATTGGGTTCTATAGCCTTGGTTGGCAACTAGTCTACCGCAGAAAGTACTGGCAACCTACTGCGGGATAATCTTCTGCCCAGTCAGTCATGTATCTTTCGAGACATGATCGCCCAAAGCGTGTATCACGTATAGCACTTAACTGACTGACTGAATATAATAGAAACATAATTAAAACTTCTACTGGGCATAAAGTGGGGGATCGGTTTTCTATTGTTATAAAGATGTAAACTGACCCCCATAATTACTATTTAATAATATAATCTATTTCTTCTATCTCTAGCTATGAGTCAAATAACAGGACAGATTGGGATCTATAGCCTTGGCTGGCAACCAGTCTACCGCAGAAAGCAAGAGCAACCTACCCCGAGATAATCTTCTGCGTAGTCAGTTATGTCTCTTTCGAGACATGATCGCCCAACACGTGTATCATGAATGGCACTTAACTTATTGACTGAATATAAAATGATGAAAAAGTTTTCTACTGGGCATAAAGTGGGGGATCAGTTTTATATTGTTATGAAGTAATAAACTGATGTCCTACTAATTACTACTTAATAATATAATACATCTCTTCCTAATCTAGTTATGAGTCAAATAACAGGACAGATTGGGTTTTATAGCCTTGGTCAGCAACCAGTATACCGCAGAAAGCAATAGCAACCTACCGCGAGATAATCTTCTGCGCAGTCAGTCATGTCTCTTTCGAGACATGATCGCCCAAAACGTGTATCAGTTATGGAACTTAACTGACTGACTGATTTGGGGGTACCGGTAAGAAATACATAACTAATGGTTCCAATCCTAAGAATATTTCATTTCATTCAATTCATCTAAGACCAAGCTGTTGTCTGTCAACCATTACAGGCAACCTCTCCTGCCTCCCATAAGCATGGACCAAGCGATTCTCCCGGAGAGTAATACACTACGCCTCCTCGGACTTACCCTGTCCTCAGACCTCAAATGGAACCACTATATTGAATCCATAGCAAAATCTACTGCTAAGAAGGTTGGGTCACTATGTCGATCCAGGATGTTTTTTCCACTTGAATCCATCCTGCATATATACAAGTCAACCATCCGTCCGTGCATGGAGTACTGCTGCTATTTATGGTCAGGTGCCCCTGCCGTTCTCCTCAGTGTTCTTGAAAGGCTCCAAAGGAGAGTCTGTAATGTGATAGGTACTGATCTGGCGGCTCGACTGCAGCCACTTCCCCATCGTCGAAATGTGGCCTCCCTTTGTCTGTTCTATAAATACTTTCATGGCTTCTGCTCAGACGAACTTAAGTCACTGATGCCTCCTCAACAGGTGTTTACTCGTGCAACCAGACTGGCAACTGGGTCCTACCCATTCACAGTCAGGTTAGCCAAATGCAGACGACAATTCTACTCCTGCAGCTTCTTCTCTCGCACTTCCCGCCTGTGGAACTCGCTCCCGTATTCTTGCTTTCCTGACGGCTACAACCTCCAGAAATTTAAATGCAATGTCAATACTCATCTACTAACCACTGGACTCTCGCTCTCTCCCCACTCCTGTATAACCTTCCCTTTCTCTCCACCTATGTATCTGTCATTGCACCTGCATTCTCAGCTTTCTATTGTTCCTTTCTAACTAGTTTGTACTCCTCACTCTTTTCTAATTAATCTTTTTACATTTATGTAGCCCCCTGCACATCAGTGGCGTTTTCGCCTTGCTCTGGGTGAAATGATTAAAAAAAAAAAAAAAAAGTAATTTCACTGCTTTAACGCCGGTGACCATACCTACAAAATAGAAGTAAAACAATTTTCATCTCACATTTATGAACCCCTAACATAAATCTTAGCTACTCTAATTTATTAGATCAGCGGTTTTCAAACTGGTCCGCGGACCACAGGAGGTCCGCAGGGATAAGATAGAGGATCCGTGGATTAACTCATCACATGAAATTCAAAGTATAAATTTTCAATGTCTGGATATTTATTTTTACTTATTAATGTTATAAACTGACAAAAGCAGACTTGCTCCAGAAAGTGACTTACGTGTAAGTTTATCAGCAATGTCGCCAAGAATCGACAATTTGTGTAAAGCCAAACAAGCACATTCTTCTCACTAAGTGTGTTTTAAAAAATCCCGTGCATAATTGACAATAAAACTGTTTGTAAAATACTACTACTGTTTTCATTTACACGAAATTTTAAATTTTAAATAAAACAAAATTTAATTTTGTTACATTTTGCATCAACATGCAGTATTAATTTATTTTATTTGAACACATATGTCTAAAGTAAGCTTAAAACCAGTTTTTACTACGTTAATGCAAAACTATAAGCTACTAGATAGCCCGGCATTGCTCGGGTGTAATGAAAGCTTTAAAATGAATCCATGGTCCTGGGGCTCAGACTCAGCCTAAAGAGTATTTGTGTGAAGTTTGATGAGAATCGGATAAAAATTGTGGATTTGTATAAACGACATACAGACAGATAAAGAGACACACACACAAACATCTTGCCTTTTATAAATAAATATATATATATATATTATCGATTTTCTGCACTATTGTAAGAACTGCAACCTTGAAACTTTTGAATATCGTTTCTTATGTCTTTGTCTATGAGTGTATCAAATTTGATTAAAATCGGACCACTCCTTCTATAACCCGATTTTTTCGATTATCGATTTTCGATATTTATCGAGGGTACCTCGACACAAAACCTAGCTAAGAACACTCGCAGACGCTTATAGTACAACTGTGTAAATTTACAAGAAAATCGCTTCAGCCGTTTCGGATTATATAGGTAACGGACACACACACGCGCACAGAAAAGGTTCCATTTATAAATAAGTTTAGATTTTTAGTAAATATTAATGTATAAATTTAATAAGCGTTTATAGTGGAAATATAAAGGGGTCCGTAAAAAAAAAAGTTTGAAAACCCCTGTTCTAGATGAAGAATTATCATTAAATTTTTTTCTAGTTCTTTATCTTAATTTTGTGATATTTTTACCGCAGGCATCAGTTCGGTTTTAGATTCTACGTCAGCACCGTATTTCGGAAATAAATGAAGTCGACTCCGAGGAAATTTGAACTTTTGACTTGTGCGTATTTGCCCTGATGAAGAAGCTAATAAAAAAACTGCTTCAGTATTATTTTCAAGTCTGACACCCACTCACCTCATCAAGAGCCCGTCCGCCCGTCAACCCTAATTTGGAACATCGGAGTCGAAGAAATACTGTTTATATTTTCTTTTTTTCCTTTTTGCTGGCTTCAAAAGATAGGCCGTGTTTTATTGGAACTAAGAGGTTTTTTAATAACTCTCTTCTCTCAGTCCTTGATAAAACCTGACCCCAAGGGCATCAGTCAATAGATGGACTTCAAATGGGCAGCCATCAAGTCAGTTACTCCATGATAAGAAATGTTATGTACACAAAGTCGTAAATATTTTTCGTTGCTGAGATACGAGCGTCCTCTTAACTGGTCACGTTGGCAAGAGATTTTGCTATGAGATAGATAGATAGATAGATAGATAGATAGATAGATAGATAGATAGATAGATAGATAGATAGATAAAAAAAGAAAGTCTAGATAGATTAGATAGATAGATAGATAGATAGATAGATAGATAGATCTAAACTTATTTATAAATGGAACTTTGTGTGTCTGTGTGTGTGTCCGTTACCTATAGACTCCGAAACGGCTGAACCGATTTTCTTAAAAATTTACACAGTTGTACTATAAGCGTCTGCGAGTGTTCTTAGCTATGTTTTGTGTTGAGGTACCTCCGATAAATATCGAAAATCGATAATCGAAAAAATCGGGTTATAGAAGGAATGATCCGATTTTAATCAAATTTGATACACTCATAGACAAAGACATAAGAATCGATATTCAGAAGTTTCAAGGTTGCAGTTCTTACAATAGCGCAGAAAATCGATAATATATATATATATATATATATATATATATATATATATATATATATATATATATATATAAAAGCAAGATGTTTCTGTGTGTATCTGTTTATCTGCCTAGATGTCTGTATTTTTTTCAGCCCTTTTATTTTAGTTTTTTCTTCGGGTTTGACTCTAAGTAGGTGCAATTGTAGTTCTTAAACTCGGCCATGATGCCATTTACTCAGAGGACTTATTTAGCCTTCAAAATTCAGTTTACGACGAAAAAAACTTATTTGATATCGATACCAGGAAATCAAAATTTGACTTACATCCATTCATTTTTCTTTCAGGCTACGGTTTCGCTTTAACTGGAAACAACTATTGCTTTTTAGTCTTTCGTGTCAACGTCGAAAAAGTCTGAGCTCCAGGAACATGGATTAGTTTTAAAGCTTTCATTACACACGAGCTACGCCGGGCTATACTGCTAATAGATAGATAGATAGATAGATAGATAGATAGATAGATAGATAGATAGATAATGAATAGGCTAAGCTAGATAGATAGATAGATAGATAGATAGATAGATAGATAGATAGATAACAGAATATTAATATTTTTTCTAAAGACTAAAAACGAATAAAAATTATTTTTATGAGAATCTTTATTCATTTATCTAGCGAATAAACATAAAATTACATATGAAAAACTACTTTAATTATTTTTAAATTCTATCTTAATATGTCCATATTCCAGTATAATAAAAACGAAGAAATGTTTGTTTGTGTGTTGTGTCGTTTGGCGTACCGACAAAATATTTTTCTCTAAAAAATAAAAACGAATAAAAAAAATGAATAAAGATTCTCATAAAAATAATTTTTAATATCGAATAATAAAGGAACTCGATACGTAAAGCCCCAAATTTATTCGCCTGAAGAAAGTCAATTTTAGACTCGAAACACGTGTAGCGTCACAAATGTCAGTATGGACACTTAATGTATCATAAGAAGTATAATAACAAAAACAATAAATATACATTTTAAAGAAAACGTTCACGGCTTCTCACACTTTTTATTCCATATATATATATATATATATCCAAGTATGGGTGGAATAATATTCCCCATCCAAAGAAACACTATTTTTAAAAAAGTGCTCAATACAAAGTAGAGCTAATAATAATAATAATAATATTTATTAATAAATTATAACATTGATATGTTATAATATCACTACAAAAGTAGCTATTTTGTTTCGACACTTTTTGTGTCTTTTCAAGTGATGTTGTTATTTCAAATGAATTTTTCATTCATTTGAAATAACAACATCACTTGAAAAGACACAAAAAGTGTCGAAACAAAATAGCTACTTTTGTAGTGATATTATAACATATCAATGTTATATATATATATATATATATATATTTATTTAGAATTTATAACATAAATATGTTATAATATCACTTCAAAAGTAGTTATTTTGTTTCGACTCTACTTGTGTTTTGAAGTGATGGTGCTGAATTCAAGTTGAAGATTTTTAAAATGTTCAAAACTAACCAAATTCCCTCAATCAGGGAGACATTCTTACATAGACTGTTGTGACCAATCAAAATAGAAGTCATTTCTAATTTTATGAGCATAAGAACAGATTCTCATAACTATTTATTGAGGCATTAATGTTAATATTTGATGCAAATAGTAATTGATATTACAAATCGACTATTAGTTTCAATTTACAATAAAAATTAAAATTTATTTTTAAATATATATATATCATGAATTAATGTTAGAGACTACGAATTTTAAATTCTAAGTTTAACAAAACATATATAGATTATTTTTTAGGTATCTCCACTTTATTTTCGATACCTTTTAAATTGAATTTTTAAAAATAAAAACTTTTCTTGAAACTTTAATTTTAGCTTGAGTGAAAGCTAAATTATTAAATTAACTGTTTTCACTAAGCAAAATACTTTGGTGTATTTCAAACAGAAATTATATTGATTGGAATCTAAAATTTTGAGATTTTCTTTTTTAAATTCTCGGATTTAAAAATCTTGCAAAAATAAAACATACATCTCTCACTCGTTATTTTTGAAAAATTTACAAATTTAAAGTGTAATTAATCTGATTCGAAACGATATTACTTTTTTTATGGCATGAAATTTAGAATAAAAGTGTTTCTTAATCAAAATGACCTGACTCGTTGACCCTTCAAATAAGCGATGACAGCACCAGTTATCAATCAATCTGGAATTATGGTGACCAAAATTTGACATAACCCAGTTTAGCATTTCGTAAGGGGAACAACTATAGTAATATGTGAGCTTTTAATGATAAGTCTCTTATAAGTTGTCACAGTAAAAGAAAATGTGCAGTTTGACATAATAAATATATTTAGAAATTATTTTAAAATTCTTAATTCTAAATTATTTGTATTAAGTTTATAAATTTTCGATCTGTAAATAAACTTTATTGAATTAATAACCGATGGCCCTGAGTAAAAGAAGAAATTTTTGAAACTTTAATTAGCAAAGAAAAAAATGAAAAGAATTCTTATAAAAATTCATTATTCATCGAAATATTTTTCTTCTTCAGAATATGGTATCCTAAAATTATATTTATAGTATCAATTAAGTGTTATTCTACATTAAAAATAGCGTTGTTTTAATGCATTTTTTATTTTTTATTTTTTATTTTTTTAAACATTTCACCCCGAGCAAGGCGGAAACGCCACTGATGTGCAGGGGGTTACATAAATGTAAAAAGATTAATTAGAAAAGAGTGAGGAGTACAAACTAGTTAGAAAGGAACAATAGAAAGCTGAGAAAGCAGGTGCGATGACAGATACATAGGTGGAGAGAAAGGGAAGGTTATACAGGGGTGGGGAGAGAGCTAGAGGCCAGTGGTTAGTAGATGAGTATTAACTTTGCATTTAAATTTCTGGAGGTTGTAGCCGTCAGGAAAGCAAGAATACGGGAGTGAGTTCCACAGGCGGGAAGTGCGAGAGAGGAAGCTGCAGGAGTAGAATTGTCGTCTGCATTTGGCTAACCTGACTGTGAATGGGTAGGACCCAGTTGCCAGTCTGGTTGCACGAGTAAACACCTGTTGAGGAGGCATCAGTGATTTAAGTTCGTCTGAGCAGAAGCCATGAAAGTATTTATAGAAGAGACAGAGGGAGGCCACATTTCGACGATGGGAAAGTGGCTGCAGTCGAGTCGCCAGATCAGTACCTATCACATTAGAGACTCTCCTTTGGAGCTTGTCAAGAACACTGAGGAGAACGGCAGGGGCACCTGACCATAAATAGCAGCAGTACTCCATGCACGGACGGATGGTTGACTTGTATATATGCAGGATGGATTCAGGTGGAAAAAACATCCTGGATCGACATAGTGACCCAATCTTCTTAGCAGTAGATTTTGCTATGGATTCAATATAGTGGTTCCATTTGAGGTCTGAGGACAGGGTAAGTCCAAGGAGACGTAGTGTATTACTCTCCGGGAGAATCACCTGGTCCATGCTTATGGGAGGCAGGAGAGGTTGCCTGTAATGGTTGACAGACAAGAGCTTGGTCTTAGAGGAATTGAAGTTGACAAGCCACTTCTTGCCCCAGTTCACCACAGAGTGTAGATCCCGCTCAAGGTCAGCAGCGAGATTATGTCTGTCCGCCACGACAGGTTTCTTACTGGAGCGGGAGTATATTGTAGTGTCATCTGCGTAGATGCCTACTTGGGACTTGATCTCATGTGGAAGGTCGTTCATGAAAATAAGGAAGAGCGTCGGGCCCAGGATAGAGTCCTGTGGGACACCAGCATTCGTGCTGTAGGACGAAGAGGCACGCCCATTCAGAACGACCTTTTACTATTAGAAGATTTTCCTAACAATCGTCTGGTAATTAAAAATAAATACATAATTTACATTCTTCAATGAATCCTGATTTTAACTAATAAATAAAAAATAGGTAAAGATATTGTATTTCTAAAAGTTTTATGCATCTAATTAGAGTAGGGGATTAACAGATGAAAAAAAAACATATTTTTACCAGATTTTTGAAAGATAATAATTGTATAAATAATCTAATTCATTTCTAAATAATTCTTGAAAGTTTCATTAATTTTTTTTATTTTTATTTATAAGCGTTTATAAGCATTTCACTGCCACTACTGCGCAGGGGGCTACATAGAGTGGAGAAAGCATGATTAAATATAGGAAATGTCAGAGGGTGGGTGATAGGCGGGTAAGGATACCGAGAATGGTTAAATATAGGAAATGTCAGAGGGTGGGTGATAGGCGGGTAAGGATACCGAGAATGAGGTTTGGGTAGATGAGAGTGTTGGGAGAATAATTGGGAGTTAGTGTGATAGGAGGTGTCTATTGACCCTACATTTAAACACCTGGAGATTGTAGCTGTCGGGAAAGCAGACTTGTGGAAGGGAATTCCACAGGCGGGAAGCGCGAGAAAAGAAGCTGTTGGAGTAGAAATTACGGTTACATCTTATTTGTTTAACTGTAAAAGGGTGGGACCTAGTTGCTAATCTAGTATCTCGTGTAAATTCGTGCTTAGGCGGCACCAGTGATCTAAGTTCATCGGAGTAGAAGCCATGAAAGTACTTGTAGAAGAGGCACAGGGAAGCCACATCACGCCGGTGAGAGAGTGGTTGCAGCCGGTCTGCCAGGTCAGAATCAACCACGTTACAGATCCTCCTTTGTAATTTGTCAAGAAGCTCAAGGAGAGTAGCAGGGGCACCCGACCAGATGTAGCAGCAGTAAATCAGACAATAAGTTAAATTTTGCGTGAATTTTCAGATTAATGTGTCCTTCAACCCACAAAAAAACCTTGCATAATACTACGTTTTCCTTAATAGACACATTACGTAAACTTAGCATGAATCGCTGGCGGAAAACAAAGAAAGAAATTTTAACTGAAATTTTGAACGTGTTAGAAAGAATTAAAATTTTTTAAAAAATAATGACAACAAAATTCGATATTTCCTCTTAATAACAGAATAAACACTTTGTCCATATAACTGTTTTTATTAAGTCTGAGCCCTTTTAACATCATATTGTGCTGCTTTTTCAGCGAATTTGTGGAGGTAGCTATTGTAAAGTTATTCAATCACCATTAATATAAAACAGGGAGAAAAGCGATAGACCCAGGCACACAAATATATAGATACCCACATATGTACAAACATATGCACACATACATACATAGACTAGTATATACACATGTACAGACACATATACGCACATGTATATACATACACAATTTTTTTAAACTCTTTGTTTTTTAGCGACGTGTCAATGTATCCGTTAAATTTAAAACCAGGTTTGGAAAAAGTCTGTAAATGCTACGTATTGGATACATGGAAAACCGAATTCGTAACATGACATGGGCCTGAGATTTGAAGAAGGTCAAGACAAATACAGAACAATGGACTAAAGAGACCTCAAATGGATACTTTGATATTTCAATGGCTTTGGATTCTACTTGAGCCTCGGATCTAGTGGGATTATTCACTCTTTATAATTTAACTGCCTATTATTGTGTTGATACGGATAGTATTGGTTTATATAGAGGTGATGGCTTATTCATAGTTAAAGATTCTACAAAAATTAGAGTAGACCCTATTAGAAAAATGATACGCAGAGAACAAAACAGTTTTTTTTTTATAATCATATCACCCCAAGCGAGGCATTTTACTGCCACTGTTTTGCAGGGACTTATATAGGAGGAGAGTTATGAGCAAGAGTGACAGGTTATAGAAGGTGTCAGGAAGTGGGTAAGAGAAGGATGAGAATACACATGAGAGTGGAGTGAACGGAGAAAGAAGCATGAGAGTGAGGATGCAGGTTAGTGAGATAGGAGATCACTATTGACTTCACATTTAAATTCTTGGAGATTGTACCTGTCGGGGAAGCAAGTAAACGAAAGGGAATTCCACAGGCGGGAAGTGCGAGAAAAGAAGCTGTTAAAATTTATAAAAATTGAAAAGTACAGATTCAAAGATACAATTAGGGCAAAATTGCTTTTGTCGGGAGAAGTGTCAAAGCTCAATCGGTAAGTTAAGTGCCAGACGTGATACACGCTTGGGCGATCATGTCTCGAAAGAGACATGACTGACTGGACAGAAGATTATTCCGCAGTAGATTGTCATTGCTTTCTGCGAGAGACTGGTTGCCAGCCAAGGCTATAGAACCCAATCTGTCCTGTCATGTAACTCATAGAAGAGGGAGAAGAGATAGATTATATTATATTATTACATTAAGTATAATTAGTGGGGGGGTCAGTTTATTACTTCATAAAAATAGAAAACCAATCCCCCAATTTATGTCCAAAAGAAGTTTTAATTATGTTTCCAACTATTATATTCAGTCAGTCACTTAAATGCCACACGTTATACATGCTTGGGTGATCATGTCTCGAAAGACTGGCGAGCTGAAGATTATCTCGCAGTAAGCAGGTTGTCATTGCTTTCTACTTATCAAAGCTAGTTGGCCAAAATGCTGTCATTGGGTTTTGATGATTTGTGACCCTAGGTCATAATTCGGCCTTGAGAATTTCCTGTTTACTGACTAAATAAACGGCTGGTAAGAAGAAGCAGATAATAACAGAGAGTAAATTTACTGCCCTCCCATTGGAAATCGAAATGGTTAAATGATATGACTTACATTTCGAGATGTTAAATCGTATATAGGGAGGGAGAAATAGAAATCCCGTGCCTAACTTCAACACTCCGTATTGTGCCTTTTTAATAAAAATGGAGTGGAAAACAAAATTTAGAGACGGGGACCAGCGATGGAATGATACGGTCAAGCTGAAATAGTCTGTTACCAGAGATATTGCAAGAGACTGTCAGACCGAATTCGGCAAGCTGCAAATTGAACAAACCACCGTCCTGTGGTGATAAGAGATCATGATTATTAGCGAACTACTGAAATACCAGCCAACTTATTTTTCATGTCACTTAGCTTTGACTTGCTTGTAATTTTGTATTTATTCTATCTATCTATCTATCTATCTATCTATCTATCTATCTATCTATCTATATATATATATATATATATTTACACAGTGACGTTGAAGTCTGGTTTTCATTATATACAATTCCCTCGCGTGTCTGTGTTAATCGAGTCAAGTGACAACAAGTGATCCTGTTTTGGCCGGTCCAAGATCAACAACACAACGTGGTCGAAATCGACTGTGCTCAGCCAAGGGTTGTGTTATAAAGATAAGCTTATTAACTTGTCGAAATAGATTATAATTTATGACCACTTTAGATGATGTGTTGAGTTTTCATATATATATATATATATATATATATATATATATTTACCGTAGCACACTTGGTATACTATCCAGGTAAATTCCGATAGAGACGAACTCAAAAGAATTCAACGTTAAATTCATTTATTTAATTTAACAGAGTAATATAATTTAGAAAAGATTTTTGATTTATTATAATTCCAATGGGTAATACATATTTCACTGAATGGTGAATGCTGAATGGTGCGGTACGCCGGGAGTTGGGCAGCGGGGTGAGCTCCCACTGTTCTTATAAAATGACTCCTGATGGCTAGTGTAATTTTACACCTCTGCCGCACAAACTCCCTACCCTGCGTCCACGTCGCGGCACTGGCTCCACTAAACGGGCAAGGGTGTGAAAGCGAGTGTTCGGCGCTTTAAAACCGTTCAATGCTCCCTGCAAATCCAGATCGCGTCTGTTCCGGCATCCGGCGGCCCCCTGGTGGCGGTGACCTCTGCGTCTGCGGGTAACCTGCGGCAAGTCCTCGTCGTCACTGCGGGGTAGGGCTGGGGACCCTACCACACCATCCGCTTTTTCTCCTTGAATCATCCCTTATGATTATGATAATGTCTCTCACAGTTATACCGACTCAAGTTACGGCGTACCCGGTAGGCGACGCGCCTGTCCTCAACGGTTTGACGGGGCAGGTGTTAAATCAGCAAGTCAGACTACTCCCACGCAGGCGGTCGTCTTACTTCGCCTGCTGGAATGTGCGCACGCTGCGGGATACTGGAGTGCAAGCTCTAACCATACGTGCGCTGTACAACTATGGAGTTGAAGTTGCATGCCTCTCAGAGGTCCGCGTCCCTGACTCCGGACACTCCACAATCAAGGTCCCGGGGGTCGACAGGAACTTTCATCTCTACCATAGCGGCGTGTCGGACAACACGGGGCGCCAGGGCGTAGCCATCGCCTTGGCAGAATCGGCAAATGCGGCTCTCTTGGAGTGGGAGCCAATTTCTCCGCGCCTCGCCAGGATTCGGCTGAAGGGCCACATCACAAACATCTCCGTGGTGGCCATGTATGCGCCCACCCTTGATGCAGACGATGCCACCAAGGATGCGTTCTACAGCCGGCTCCAGCAGGTCGTCCGAGGGGTTCCTCGCCGCGACATGCTGATTGTCGCGGGTGATTGGAATGCGCGCACGGGGCCAGGCGATGACACATCCAGACATATCCTCGGTCGGTTTGCTTTGGGGACCCGATGTGACAACGGCGACCGCCTCGTCAACTTTGCGGCCGCAAACCGCCTGGTGGTCAGCAACACACGTTTCGACCACCCGCGCAGACACCTGGCGACCTGGAACTCAAACGACGGTCACACGCAGAACCAGATAGACTACGTCCTAGTGCGGTCCCGTTGGGCCAACTGCGTGCTTGACTGTCGGGCGTATAGAGGAGCAGAAACCGGGAGTGCAAACGGCTCCGACCACGTTCTTGTCCGTGCAAAACTTCGTCTTCGCTTGAAGCGTCTTCCTCCGCGGCAACCAGCCCGCCGGTTTGATGTATCAAAACTCAAATCGGTGGTTGTTGAGCCTTTTCGTGTTGAGCTGCGGAACCGTTTTGACGGCCTCGTCTTGGACGAGGAGGCACCTCCAGAAGCGGAATGGAGCGCGCTAAAGACAGAGGTTACAAACGCAGCTAAGGCCCATCTGGGCTACACCCGCCGTCGGCACCGCGATTGGATCTCCGCGGGGACGATTGATCTGGCCGAACGAGCACGGCGTGCGCGACTGACACAATCCACACACTACCGCGAGCTACGGCGCAGAACAGCGCAAGCAGTCCGCAACGACCGCAACGCGTACTGGCGGAGAGTGGCGGAAGAAACGGAACAGGCCTCAGCCAATGGTGATACCAGAAAGCTGTACCGTCTTCTCAACCGGGTCAGCCGTCCATCGCGGGGCGCGAGCGATACTCTCGTCGATGCAGCAGGCAATACGATCGCCGATATGTCAGCCCGGCTTGACAGGTGGCAAGAGCATTTTAGTGCTCTGCTTAACCATGATCCAGCACCAACCCCTGTCCATGCCAGCACATCTGCAGCAACAACGTATGCCTGCAACACGGATCCACCGACGCCAGATGAAGTTCGCGTGGCTCTCTTTCAGCTGAAGAACAACAGGGCCCCCGGTGAAGATGGCCTTCCAGTTGAAATCTTCAAAAGCTGTTCCGAGGTGATGGTGCCATGGTTACACCGCCTCCTGATGAAGATCTGGAACACAGAGGTCGTCCCCGCTGACTGGAGAGAGGCAGTGCTTCTCCCCTTCTTCAAAAAAGGCGACAAACGAGTATGTAGCAACTACCGCGGAATCAGCCTGATCGATATTTCGGCCAAACTGTCCACAGTCCTGCTACTGAAGCGCTTCCAACTCGCTCGCGACCACCGTGCCCGCCCAAGCCAGGCTGGTTTCCGTCCGGGTAGAGGGTGCTCTGACCAGATCTTTTGTCTACGCCGGATACTGGAGACGCGCTGGTCTTACCAACAACCGACGGTGCTCTGTTTCATCGATTTTGCAGCGGCCTTCGACTCGGTGGACCGCAGCGCTCTGTGGACTATCATGCGGGACGATGGCATTCCGCCAAAGCTGCTGCGTCTGATTCAGGCCTACTACCGGGAGACGAGGACACGTGTTCGTGCTTACGGTGCTGAGACCGGGGCGTTTGAGGTCCGCACTGGTGTGCGACAGGGATGCGCGCTCTCCCCGACGCTCTTCAACTACGCTATCGACTGGATTCTGATGAGCGCCCTTCAAGGCTTCACTGGGGTTCGGGTGGGCCACGACTTGGCCGTGACCGACCTGGCGTACGCTGACGACATTGTCCTTCTTGGTGACAGCATCGAGGAGGTGCAGGCGGCCGTCAGCCGAGTGCATACCAGCGCGTGCGCGGTCGGCATGCGCATCAATGCTGCAAAGACGAAGGTGATGACGGCGCTGTTGCCTCCAGAGGCCCAACAACCCATCCTGCTCGACGGAACACCCCTGGAGATGGTGGACCACTTCATCTATCTGGGCTCGTCTTTTGTCCCGAGCGGCCAGGGTGGCGATGAGATCGGGCGTCGCATCAACCTTGCGAGGGCCGCCTTCAACCGCCTCCAGAAGTGTCTCTGGTCAAGGCGGGAGATCGCCCTGCGTACAAAGAGCCGCGTCTACCAAGCTGTTGTGCGATCCATCTTGCTGTATGGCTGCGAGACGTGGCCGGTGCGCGTGGCGGACCTCAAGAGGGTGGAGGTCTTCGACAATGACTGTCTCCGGCGCATCCTGCGTTTCCGGCGGATTGATCGGGTGCGGACATCGACCCTTCGTCAGGCGTGCCGTCTTCAACCGATACCGGCTGCTCTCCGACTCCGTCGACTGCGTTGGTTCGGCCATGCTGCGCGCTGTCCTCCGGGTGAGCTGATTCGCGACTGTCTCTTCCCGAGGCCCCTACCGGGCTGGCGCAAGCGTGCGGGGGGTCAGCTGAGGACGTGGGCAGCCACGCTGAAGGGGGACATGGAGCCGATCTCGGGCCCAAATGTCGTGGGATTTCGGAGGTGGAACCGGGACTGGGCAGAGATCGGAGTGGAGCTGGCTCAAGATCGCCGATCGTGGGCCGCCGCTGGGAGAGACGCTTCAAATGTTCTTGGGGATGCCGGCTCAACCCGTCCTGGGTGAATGCCGCTACAATACAATATATACAATGGGTAATACATATTTCACTGCGTAATGATGTTAATGGCGGTTCGTCAAACTCAAATAGTACAACAGTTGATCCTCAAAATATCCCCACCCAAAAATTAAATAAAATTAAAATAACTTTTTGTGGGTGTGGGGGATATTTTGAGGATCAACTGTTGTACCATTTGGGTCTGACGAGTCGCAATTAACATCATTATGCGATGAAATATGTATTACCCAATGAAATTGTAATAAATCAAAACTCTTTTCTAAATTATATATATATATATAAAGTTGTAAGTTAAAAATGTATTTTTTTTTACAGTATTTATTTCTATTAATATATATATATATATATATATATATATATTTGATATTTAAAACCGGCCTCGGCCTTACATCAGAAACAAATGATTTTAAAATTTAAACTAGATGCGTCCGTCATTGGTTTCTGATGAAAGGCTGAGGCCGGTTTGAAATATCAAATATATATATATATATATATATATATATATCTTAATAGAAATAAATAAATACTGTAAAAAAAAAACATAAATTTTTAGCTTACAACTTTTTAGTAGTTTTTCCTATACATATTAAGACAGTATACGTGGATTATCATTATGCTATATATATATATATATATATATATATATATATATATATATATATATAATTTTTCTCTCGATCTCTGAAGAAGCTTTAATAAAAGTGAATGAAACAAATTAGATTGAACTATGTTTCTTACTTTGTTCTTTTACTTTATTCTACTATATTGTCAGATTCGAATCCACATATATTTCGTTACATGCACCGAAAATATTATACTGCAAAATAATTAGTGACGTATGTTACATGCACCGAAAATATTATACTGCAAAATAATTAGTGACGTATGTTACATGCACCGAAAATATTATACTGCAAAATAATTAGTGACGTATGTTACCGAAAAGAAATTAACTTCAATTAATCAACAAAAAGGCTTTCAGAATCAGAATTTGTTAAATTGTAAATCAAGAAAATGTCGTCTGCAATGTTTAGTCTGAGTTTCTGACAAGCAAATAGCATTTTGCTCTTTTAAGATTTGTTATTTCTTCCAAAAAATTGTTATTAGTTACATTAAATGGATATATTTTACTATTTTAATTAACATGGATATTTATACAACAAACTTAAAACCATTAGCAAATTATATGACATTAGTTGACTTATTCCTTGTTCTGTTCAATTGCGAATGAATAGTTTTTCTTATAATGGCGCCAGCCCGACCTCCCTGGTGAAGTAATTACGGAGGTCCTGTTGGTATTACGTTACGCAAAGAATCTATCGTTTGCGCATGTGTAAGAACGACTTATTTACATAGAAAAACAAAAAGGAAAAAAAAAACCTATGAATCTAAAAGTAGCGTTAGAAACCGAAATACGACTACAAAATTAAATTGTTTTAGTTGTGAGGTTATCTCCGAAACAGCAAAATGGAGGTGCTGGAATAGACTCTTTTTTTTTTTAAATACGCAACTCAACTGTAGTAATTCTATAAAAATCTGTCCCTGAGCGACAACACAATGGATTAAACGTTACCTTGGAATAATTGTTCGCTTCACAAACCACTGCGACTGATTGTGTTCCTCTTTAGGTGGGTGATACGGCCTGATCCTTAAACTGACTTAATTCACAACACATGTGAAAGAAGAATCGCACTGCATCTGTCAAGACGAACAATGACTACAGCAGCCACTTTCTGTCATTGCTTGGAAAGATAATGGGGTAAATTTTCGTTGTAAGTCCCGACGCTTTCCCCCTTCAAATTATCCAAAATAGCATTATCTCTGTGCAAATGTATATGCTGAACTCAAATCAACTGTTAGTTATTGAAGAAACTTACCCCCTTTTTTTTTATCTAAATGTCCATAAAAAAAACGAACTATATCTTGCACTATCAAGAAGTCATGTAATTAACTGCAGAATGACGTACTGCGCATTTGAACGAATTTTGGCAGATTTTTTGTCGATTTTTCTTCATTTACTAATACTTCCGGCGATGTACTTCCGGAAATTAAAGTAATGCGCTATTGTATTTCTACGCTTGTTACTCTCATAACAGGAAGTACATCGCCGGAAGTTTCAATAAAGGAAGAAAATCGGCTAAAATTCGACAAAACATTCTGCATACGTAGAACGTCAGTCTTCGTGAGAATTACGGGAGAGAAAAAGTGCGAGATATCGTTCGTTTTTTTTACGGACTTTCAAAGCAAAAAAGGTAAGTTTCTTCAATAACTAGTTGTTGATTTGAGTTCAGCATATACATTTGCACAGAAATAATGCTATTTTGGATAAATTTGAAAGGGGAAAAGCTGTCGGCACCTAAAACGAATATATATATATATTTTTTAATTATATCACACCAAGCAAGGCGAAAACACCACTGATGAGCAGGGGGCTACGTGAGAGTGAAAAGATTGGAAAAGAGAAAGCCGGAAATCACATCCTAAACAGGGAACAAGGGATGAGCCTCTTCACCTGTTCAATAGACGTGGGTGGAGTGTGAGCCGGGCGATAGTTTAGTCTATCTACTCCAATTGAAAAAAAAAGAGTGAAAAGATTGGAAAAAAGAAAGCCGGAAACCACATCCTAAACAGGAAACAAGGGATGATCCTCTTCACCTGTTCAATAGACGTGGGTGGAGTGTGAGCCGGGCGATAGTTTAGTCTATCTACTCCAATTGAAAAAAAAAAAGAGTGAAAAGATTGGAAAAGAGAAAGCCGGAAACCACATCCTAAACAGGAAACAAGGGATGAGCCTCTTCACCTGTTCAATAGACGTGGGTGGAGTGTGAACCGGGCGATAGTTTAGTCCATCTACTCCAATTGAAAAAAAAAAAAAGAGTGAAAAGATTGGAAAAGAGAAAGCCGGAAACCACATCCTAAACAGGAAACAAGGGATGAGCCTCTTCACCTGTTCAATAGACGTGGGTGGAGTGTGAACCGGGCGATAGTTTAGTCCATCTACTCCAATTGAAAAAAAAAAAAAGAGTGAAAAGATTGGAAAAGAGAAAGCCGGAAACCACATCCTAAACAGGAAACAAGGGATGATCCTCTTCACCTGTTCAATAGACGTGGGTGGAGTGTGAACCGGGCGATAGTTTAGTCTATCTACTCCAATTGAAAAAAAAAAGAGTGAAAATATTGGAAAAGAGAAAGCCGGAAACCACATCCTAACCAGGAAACAAGGGATGAGCCTCTTTACCTGTTCAATAGACGTGGGTTGAGTGTGAACCGGGCGATAGTTTAGTCGATCGACTCCAACCGATAATGGACTATTGCGTTCTCTCACATCCTTTTAATTCTATTTTATTTCATTTATTATTATTATTATTATTATTACTTTTTTGCAATGCGAGAGAGAAGTCTTTTACCAAAGTAAAACCCGACAGGAAAAGATATGGTCAGTGTTAGGTCCATGACTTTCTCAAAGGAAATTCCTGCAAAACGGGATAAAAACTTAAATCGAGTAAGACAATCTTCAGCTTCCAGGCGGAAAGAAGAGGAATTTATTTCAACCAATCCAAGACTCATTTTCACAGATTTCAAGAAAATATTTGTTTCTCATTTTAAGATTTATAAAATACAAGTGTACATACTTAAATACTGGTATTAAAGATAACGGCAGAGAGTGTTAGGGAAAATAAAGAATATATATGCACATATATAAATCTACCATCTGCCCTTGTATTGAATCCTGCTGCCACATCTGGTCCAGTGTCCCTGCTATTCACCTCGGGGTTCTTGACAAAATCCAAAGGAGAATCTGTAATGCGATCGACACCGACTTGGCAGCTCGGCTGCAGTCGCTCTTTCACCGGCTTGATGTGGCTTCCCTGTGCCTCTTCTATAACAGGGTTGTTAGTACTATAAAGATTTATCGTCTCCAGGTGGGTCATAGTTTTGGCTTGTGCAGTATTTTTCAGCATGATTGCAAGGTTAGTTCTTTAATGTGTTTGCAGTTTACTGTGGTTTCATGCCTCTGGTTCAAAAGCTTGTCGCTATTTATGTATTTAATGATTTCAATTTTTTCTTGAAGACAAAGGAAACATGGTTTCTTTATTGATTTAGCTGTTCTTGCTTGTTTGAGGAATTTCCATTTAACTTTAGGTGTTTTATTTTCATTTTTTAACTTCCAAAAGTGTTTGGAAAGAGACGTCATTTTTTGTTTTTCTTTGTTATTGTAGGATGAGAGGTGATTGTAAAAGCGCCTTTTAAATACGTTCATGGTGTTTCCGATATACATTTTTTCATCTTTGGGATTCTCCATGGATGAAACCGAACACATATATATTAGGGAACACATATATGTTAGGGAACACATATTATATATCGAGCACTGTTTTAATGTTTTGGACGTTGTAAATTTTTCTTTGTTCCTTATTCACTCGGATAAAGAGAGAGAGAGAGAGAGACGGGTTGATAGATGTCTATTTCAGCGTACCTATATGATAATAATTTTCCAGTTAATCTTAATAATTAATTTGTTAATTTGTTTCTCATTACGATAGATCTGCGGAGCGAAGGAGACTTGCGGCTTCCCGGGGCCTTGTTATTTTTATTCGAATCTTTATTCATTTATCTAACGAATAAACAGAAAATTACATATGAAAAACTACATTAATTATTTTTAAATTCCATCTTAATATGTCCATATTCCAGAATAATAATGAAATAATTATATGTAATTTTATGTTTATTCGCTAGATAAATGAATGAAGAAGCTCATAAAAAATTTTTTATTCGTTTTTATTCTTTAGAAAAAAATATTTGGTCGGTACGCCAAACGACACAACACACAAAAACATTTCTTCATTTTTATTTTACTGGAATATGGACATATTAAGATGGAATTTAAAAATAATTAAAGTAATTTTTGTGTCTAATTTCATGTCTATTCGCTAGATAAATGTACATTGTACAAAGATACTTGTAAAAATAAATTTTACTTATTTTTTTCCTGTAGAAAAAATTTTTTGGATACGTCACATAATACCTAACAAATTTTGGCGTACCAAAATGGCGGACTGAAAATTGGCGTACTGGCGTTCTGGCGTATTGGCGTACCAAAAATGTATTACCGACATTTTGGTCTTTCCTCGTAATAATAACATAAATCAGTCACTTAAGTGCCATACGTGATACACGCTTTGGGCGATCATGTCTCGAAAGAGACATGACTGACTGGGCAAAAGATTACCCGGCAGTAGATTGGCATTGCTTTCTGCTGTAGACTGGTTGCCAACCAAGGCTATAGAACCCAATCTGTCCTGATATTTAACCCATAACTGGAGAGAAGAGACGGATTAATACCTTTCCCAAGAGTATTTGTGCGTAAGTGATTGCAAGGAATTCAACTAAAAGTCGAACTCGGCACCCAATTTGACGCTCCAAGCCGATGTCCACTGCACCACCACGCATATCCTAATAAATATTTTAGCGATAAAACTTCTTTTTTTTTAAGTTTAGTAAACTTTTTATTATGCATGCTCATTTTTTTTTTTTTTTTTGCGTATCTTTGGAGTCACCGATATATATATATATATATATATATATATATAGTCATCCGCAGACAGATCTGTTTCGCTGTATCACAGCTCATCAGTACGGTTAGACTTCGATTGCTTTTAACCCAGGATTGAAACCCGACCGAACTGGCGTCAGTCGGCGATTCTACCTCTGAGCAAAGGGCGCTAGGTAGAAGAAGACAGACTTTTTAGCGCGTATATTATCATTATACACGCCCAATAGCTGAGTGTATTCTAATTCATTGCTGAATGAACGATGCGTATTTGCTAGAATAGCTACTGTTTTTCAAAGTCTATCATTCTTATATATATATATATATATATATATATATATATATATATATATACGGAGTATATCACACGCTAAAATTTTTCCCCTTCCGAGCGCCTGTAGCTCAGAGGTAGAATCGCCGACTGACGCCAATTCGGTCGGGTTTCAATCCTGGGTAAAAGCAATCGGATGTCTAACCGTACTGATGAGCGGTCTGCAGATGACTTTTTCACTACGCTATGCTATTTGTTAGAAAGCTTTTAAAAAAAAATTAAAAGAAATAATTTAAAAATACTTTGGTCATTCATCTTCATAATAAATTCAACGTGTTGGCTATAAAACTTTACTTTCGTTAAGTTTGTGGCATTTTTATTACGCTGTGCTGTTTGTTAGAAAGAATTTAAAAAATTAATATAAAAAATTAAAAAACAAAATAATAATAATTCGATAAAAAATAATTAATTTTCATTAAGTTTGTGGCCTTTTTCATGACGCTATACTGTTTGTTATAAAGGATTTAAACGAAATAATAATAATAACAATTCAATAAAAATAAATAAATATTTTGGTGTTTCATCTTAATAATAACATCAACGATAGGACTTTGTTTTCATTAAGTTTGTGGCCGTTTTCATTAAGCTAGTGGAGGTGCCTATAACACCGGAACACACACACACACATACAAAATAAAGTAAAACAAATTACAAGAACTACACTCGCATAAACACGCACTCATGACACAGTCACGGACAAGCACACACCACGAGATAAAGCAGATATATAAAACAACAGTAATAAAACAAATCCTCTTCAACTTGGGCAAAAGTCAAACTAACGGTCAGGTCACAGATAAACCATACATTAAAAGAAGACCGATATCATTAGACCAGAAAAAGGTTCCAAAAAGGGATGCGCATTGTGGTGCAGTGGATATCGACTCGGAACGAGAAATCGAGGAGACGAGTTCGAATTCCAGTTGAATTCATTGCATTCACTTACACGCAAATACCCTTGGGAACGGTATTAATCCGTCTCTTCCTTCCAGTTATGGGTTAAATAGCAGGACAGATTGGGTTCTATAGCCTTGGTCGGCAACCTACTGCGGGATAATCTTCTGCCCAGTCAGTCATGTCTCTTTCTTTCATGTCCCAACTGTAAATCACACATATATATACCACACACACACACACATACACACAAGCACTTGCTACAATTAATGACAGCAGCAGCAGCTTGGAATGTCCATTCCTTGAAAGGCACGGACTCACTCGGACAGACACACGCTCCTCTGCCATTCTGAAGATGAGATTTTGATTTTGAAATATTAATGTATTATAAATAGGTAATACCCCCAAACTTATTTATCTTCCTTTATTTTACTAAACGCATTGTGACAGTTTACAAGACCTAACCATACGACCATATATATATATATATAGTATAGTATAGCCCGGCGTTGATCGGGTGTAATGAAAGCTTTAAAACTAATCCATGGTCCTGGAGCTCAGACTCTTTGGATGTTGGCACGAAAGACTAAAAAGCAGTAGGTGTTTCCAGTTAAAGCAAAACCGTAGACTGAATGAAAAATGAATGGATGTAAGTCAAATTTTGATTTCCTATCGATATCGAATAAGTTTTTTTTCGTCATAAACTGAATTTTGAAGGCTAAATAAGTCCTCTGAGTAAATGGTATCATGGCTGAGATTAAGAACTACAATTATACCTACTTAAAGCCAAACCCGAAGCAAAAACTAAAATAAAAGGGTAGAAAAAAATACAGACATACAGGCAGATAAACAGACACACACACAAACATCTTGCCTTTTATATATATATATATATATATATATATATTATCGATTTTCTGCACTATTGTAAGAACTGCAACCTTGAAACTTCTGAATATCGTTTCTTATGTCTTTGTCTATGAGTGTATCAAATTTGATTAAAATCTTCTCTAACCCGATGCATTCGATTATCGATTTTCGATATTTATCGGAGGTACCTCGACACAAAACCTAGCTGAAAACACTCGCAGATGTTTCTAGTACAATTATGTAAATTTTCAAGAAAATCGGTTCAGCCATTTCGGAGTCTATAGGTAACGGAAACAGACACACACACACACACCCAAAGTTCCATTTATAAATAAGTTTAGATTATATATATATATATATATATATATATATATATATATATATACTCAATGTACACACACGAATCAGAAGTAAGGAAGTGAAAGAAAAAGAAATGTCGTTATAAAAATCAAAGCAGCTTTTCTACTCAACGGAAATTTTTCGCGATAAATAAACTAAAATTAAAAGGCAAAAATAGAAACAAAGAAAATACTTGAAAAAATAGGATCAAATTCGAAATTAGCCAATTAGAAATCAAGGAACGTAAGCCGAAACAAGCACGGTAAGCAAATATCATAAAAGCATAAAAAACAGAGACCTGGACAATAAAAGCTAAGCGACTATTATAAAGGCACCTGCGATAAAAAGACAGGAAAAATGGCACTTTTGTTGGATTTACAATATGACGTTCCCATGTTAGGTAAAGTGTTGTCCAGATATCATTCGGTGCTTATCCATTATGACTCGACGTACTTAAGGTTTGCAAAAGTTGGCGTCAATAATATAGACATAAATATATAAAAAAAAGGGTGGAAGAGTAGTTTAATCTTTCTTCAGACAAGCCGACGCCATCAGAGGAAAAGAAAAACGCTGACGGATCAAGCTTCTACTTACGAGAAATAGTTTTATAACTTTTCCTTCAAAACATAACTCAGTTTAAAAAGTGCCGATCTGTGTATCTATCTATCTATCTATCTATCTATCTATCTATCTATCTATCTATCTATCACACTCTGTTCGTATCTATCTATCTATCTATCTATCTATCTATCTATCTATCTATCTATCTATCTATCTATCTATGTCAGTATGTTCATATCTATCTATCTATCTATCTATCTATCACACTCTGTTCGTATCTATCTATCTATCTATCTATCTATCTATCTATCTATCTATTTATCTATCTATCTATCTATGTCAGTATGTTCATATCTATCTATCTATCTATCTATCACACTCTGTTCGTATCTATCTATCTATCTATCTATCTATCTATCTATCTATCTATCACACTCTGTTCGTATCTATCTATCTATCTATCTATCTATCTATCTATCTATCTATGTCAGTATGTTCATATCTATCTATCTATCTATCTATCTATCTATCTATCTATCTATCTATCTATGTCAGTATGTTCATATCTATAAAAAGTGCCGATCTGTGTATCTATCCTAATCTGTTCATATCTATCTATCTATCTATCTATCTATCTATCTATCTATCTATCTATCTATCTATCTATCTATCTATCTATCTCAGTATATTCATATCTATCTATCTATCTATCTATCTATCTATCTATCTATCTATCTACATCAGTATGTTCATATCTATCTATCTATCTATCTATCTATCTATCTATGTCAGTATGTTCATATCTATCTATCTATCTATCTATCTATCTATCTATGTCAGTATGTTCATCTATCTATCTATCTATCTATCTATCTATCTATCTATCTATCTATAAGGTTATTATAATTGTCACACACACAAACATACATATATACACACATACACAAACACACACAAGAACTCACACGCACACACAGTGTAATGGATAAATTGCCGTCTAAATTACGTGTAAATGAAAACAACCCTCACATCTCATTTGAAAAGATATACAGGGTGCGATGGATAAATTGACATCTAGATGAGGCAAAAATGAAAATAACCTTCACATCTCATTTTAACAGATATTTACCAAAATTGCACATAAATATCTTGAAATACGAAAGAGTTACTTAATAAAACAGCCATTGGCTTCAACCGCGACTTCCAGCCGGCTTCGGTATCTCCTGCATCTCATCTGGTCGGTCTCCATGTTTAAGTTGGGAAATGATACCATAATCCTCGCCTTCAGTTTATCTTTGGTGCTACAATGTTACAGCTCCGGAGAGTTAGGCAGCCTGATTTAAGGCTTGATGCTGTCGCAGAATTTATCTGACACCCATGACTGGTTTTCTCCTACTTGTGTGGCATGGTGCAGAATACTGTTGCCAGACATGTTTTTTCAGAGGTCACTCTCTTCATATAGGACAATATTACCTCAAGGCACTTGATGTCTGAGACTCTCACCAACAAATTCGGGAGATTTTTTTTCTCATCACTACGTTCAGAGATAGTTATTCGAGAAGAAAGAAATGAAAAGAAAAAAAAATGATTGACAAAAACTAAGAGTTAAGTCACATACAAATATTTAATTTACGATAAACACAAAATGATATATATACAAAATTTACAATTGTTTTGCATTCAAAACAGAAAACAGAGTTTACTACTTGCAGAGTGATGGGTAAATGTTACGAAGCGGGAAGGAAGGTATCAAATATCTTTACCCATTTAAAATAGCGAAGAAGTTTATGTGCTATGCTTTTAAGAAATCCTCAAATGTGTAAATTATTAGTTTGGTCAATGAATGAGTCAAAAATATCTATTTACCAATATAGTTCCTTGAGGCTCTCTTTCAGGTTTTAGTTGGTCGGCAACCTTTCTTAGAGATTCTTTCAGCTGGATGCACAGATCCACCAATCGGGTCGGAGTTGATAATGTCAGCAAGTCCTGTTAACAACTAACTACTCTCTTCCCAAAACTTATTTTTATAGGGGCTAACATCTAATTTGCATATATCTAGAACATTTAGAATTCTCTCGAATCTACTGGAATTTTCTACAATCTTCCAAAACGTTCTATTCCTAATTTCTCTATTTAACAACTATTTCATGAATTAAAACTTTTTTGTAATAACAAGTAGGACTCAATAGAACCCTTTATTATAATTTTTAGACATTATTAATATTATTTTTATTTACGGATGCATCCTCGTAATACAGCTGTACAAGGAATTATACGATTTGAACGAAATTTTCAAGATTTATTTATCAATATGTACACTGAATAGGTTATTCTATTAGAAATCTTTAGGAAAATAATGATGTTATGTTTTATCCCTAATTTTTCGACATCGGATGTGTACTTTTTAATTTGGGCGGTGTTTGGCCAAATTTTTTTTTTTTTTTTTTTTTTACAGTTTTATAAAGAAAAATCCCTGAAGGTATTATTTCAGTAAAAGTAAATTTTGCATAAAATATTTTCTTTTAAATTAGACATATATATATATATATATATATATATATATATATATATCAGGGGAACCTGCCGTATGTGACCCTCTTTGTCAGCGACCACCTGCTGTTAACGACCGTTTTTCTTATGCACGGACGATTTGCTAATGTTAATTGACCCTTAGTAAGCGACTACCTTCAGAATGCGACCAACGACTAACATCAACGAGCGAAAATCACTGATCAAGCGACCGCTTAAAAAAAATCCATTTTGGTCGTACATTTCGAACTTCTAATGTTGGAGAAACTAAATGAGTAATCTATTTCATTTTGATTTGATCTAAGCCAGGAACACTTCCTCATTGTTTTGTTATTGTAGTGTCGTATCAAACTGTTATTTCATGTTGAAATGTACATTTTCTTTTTTTCGTGTATCTATCTACTCTAATTCTATCTGGGTATATCTATATCTATCTCTGTTTCTCTACACCCACCCACGATCGCTGTCAGTTTTTTGTATGTTTTGTTTATTTTTTCATGTTTTATCGCAGATTCTCTTTTGCTAACACTCACTTATAAAAAAAAAACCTGAAATGGTATACTATTTTTAGGTTCACTTACTAAATATTTTTTCTGAATAAATATTTTGGTCTCTTGTTGACCGTTGTAAATACGTTTTTTCAAATTTTAAAATGTATTATGTTGAATAAATTTCTGTAAAGTTAAGCCATTTTCTTATGTTCTCATTTATTTATTACCAGATTACATGGTAAAATTTTAGTATGTACATTCTTATGAGTGGAATATACGTTCCTGGCATAAATAGGTCATGAGTATGAGCCTTTAGTGAGCGACCACCTGTCGTATGCGACCACTTTTTGGTTGCAGTAGGGGTGGTCGCATATATATATATATATATGTGTGTGTGTGTGTGTGTGTGTGTGTCAGATTAAATAACTTGCAAACATTGCGTCTGCATATTTTAATAAAATCCGTTCATACTCAGGGATAATATTTCGCGTATTACAAAGGAAAGATGTCAGAAATGAGCTGTAACGTTGACAGATGTTGTTATCATTCATTTCTCAAGGTACTCAAGTACTTTCAATCTCTTCCCGAGATCATCTTCAGTGGTGTGAGTTATGGTCACAGTAAATAACCGCAAATCTATTTTGCTAAACATTACTGTAATTTTATTTTTCTGCTTCAAATTATAACGGTTGACAAATTGCTAGCATTCATTAAAACGTGAAAATTATCCAAAATAGAATTTGGAGTAGATAGACTAAACTATCCCCCGGTTCACACTCCACCCACGTCTGTTGAACGGGTGAAGAGGCTCATCACTTGTTTCCTGTTTAGGATGTGTTTTCCGGCTTTCTCTTTTCCAATTTTTTCACTCTTACGTAGCCCCCTGCACATCAGTGGCGTTACCGCCTTGCTCGGGGTGATATTTAAAAAAATGTCATAGTCATGCACGTGTTAAAGCATGAAAAAAATTTTTTTACAAACATTTTAGAACATTACTACAGTATTCATAACTGATTCTATTAATTGACACCTTAAGTGTTTTAATGAATATTGCTTCGAGAATCTGTAGTTTGCTTTTGTTGTTTTCTTGGTGTAGGAACTGTGATGATACCGAGCAAAGCAAGGGACCGGATGTTTGCCCTCAGAGATCCAGAAAGCAAATGACCAAAATTGGTCTTTGCGCACCCGGCTCTACGCATATCTTCTCGCAGAAAACCAAACATTAATAAATATCAAATTCCTTTTCAAGAGCCTATGCGAATTTTATTTCTCGTCCAATGGGAAGCCCAGAATTAAATACGGGTGTGAATTCCCAAATTACTTGCTGGGACCCACAAAGACGAAATAAAAAGCCGACACAGAAAGCATTGCCAGTTGAGAAAGTACGAGCATAATTAACACGTACCTTGACCTCGTCAAACGATCATACTATGCTCGCATTCATTCTCTCTCATCTTCTTCGCTGTCCCTGAGCTACTTACTTGATCTACGAAGCGGAGACATCAAAGACATTCCTAACTGACAAACACTCCCACATACATTCGTACAAACTCTCTTTTCAGCATTTATTGCTATGAACATTTCAATATCCTTTGAACCCATCCTAAAGACATTACTTTATTTGTAAAAAAAAAAACCTTAATTGATATCTGTGTATATATAAATGTTATTTCTATACTCAATTTAATTTTCTTTTTTTATAACCCCTTTTATAACCTATAGTGGGCTATCTACTAACGAGGCCAAATTCAGTTAATCTGTTTCAACATACAACTACGTTTCACTAGAACGGATAACCCACTATAGAACAATGTCTCCTTGTAATTTCAATGTCGAAACAAAATGTACTTTTGAAGTGGATAAAAATTTGTATATGTTCTAAACTATAATTTATAATATATATCGCCCGGTTCACACTCCACCCACATCTATTGAGCAGGTGAAGAGGCTCATCCCTTGTTTCCTGTTTAGGATGTGGTTTCCGGTTTTCTCTTTTCCAATCCTTTCACTCTTTTCTTTTTTTTTTTTTTCAATTGGAGTAGATAGACTAAACTATCGCCCGGCTCACACTCCACTCACATCTATTGAACAGGTGAAGAGGCTCATCCCTTGTTTCCTGTTTAGGATGCGGTTTCCGGTTTTCTCTTTTCCAATCTTTTCACTCTTTTCACTCTTTTCCTTTCTTAATTTTTTTTTTTTTCAATTGGAGTAGATAGACTAAACTATCGCCCGGTTCACACTCTACCCACGTCTATTGAACAAGTGAAGAGGCTCATCCCTTGTTTCCTGTTTAGGATGTGGTTTCCGGCTTTCTCTTTTCCATTCTTTTTACCCTTACGTAGCCCCCTGCGCATCAGTGGCGTTACCGCCTTGCTTGGGGTGATATGATTAAAATATATATATATATATATATATATATATTATACAGAAGATTGTAGTAAAAGAAGCACTAATGATATGATAATATACACAGCGTCATCTTCGTGAGTTGGGTACCGGACTAACAGGGATTCATTTCATTTGCTCCCTGACCTCATACTTTTTGTGTTATGTGGAACTGAGAACGACTGACATTACGAACTTAGTACAAATGTTTTCTCTTTTAATTTCTTGGATGAGGAGTTTTCATTATGTTCATTTATTTACATATGGACTATTGTCTTCATCCTTGTTTTTATTATCACAACGTTTTTTCTCTGGCCTTCATCCAATGCTTGCCTTTTCGGGTAACCTTCAGGGAATTTCGAACTGAACCATTTGTTTATCTCGAAAGAGACATGACGGACTAGGCAGAAAATTTTCCCGCAGTAGGTCGCTTTTTGTGGTAGACTAGTTGCGGTTATCAAGTAGACGGGTGAATGATAAAGAAGACGGAGGCGAGAGAGAAAGAGGTGAGAGAGAAAGAGAGAGATAATAATAATACGATCGCTTGACGTTTGTCAAGGGTACCTATTAATTGCACCGATCTTAACTTTCCAATGCAACGGTCGTCTTGCTTGTCTTTTATTTCGTTTGGGAATTAACTCCCGGATGTGATTCCGGGCTTTCCAGTGGATGATAAACATTTCGCCCCCAGGTGTGAAATTTCGCGAGTTTTTTTGTAAATTCATTTATTTCTAACAATGAGTCAGATTTGAATTTTAAATGTAGATCTTGTTTTGTTCACTGGTGCGGATAAAGCAATCGAAATTAAGATGAAAGAAATTCGAGAAATTAATAATAGTAAATAATGTTCCATCTTATAATAATAGGTACTACCAAAATGAACGTGGGTTCCGTAATACAAGCAAAAAATGAATGAATCGCATAATATAAATAGGTTATTTTATTAAAAGACTTTGTGGGAATATTTGGGGAATATTTTGCTGTCTCGTTTTCTTGAAGCTTTAATTTTAGCTTAATTGAAAGCTAAATAATTTAATTTAATATTTCCAGTAAGCAAAATACTCTGGTGTATTTCAAACAGAAATTATATTCTTTGGAATCTGAAATTTTGAATTTTTTTTCAATTTTTCGGTCATTTTTTTAACGTACGGCATATTTATAAACAATAGTTAATTCACGGTTTTAAAAATTTTGCAAAAATTTAAGTGACATGTTATTTTTGGAAAATTATCAAATTTAAAATTCAAATTAATTTGATTTAAAACAAATACTACCTGTTCATGACATTAAATTAAGAATAAAGAGATTTCTAAATCAGAAAGTTCTGACTCGTGACAGCCCCTTTAATGACAAGTCTCTTAACTTTCCATAGTGTTGTGGATCTGGAGTTAGATCCAATAAATACACAACGCAGAGTAGAAAATGCAATATATTGCAGAGAAATATATACAGAGAAGGTTAGTAGAGCGTCGTACAATACGGTTAGTCGAATACGAGAGAATACGAGAGAATACGAGATGTGAGACTTGCCAATGTTACCCTCAGGACTAGATCGCTGGGATACACTAACTCTACTATATATAGTCTTAGGAAGAGTCCATATTAGTGTAAAAATGGACGGTGCCCCAACACATAGTTAAAAAAATAGGTGCAATTTAACATTAAAAAAAATTAACATAAAAAAAGGATTTCTCTGCCATTCTGATGATGAAATTATAGTCTCGAAATATCAAACACCTCTCGACCTGCCTTTACTTCATTCAACGCATTGTGACAGGCTTCAATACATAACACATACAACTATTTTACGCAATGCTTCAAGCAAATTACAAAATTTTACTATCCCTACACCTGAGCCAGGATTTATTTGCCACCGTCAGAGAGCTATTCAAACTGTCCAAGAAACGTGCAAAATTAGGATGCCAGATCAACTTCCGAAAGCGATGCCTAAAAAACAACGTAATACCGAACACCATCAAGAACATACACTTCCCGGCATGCTTTAAATCACCAAGCCAAAAACAATCGCTCGACTACTTGCGAAAATTCTGCATGAAGAAGAGCTTACAACACCTACACCATACTCTGCACAAGCACATACACACATACCACGATGTCCTCCCAACACTCGATACAACCCCAGATGCTAACGCACGAATTACAACGGCCCTGAATAAAAACCACCACACAAACGTACAACACGAGAAAGCACGCCTTAAGGAGAAATTTCTATGGTTATGTAAAAAGCAACATCCAGACGATATCCACCACACAAACACAAACGGTATCCAAGATATAATACCCACAAAACAACCGCTGGTCATGGACTTATCTAAATCCCACTCACACGAGGAACTCGGAATACTAAGTCTGGGCCAAAGTTTATACTGACGCAGCAGCTGAACGACAAAACAATGCTGGATGTTGAAACTAACTTCTGCCGCACAGCATACCAACTGAAGTGGCTATCGGTTATTAACAGCACAAGCAACACCCCGACACCAACCGCGAATGCGCCCAAACAATTCCCCACCTACACCCTAGACATCCCACTCCACCCACCCCCACACAACCACGCGCTTAACCTTAAACTCTCCAGGCTTAAACATACGATTTTCACGATCCTCAAAGACAATATCGGTAAAATACCACACAACCTCACCAGGGCACAACGCCACACCCTAGACACCCTGAGAGAGAAGGACCTCATTTACCTCCCATCAGATAAAGGTAAGGAATTCTGCGCTATACCCCGAGACACATATAGCAGTCTAGCACTTGAACACCTCAGTAACACACAACTCTATGCGGTAGCCACAGACATAACCCCATCCCTAATAGAACACCGCATTAACACCACATGGCATGAGATATGCAATTCACGGAAAATCCATAGCAAGCACAGGTTAAATGTCACCACCAAGAACAGTAACCTCCCAAAATTCTACCACCCAATCAAAGCACACAAAAATAACACGACACCACAAATTAGACCCATTGTCTCTAGCATAGAAGGCCCCACATACAATATAGCATGGCTACTATCACAAATCCTTAAACCCATACTCTCCACCTTCCCCGGACACATCAAAAGTTCCGATGAAGTCATCCACAGACTACACGGTACTCACCAAAACAAGCTGCAACATAATCGATATGCATTTAACCTTGACGTCGTCTCACTATATACGTCAGTACCGGCCCACCCAGCGGTGGACTTATTAACAGAAGACATCAACACCTCAAACATACACTGCTACTACTTCACCCCAAACGACATACACTTGCTCCTGAGAACTATAATAGACAACACTTACTTCACGTTCCAAGGATGCACCTACAACAGACCACTGGCCTTCCGATGGGGTCCAGCCTATCGGGACTACTTGCCGTCGCATATATGAACCAACTAGAGCTTCGCGCACTCAGCACCTGCCATTCATACGCCTTCTTTGCGAGATATATTGATGATATACTCATCCTTACTTCTTCACTCGACGAGGCAAGCAGAATGGCAGCGACGTTCAACAGAATGGACGGTAAAATTAATTTCACGATCGAGCACCCCGATGCCAGTGGATGCCTATCACTGCTGGACTTCAAGCTTAAAATATCGGTTAGAGGTGAAGTCCACACCGATTTCTACAAAAAGCCTGCCAGCAGGGATATGTTTGTCCACTACCGATCAGCCCTCCCTCTCAGCGCTAAGACCGGCTACATCAATAACGAACTCGCACGTATCCGAAAGAAATGCAACAAAGGCGAATACGTTAACACCCACACTGCATTCTTCAAGAAAACACTGGTGACTAACAGTTACCCACATTCCTTTGTGGATCGCCTAGAACGGAAGGGTAGTAGGGGCCCAAGGCACCACACCCTATCTAACACCTGCTTCCTGAGGTTACCACAATTCAGCGAATATATAACATCAAAAATATGTCGAGCTATCCGCGGAGAGGGGTTAGACATACAGCTGGCACACTACGGCCCCACTCTTCGCAGACACCTCAACCCCAACCAACTGCCCTATTGCAGGCTCCGGTATATGCCACCAGGTATATGTCGTATACCGCTTACAATGCGCCAAATGCGATACATTCTATGTCGGCAGCACTACAAGGCATCTACACATTAGAATAAAAGAACATCTACACACGCAAGCGTCGTCATTCCAAAAACATTTAAAAAATGCAAAAATAAGGACAAAACCATAACCGTTAATATCTTGGCTAAGGAAGGCAACATAGGTAACCTACGCATTAAAGAGTCCCTAATAATATCTAAATTACAGCCGCCGATTAATAGTCGCCAAGAATTAAACCTAGATTACATAACATTATAGACAACACCAAGACGCACACAACATGCACTCAACACAACAACAAAGGTCACACACTCGCAATCAGTAACAATAACCACACACACACACTTCTTCCTCCCTTATAACAAACCGCTAACCAGGCTAAAGCACACTCTCTCTCTCTCTCTCTCTCTCTCTCTCTCACACACACACACACACACACACAGATAAATTAAATAAGGTAGATTTAATTACAATACTACACATAGCCTATACACACAGGAAAAAATAGTTACAATAACCACGCTAACACATTCCCCTCCCCCGGGCTGTAGTAGCAGAGGTGCCCATAACAAACCACGTACCAGGACAGAACACACACACACACACACACACACACACACACACACACACACACAAAAGTAGATTCAAGTACAGCACACACAACGAGCAAACACCACCAGATAAATCAGACAGATAAGACAACAGCAATGTAACTGATATTCTTTGACCCGGTCAAAGTCACATCAACCCCCAGATCCTACGAACTGATTCCATCAGACCAATAAAAACCCCAACTTGAATACACACACACACACACACACACACACACACACACACACACACACACACACACACACGCCATTAGACCATTAAAAAACAACTAGAACACACACAGATACACACTCGCACTCACACACACGTACACATACACACACGCACACACGTACAGCAACAGTGGATAAAGCCAGCCATTCATAGATGGGCAGCTAAAAAGCACGGTAACTCTAAGGATTTCTCTGCCATTCTGATGATGAGATTATAGTCTCGAAATATCAAACACCTCCCGACCTACCTTTACTTCATTCAACGCATTGTGACAGCCTTCAAGACATAACACATACAACTATTTTACGCAATGCTTCAAGCAAATTACAAAACTTTACTATAAAAAAAATTATTTTAAAAGAATTCATGCTAAATGATTTGTATTAAGCTTTTCAATTTTCGATTTGTAAATATAGTCTTTACTTATTAAATTAATAACCAAAGATACTGAGTCACTGGAATAAATTTAAAGATGTTTCAAACTTTATAACTCATCATAATTAGCAGAGAAAAAATAAAAAACATTTCTTATAAAGATTCATGATTCATCGAATTTTATTTCTTCAGAATATGATATCCTGAATATATATAATTTATAAAATTAAACGTTTATCTAAAAATGGCGTAGTTTTAATGCATTTTTCGTTTTACTATGCGGAGCAGATGTTCGGAAAAATGATCTCTTAAAAAAATTACATAATTCATATTCCCAAGGAGTCCTGCATTTAACTAATAAAAAAATATTATGATCCATACTGAATTTCTAAAAGTTTCATGTAATTAATTGGAGTGTGGTATGGTAACAGATGTAGCACACACACACACACACACACACACACACACACACACACACACACACACACACACATATATATATATATATATATGTATATATATATATATATATTGTTTAATTACTTAGTTTTTAGTCATAATAACATTAGACCAGTGAACATTTGTATTAAAAAGTGTTCAATACAATTATATTGTAGTACTTTTGAATATTTTCTATTTGTAAACGAGTTATTACGCGACCTAGGTTTCTACCATGAGTGGTGTCTTTAGGCGATTTTCAACAACTGATTTTACCGTTAACCTTTTTTCTTTTTCTTTTTTTTTGTTTTTTTTTTTTTGTTTTAAAAAAAACGCTCATGTAACCGTGTTTTTGTTTTTTTTAAACGCTCACGTGCCAGGGAATTTTTGAACGTGCAATTTTTAAAATTACAAGAAATTATGACCTTTTCATCCATGGTTGTATGAACTTAAGAGGTATTGTTTAGTATAGTTACACTTAGTCATAATTTCTTAGTCATTCAATAGTTCGTTTTTGTTTGGGAATAGCATAATCTCTAACGTTTCTTCTTGGCACAGTCTACATATTTTGCCACCGTTGTAAGGCTTGGCTGTTTTTACTATACTCTACGGTCTTTTCCATATTTTGATTTTAATTTCCACACGTGGCTAGCCAATTTTGTACAGTTTTTTAAGTTTTCTATTTTGAATATAGACTTGTGATTGAACCACCTGGTCTTAAAGGTGTCTTTGGTTGAACCCATATATATATTATTTTAGCCATTTAAGTCATGTACCTTTGCTTTGTAAATGACTTCTTTTTGTGTTGCAAAGTTCTTGAAGTGGACATTTATTTTTGTCCCTGCAGTTGCATTCTTTATTAATGGCTTTGTTTTGTAAACTGCTATCTAAGTTTCTGGCATTTTGTTTTTTTAATGAAACTATCTAAATGCAACTATAACTTAGTGCAACTATAACTTAGCTTGATTGTGTTTCTGTTGAAAATTTTGTTTAGTTTTGATCCTTTTGGAAAGCGTCTATCTATCAGTTTAAAAAATATTTGTCCTATTTTGGTCTTTACCTTTAAATTAAATGGTGGGTTGAACCTGATAATGTTTCGTTTTCTATTATCGTTTTTGATTTGTCTGTTTGGTTGAGAATTATATTATGAAATGTTTTCAAGGCCAGATTTTCTTAAGGTATCTTCATAGATAGTTTTATGGTAGAAACCTAGGTCGCGTAATAATTAGTTTACAAATGAAATATATATATATATATATATATATATATATATATATATATATAAGTTTTCTAAAAATAATAATTGTATAAATAAGTCGTGAAAGTGTCATCAAAATCGAACAATTATTTGATTTTCGCAAGAATTTCCAAATTTTTTTTTTTAATCATTTCACCCCGAGCAAGGCGGAAACGCCACTGATGTGCAGGGGGCTACATAAATGTAAAAAGATTAATTAGAAAAGAGTGAGGAGTACAAACTAGTTAGAAAGGAACAATAGAAAGCTGAGAAAGCAGGTGCGATGACAGATACATAGGTGGAGAGAAAGGGAAGGTTATACGGGGGTGGGGAGAGAGCTAGAGTCCAGTGGTTAGTAGATGAGTATTGACTTTGCATTTCAATTTCTGGAGGTTGTAGCCGTCAGGAAAGCAAGAATACGGGAGCGAGTTCCACAGGCGGGAAGTGCGAGAGAAGAAGCTGCAGGAGTAGAATTGTCATCTGCATTTGGCTAACCTGACTGTGAATGGGTGGGACACAGTTGCCAGTCTGGTTGCACGAGTATATGACTTTCAAAGCTCATCCCAAACGACTTGCGTAATATTACATTCGCCATAATAGTAACGCCTAGTAAACATCGGGTAAATCACTGATGAAACAAAACAAAAAAATAAAATGTCGAACGTGTTAGAAAGAATTTTAAAAAATCCAAAATAATGACAACAAACTTTGATAATTTTTCTTATAAATAACATAAATATTTTGATGATAAAACTTTGTTTTTATTAAGTTTTAACATCATGCTTTGCTGTTTTTTCGGTAATTGCTTGGAGGTACCTAGTTTACACCTCTATTATATCCATGATAATACTATTTCATTATATGCACTCTGCGAACAGTTGTCCACATCCTTATTGCCATGTTTACAACGTTTCAGCCGTTGGACACACCGGCCTTCTTCAGGTGCTAGGAATTTCGAATCGAACACTATCATTCCCATTCCACGTCTGATAGCACATGGGATGCCATCTAGTTATCTCCCTTTACCTCGACATGTTATTTGTTCACGATCGCTGTATCCAGGTATTGAACACACAACTGTTTGGGTTAAGTCACTGGAAATAGCCAACGCTTTAACTCAACTCTCTAAGTTATTTGTTCACCACTGCTGTAGCCAGGTATTGAACTTACAACTCTTTGGGTCCAGTCACTGGAAATAACCAACGCTTTTATTCAACTCACTAAGTTATTTGTTCACCACTGCTGTAGCCAGGTATTGAACTTACAACTCTTTGGGTCCAGTCACTGGAACTAACCAACTATTTAACTCAACTCTCTAAGTTATTTGCTCACCACTGCTATAGCCTGGTATTGAACTCACTGCTCTTTGGAATATTCCAACGCTTATAACTACTGGGCTATGTGATCTTATGATACTGTACTAACTTTGTTATTCTTTTACAATTATTAAGAATTTAATTCCAAAGATTAAATACCAGTTTCATTCCTCATGCAAGTTTTGTCTTTTCCTCCCAACCGTATCTGAAGCGCCCTCTGTTGCTATTAAAACAAAATTTCTAGTGATACTTTCTTTCTCTTTCAAACAATTAAAAACAATCTGACAATTATCTTCGCCTTTAGTTATCATCGATGTGTTAATGATTCAATTAATTGTTCCTTTAGAAAAAATGTATCAACATTACAAGGTGATTGTATCGTAGGGAGCTTGTTTATGTTTCTTGGTTCGGCCTTGTGTCAGACTTAACCGAACTCCCTACAACTTACAAGTTTTATGCAGAGTTATAATTATCAGAAGGTTTTTCATCATCAGAAGGTTGGTTGTCGGCAGGTTGGAATATGTAGAATTGTGTGGAATAGCGTAAGAAGAATAAAATATACATTTTGCATTTTAAAATAGAAATTTATTAAATGGAAAGAATAACATAAGTTGTAGGAGTTAATGTGCAGTTAGGAACATTATTAAGAGGTTAAGGGTAGAGTTCGTACAAAATGTTCGTAGTATTAATTGTTGAAAGAGAAAAGGGAAAAGAGAAAGAGGCCAATGTCCGGGTCACTTGAAGTTTGAAGTTACATTTTAGATGTGTCTCTCTTTCGCAGCTCCCATCTGAGTTTCTGACGCTGCGAAGTCATTTATATGTCCTTTTGAATTTCGCACTGGATCGCTAAGTCCTTTCAAGTTTTGTAAGTCGCTCCCATTGGTCAAAAATCATTTTAACACCTACTTGCGAAATTTGGTTTCGACTTTTTCGTTAAGCAGATGGTCAATCCTTTTTCTATTCGGGAAAACCAGAATTTCACACGTCGTTGTGAATTTTTGTAAAAGTGAAGAAGAAAGTTGATTTTAATTAATTTCTGATCCTCTACATGATACGTTCAACATCATTTCCCTCACATAATTCCTCACAAGCTCACAAGAATATGTTTGAGATTTCTTATTTATTTATATCTGATGCTATATCATTAATTCTTTCTGTTATGGTGAAACACACCTATTCCTCAAATAATGGACTCTCCCTTCTATATTAATAAGAGTTAACAGGAAGTTAACTCGAGTTCTTGGGTATCACCTTCAGTGCGAAAACTACTCCACAACACTTTCTTTAATTGTCGAGAGAGGAATGACCTTGAGCTTAATTCGAATATTTTTGTTGTTAAAGTCGGAGAATAAATTCTCAGTAATTTTAAAGAACGTATATTGTATATATTTTCCTTGTTGTTAATTGAGTTTTTTTTTTTTTTTTTTTTTTTACTTATTCTTTCAAGGGAAAAAGAAGATTCCAGAAAAAATCGCTTAATTTGAATTTTTAACAAATTTCCTAAAACGTTGTTGTGGTGAAAATAATAAAAGAACTCTCTAATCTTTCTTTGACTTTCCGGGACTGAATAATTCCCTTTCGTTTTTGACCTCTCTCTCCGTAATGTAGACAGCCATTTTGTTGAACGGTTCGCTACCGGAATAGATTTTATGAAAAATAAAGCTTCACTCAAGCTAATACTTCCATCACTTCCACTCAGGCCGTCTTCATAACAATTTATTTTTGCTATTTTCACCACATTCTCCGCCACATAAGAAAAGATCTTATTCATTCTTCTGGAAAGGGGTGGTTTCTAAGGGTGTCTCTGCTCAAACTGAAAATAGAGAAAAGAGAAAAAGCAAATATTCAAAGCTGATAATTTCCAGCTAAATACGGAAATGTTCGACGAGTTCTAGAAGAGGGCGAAGCTACAATACATCAGTCGTTGACTTTTTTCTTTCTGATTTTTTTTCTCATCCAATTCTAAGATCGCTCAGTCACGTTTTCTCACGATACACAGTCACGTTTTCTCACTGTATCCAGTCATGTTTTCTCACTGTACCCAGTCACGTTTTCTCATTGTACCCAGTCACGTTTTCTCACTGTACCCGGTCATGTTTTCTCACTGTACCCAGTCATGTTTTCTCCTTGTACCCAGTCATGTTATCTCACTGTACCCAGTCACATTTTCTCACTGTACCCAGTCACGTTTTCTCTCTGTACCTAGTCATGTTTTCTCACTGTACCCAGTCACATTTTCTCACTGTACCCAGTCACGTTTTCTCACTGTACCCAGTCACGTTTTCTCACTGTACCCAGTCATGTTTTCTCTCTGTACCCTCCCTGCGCACTAGTGATTAAAAAAGGAACAACAACAAAACGTGTCCCTATTTTGCATATTGCCGATATCAAGTCAGATAATTCTGTAACTCTTTTGCTGTTCTCCAAAATCCAATGCATATCAGTCAGTTAAGTGTCATATGTGACACTTGGGCGATCATGTCTTGACAGAGACATGACTGACTGGGCAGAAGATTATCCCGCAGTAGGTTGCCATTGCTTTCTGCGGTAGACTGGTTGCCAGCCAAGGCTATAGAACCCAATCTGTCCTGTTATTTGACTCATAGATAGAAGGGCAAGAGATGTATTATATTAAGTAGTAATTAATGGGGGATCAGTTTATTACTTCATAACTATAAAAAACGATCCCCCACTTTATGCCCAGTAGAAGTTATAATTATTTTCAACTATTATATTCAGTCAGTCAGTTAAGTGCCATACGTGATACTCGCTTTGTGCGATCATGTCTCGAAAGAGAAATGACAGACTGGGCAGAAGATTATCCCGCAGTAGGTTGCTAACCAAGTCTATAAAACCCAATCTATCCTGTTAATCTGACAAATAATTGGAAGGAAGAAACGGATTAATACCTTTCCGAAAGGCATTTGCGTGTAAGTAAATGCATGTTGAATTCGAATTCGCCTCTCCGATTTCTCGTTCCGAGCCAATATCCACTGCACCACAACGCACATGCAATGAGCATAATTAGCTTCAACAATATTTTTTAAAACTTCGGAGCTCCCAAGAAAGACCTACATAGATTAAAGAGACACCTATGGCTCTATAGTTGCGAGTTCCCGAACCATAAAGCGAAGTTTATTAAATAAGTAAAGTAGCAAGTGGTCTAAACTCCCGACACTTAGACCAGGGCCGTCGCGTTCACTTATCGCGCTAATACCCATGGAAAAGGCACGAAGAAATAGTTTCGCCCCAGTACAATGTATAGAAATGTAGGGCAAACTGTGCTGTTTAATGTTGGTAGGACAAGCAATAAAGGTAAGTGGAACGTTGAAATCAGAATCTCAGCTGACAAATCAAGGTTTACAACTACAGAGTACGATAGATAGATAGATAGATAGATAGATAGATAGATAGATAGATAGATAGATAGATATGAACAGACTGAGATAGATAGATAGATAGATAGATAGATAGATAGATAGATAGATAGATATGAATAGAACTAGATAGATAGATAGATAGATAGATAGATAGATAGATAGATAGATAGATAGATAATGAACAGACTGAGATAGATAGAGAGAGAGAGAGAAAGAGAGAGAGAGAGAGAGAGAGAGAGAGAGAGAGGAGAGACCTTAACAGACTTAGATAGATAGATAGATAGATAGATAGATATAAACAGATTGAGATAAATAGATAGATAGATAGATAGATAGATAGATAGATAGATAGATAGATAGATAGAAACAGATTGAGATAGATAGATAGGTAGATAGATAGATAGATAGATATAAACAGATTGAGATAGATAGATAGATAGATAGATAGATAGATAGATAGATAGATAGAGAGACATAGATGGATAGATAGATAGATAGATAGATAGATAGATAGATAGATAGATAGATATAAACAGATTGAGATAGACAGATAGATAGATAGATAGATAGATAGATATAAACAGATTGAGATAGATAGATAGATAGATAGATAGATAGATAGATAGATAGATATAAACAGATTGAGATAGATAGATAGAGAGAGAGAGATAGATAGATAGATAGATAGATAGATAGATAGATAGATATAAACATTGAGATAGATAGATAGATAGATATAAACAGATTGAGATAGATAGATAGATAGATAGATAGAGAGAGAGAGACATAGATAGATAGATAGATAGATAGATAGATATAAACAGATTGAGATAGATAGATAGATAGAGAGAGAGACATAGATAGATAGATAGATAGATAGATAGATAGATAGATATAAACAGATTGAGATAGATAGATAGATAGATAGATAGATAGATAGATAGATAGATAGATAGATAGATAGATATAATCAGATTGAGATAGATAGATAGATAGATAGATAGATAGATAGATAGATATAAACAGATTGAGATAGATAGAGAGAGAGAGAGAGAGAGACATAGATAGATAGATAGATAGATAGATAGATAGATAGATAGATAGATATAAACAGACTGAGATAGATAGATAGCCATGCTTAATCTGTGCACTTGAAATTGAAAAAATCTCTTAGTTTATTAATTAAATCTCCATTTCCGGCCTTCGCAGTCGTTAAGAAAATTAAATTATGAAACACATGGTGGGAAAGATTGATGTACCAGCATTGGTTTTGTAGTAAACAGACGAAGTCGTATCTGACTGAGTGTTTGCGTGCAGACGGGGTTAGCATCCAAGAAAAGCATTTGCCAAACACCTTGCTTCTTACGCAAATGTATAGGAGGAATTGCTGAGAAGTTCTCGACCCGACTAACTTTCCATAATCGGATCAAATGTGCAAATATCAATTATTATTATTATTATTATTATTTCATTTTTCATTATAAATCTATTTCTGCTATGGTCGCACTACCTACCAAGTCTTCAGGAAGACCTAAGGCAGGTCGTGGTGTGTTATGGTGTGTTTTTTCATATCTCCCTAACATCCCTATCGTTGCATAGACAAAGGTTTCCTTAGTGTGTTGTCTGTACTTAACAAGACAATTTTTTGTATATCTTTTAAGCTGGGGTTTCCAGGGATTCTTTCAATGTGTTGTTTTCTTCCATTTTTTTATCATTCCAAGTGCACCTACTATCACTGGCACGACTCTTGTTTTCAATTTCCACATTTTTTCTATTTCAATTTCCAGGTCTTTATATTTTGACAGTGTTTCGAATTCCTTGGTTGCTATGATACAATCCGCTGGACAAGCCATATCAATTAATAGGCAAGATTTTTCTTTCTGGTTTTTAACAATAATGTCCGGCTTATTTGCTTCAATTTTCTTATCTGTGGAGATGGTGTAATCCCATAGAATGGTGACATCTATTTCTATAACCGGTGCTGGGTGATGTTCATACCAGTGTTTGTTTACATATTTTCCATAGTCTTTGCACATTGTCCAATGTAAATATTGCCCCACTCTATCGTGACGATTTTTATATTCATTTGAGGCAAGTACAGAACATCCTGAGATTAGATGGTCTATTGTTTCTTGGTATTTATCACAGAATCTGAATTTTGAATCCACATTAATATGCATAATATTTGCCTGAAAGTTCCGAGTGAAAAGACTTTGGTCTTGCGCAGCAAGAATAAAGCCTTCAGTCTCAGACTTTAATCCAGATGCACGTAACCATCGATGAGTATTAACTTTATCAACATTGGGTTTATTAGCACGTTCTGGATATTGACCATGCAGAGGTTTGTCTTGCCAGCGTTGTTTCATCTCTTCAAGAGCTTAATCTCTGGCTTTCGTTTTCATATTTTTTGCCGCAATAGTTGGTTCTTGGTTTCTGTTTTGCTTTTCTACAGAATCTACTAAATGTAAATCTTGTTTGCATTTACTGCCTTCTTTCATTATTGAATATTTCTTCTTTCTGTTTTCATGTTGTTTGGCTAATATTATCATCCAGTCCTTTGTTGTTTCTATGTATGTTAGTCAGCCAATAGTTGTTGTCTTGTATGACAATTCCAGCTGAATAAGACCTCTTCCACCTTCTTTACGGGGCATGTATAGACGGTCTACATCGATGCATCTTATGCTTAGAAAGAAGCTTTCTTGTTTTCGAATCCATTCGCCTGATGTCGTTTAGAATCCAGTTTAAGATGTTGAAACTATATTGGTCAACTAGGATATCAAGGCTATTAATGGCCATAATTCTGTTCTGAGAATTCAATTCTGTTTTTAATATCAATCGTTGCCTTCTATAGTACTCTTTACGCACTATTTCTTTCATTTTTTATGGTGAAGTTTTTCACTCTCATTTACACCTAGGTATTTATAAGCTTCTTCTTGCTCTAAATCTTTTATTGTGACAGCAGGGTCTAAACTAGTTGAGGATGTTTGTTGTAGTGATCCACGTAAAACTGTAGCTTTAGCACATTTATTCAAATTGAATTTCATTATTATTATTATTATTATTATTATTATTATTATTATTATTATTATTATTATTATTATTCCTTAGTACTTTAGCATTTGAATAATGCTCTGCCACTATGTTATACATAATGAATTATTTTGTTATGATGGTGATGAAAGACAGAAAAGACAAATCAAAGACACTGGTTTCAATTTGAATAAAAGAAAGAAAGAGCAAACGAATGAAAGAAAGCGAAGGTGATAACGCTCTTAAGTGTTTGGCATCTGTTTCCTTTAAATAAAAAAAAAACTTGTGAATTTTAAAACTTTTTATTTGCACCCTCTTATTTCTTCAAATAATGACCTGCATTCATACATAGGCTGTTACTGCAATATTTAGTCAAAGTTGTTAAACTCGAATATTTGACAATGCAATAGGAAAAATTCCACGCGTACTTATAGTCTTAGAAGTAACAAGAAAATTGTTCAGTTATTAACTTAAGAATCATGATTCAGCAGAAAATTCTGTTTTTTTTTTTTTGTTTTTTTTTAATCAATTCACTCCTAGGAAGGCGATAATGCCACTAAGAGGCAAGGGATTACAGTGAGTGACGAGAATGAAACGAATTTAGAAAAAGTAGTAAACCCAGTTCTGAACAGAAAACAAAAGATAAACCTCTACTCCTTCTTAGCAGGACCAGGGAGGAGTGTGAACCGGGTGGTAGTCAGATCTAACTACTCCTATTAAAGCAAAACTGTAAAATTTCCACTAGTATTTCTAATTATTAATATTTTATTGACAAGGCTTCTTAGTCGGGATGAGAATTTTTCAGCACTATCTTATCCATACTGGGTGTCCAAATATCGTAACCTTACGCGAGAATCAGCTAAGCTTTATAAACTTCTATAATACATACACCAACATAGAAGCCAATCAATTGTTGTTTGAAGTGCATAGCAGGTTTACCATAGCTAGTGTCGTTATCAAGAATTGAATTGTTTTGTGGTGATACCGACCGAGCAAAAGCGATGGGCCGGATGTTTGCACCCTCACAACCAAAAAGCAAATGACCAAAACACGACGATGCGCAGCTTTCTTCGCGCAAATGTTCCGGTTGAAATCTAAAAGTTAATTAAATATTAAATTCCAGTTCGCGAGCCTACGCGAATTTTATTTATCGGCTAATGGGAAGCCCAGAATCAAATACAAGTGTGAATCCCAAATGATCTGCTGCGATCCAAAAAGTCGAAATACAAAGCCGAAACAGAAAGCATCGCCAGACAGACCGACGTAGTATCTCCCTTGATCAAGTCAAATGGTTTACTATGCTCATCGCCTCCCTTACCTCTTTCCTTCTTCCCTGTCTCAAAACTACTTACTGACCTAAGGAGCGAATACATCAAAGACATTCCTTACTTACAACGCTCCCACATTCCTAAGCATTAATTCTCATTTCAGCATTTTATTGCCATGAACATTTTAACGTCCATTGGACCTATATTTCAAGTATTACTTTAATTGTTAAAACCTTAATTGATATGTGTATATATAAAATGTTATTTTTCAACTCAAATTGCTTTTCTTGATTTATAATCATTTTATTACTTATAGTGGGCTATCTACAACAAGGCCAAATTCCGTCAATCTTCAACAATATACAACTACCCTTCACTAGAACGGACTCTCCATTATAAACTGGAAAAGAATTCATAACCCGCTATAGTTTTACTTCCCAAATGAGTAGAATTGTGTCTTGGAAGGTTTGACGGTATATAAACAATTTTTGGTTATTCAATACCGAATTAAGCTCTTTTATGATTATATTTGAGTTTGTAAGGATTTACTTGGCTTGGAAACAGGTAAAATATTGATTGCTTATAGTCGAAAACCGTATAGGTTGAACGCTGTTGTGCAGTTGCAAGTTACACTATTTACATTGTTCGGACTAATGTCCTCCTATCCATTGCCATGTTTATGGCATTCAAAATCGCCTCAAAAGCTTAAGTAGTGAAATTTAATACTTTATAAATTACGTAGGCATACGGAAGTCACCTAAAAGACAATTATAGAAACTCAAAATTTTTTATCCACAAATATTTCCAAAAGTAATTCATTCAAATGTCCCCAAAAAATTGCAAATACAATGCTGAAATTTTAGTTGGGTTTTCAATTTAAAATCACTCCCAATGTCATGATGAGGGAAATTAATATTTAGGAGTTTGAGTGTGAGTTTTGTTTCACGGCATAACAACATCTGTGGGTCATTTGATGCCAAAAAGCTGGGGTTTTAAAGTATTTTTTTAAATGTTTGGTTATAGTCAGAAGGTTGATTGAGTCAGATTTTGGAGAAAATGTTTTTAATTTTCTTCATTTTAGATAAATGAAGATATCTTCTAGTTTTGTATTCAAAAATGTATTGCTGGCAATAATTTTTTCCCTTCAAAAATGTATTATTGGTAGTATTTTTCCTTCAAAAATGTATATTTTTCTATAAAAGTATGTTGTGTTGGTTCGTTTTGGTATAATTAGAAGATAACACAAACTTGAATTAATGATGTTTATTTTTGGTATAAAACTAGATTTTTACATCAAGTTACAACCTTTAAATTTTGTGTGGATACAGGAGCAGACTAGCTAAATTCTCTTCACTGTGGGATGCTAGTAGTAAACGAACCTATCCTTTCTGGACTCTAGTCGTCAACTGACTAGCGTCCTCCTCTTTTCAAATCTTCTACACAAAAACTACTGTCCTTAACTCCTACTTCTTACTCCTACTCCTACCAAAGAAACGGTTTCTTATTTGCCGCCCAATTTTGAATTCTTGGCGTCAGTGTGTCTATCTTTTTTCTATTTTTAGAATACTCGCCATTTTATAAACCATAACAAGTCTATTCTTATGTATTCTATAAAAGACTTTATACTTTCATAGTATTTTGACCACAGTTTGGGGCCAACTATTTACCCATAGCTGGGACCCTAACAGATTGCTACCACTCCGGGTCAGGGTGGACCTGGGAACAACAGCAATTAAGAGGTGGTTTCATGCTTCTTAAAACCTCCCAATAAGAGGCGTTGCTGCCAGATGCAGTTTACCGTCATACCTAGGACCAAATTAATATTTTAATTTTATTAGATATTCACAATTGCCTTGCAATTAGCGGGTAGCGAAATTTTAAAAAATCAATGCTATGGTGCTTTCAGATTTCTGTCTGAATGTCTGAGATGAGAAGTTATTAATATTTACATGTGGACTATTGCCCTCATCTTTGTTATTATTATCGCAACGTTTCGGCCGTTGCGCTCTCCGGTCTTCGTGAATCGTATGTTGACCCGTGTAATCCGCCCTTTATTTAATCTACGGAGGTAAAACGTTCTCGTTCCACTGTCTGTGTGTATGAATATCTGGTCTAGTTCTTATTCAGTACTGCGCAATTATTGCTCACCCTATACACAGTGCTCGGCCCAGGGATTGAAATCACAATGACTGTTTTCAAATTATTGCACCAACGCTTTTATCCTCTACTCTAAAATTGCTACCCTATTTCGGTTTAGGCTACCCTAGGGGGTGATTTGGAATGCACAATACATGAAAAATTTGATTTTCGCTAGTTAAAACTTTTGGGCCGAATTTCCAATAAACGCACGTATTCTTGATAAAATCCAAAGAAGAATCGGCAATATTATTGGTTCTGATCTGGCAGCTCGGCTTTAGTCACTTTCTCACCGCCGTAAAGTTGTTTCCATCTGCCTTATCCTTAAATACTTTCATGATAATTTTCCTAATGAACTTTCCTCTATGGTACCTAGACTTTATGAATTTAAGTGCAGTACTAGATTGGCGGCAAGGTCTCATGATTTTACATTTGAAATGGCTAGATGTAACCTTCCCTAAGAATACTTTCATGATAATTTTTCTAATGAACTTTCCTCTATAGTACCTAGACTTTATGAATTTAAGTGCAGTACTAGATTGGCGGCAAGGTCTCATCATTTTACACTTGAAATGGCTAGATGTAACCTTCCCTAAGAATACTTTCATGATAATTTTTCTAATGAACTTTCCTCTATAGTACCTAGACTTTATGAATTTAAGTGCAGTACTAGATTGGCGGCAAGGTCTCATCATTTTACACTTGAAATGGCTAGATGTAACCTTCCCTAAGAATACTTTCATGATAATTTTTCTAATGAACTTTCCTCTATGGTACCTAGACTTTATGAATTTAAGTGCAGTACTAGATTGGCGGCAAGGTCTCATCATTTTACACTTGAAATGGCTAGATGTAACCTTTCCTAAGAATACTTTCATGATAATTTTTCTAATGAACTTTCCTCTATAGTACCTAGACTTTATGAATTTAAGTGCAGTACTAGATTGGCGGCAAGGTCTCATGATTTTACATTTGAAATGGCTAGATGTAACCTTTCCTAAGAATACTTTCATGATAATTTTTCTAATGAACTTTCCTCTATAGTACCTAGACTTTATGAATTTAAGTGCAGTACTAGATTGGCGGCAAGGTCTCATCATTTTACACTTAAAATGGCTAGATGTAACCTTCCCTAAGAATACTTTCATGATAATTTTTCTAATGAACTTTCCTCTATGGTACCTAGACTTTATGAATTTAAGTGCAGTACTAGATTGGCGGCAAGGTCTCATGATTTTACATTTGAAATGGCTAGATGTAACCTTCCCTAAGAATACTTTCATGATAATTTTTCTAATGAACTTTCCTCTATAGTACCTAGACTTTATGAATTTAAGTGCAGTACTAGATTGGCGGCAAGGTCTCATCATTTTACACTTGAAATGGCTAGATGTAACCTTCCCTAAGAATACTTTCATGATAATTTTTCTAATGAACTTTCCTCTATGGTACCTAGACTTTATGAATTTAAGTGCAGTACTAGATTAGTTGCTTTTCTCGCATTTCCCGCTTATGGAACTCTCTTTCAGTTCCATGCTTTCTAGTTAACTTTAATCCTCAAAAAGTTAAATGCTGTGTCAATCGTTACTAGTGTCTTCCTAATTACTCTTCTATAGTTTTTGCGCCTTAGTAATGCGTTCCTTCTTTTCGATTTCTAATTCTTCCACAACCAGGAACTACTAATGTCTTAGTATCTTTACAGCCCTGCTTTGGGCGAATTTCATTAAAAATCAAAATCCAAAAGTTGACGTTGAAGTCTAAAATATCGAATGATGGAAGTAACAAAATTATATATATATATATATATATATATATATATATATATATATATATATATATATAAAGAAAAACTCAACATGTCATTTTTTGTTAAACAAAAACCCCTCCACACTCTAAATCAGGGCCTTCGCTATTTGGAAAAGCAATGTCGCTGACGTGATGTAGAGTCTCTATTAGAGATCCTCTGTCGAAATGTACATCCGACACCTTTGAATTTTGAAAATTTTCTCTAATTTATATATATATATATATATATATATATATATATATCCAAATGAATAAGAACGAGGGAAATAATTACAATGTTCAAAATATTTAAAACAGGGCACAATATAAAAATAGAGGAATGAATATTTATTATTAATTATTACTTTAGAACATGTGCAAACGATAATCTACTACAAAATTGTACATTTTGTTTCGTTATTGAAAGAACAATGTCTCATCAGGTAGTTAATAATGATGGTACCAAACACATTGTCGAAGCAAAATGTACAATTTTGTAATAATTAATAGTAAACACACACACACACACACACACACACACACACACACACACACACACACACATATATATATATATATTTCAGTTCGTCTCGAAAAAGCCACCGAGAATAAACACGGAAAGGGAAAAAGGGGTAGTAAAAAAGAAACCAACTAAGTACTTGGACATACGTCAACATACTCGTAGGAAAGAAAAAAAAAACCGAGTCGAGAACCTTAACACTAAAGTGCTCAATACAATAGTAGAGCAACAAATAAGAATAAACCTAATTAAGAGCCAACAGACCTACCTAGGTTTCACCTAACGGCTCGTCAGGGCAAGCCGTTAGGTGAATCCTAAGTAGGTCTGTTGGCTCTTAGGTAGATTTATTCTTATATATATATATATATATATATATATATATATATGTATGTATTTGAGTTGAACTTATGGATCGGAATCCGACAAGATGAATAGAATAAGTAAAGAACATGTAGGAAAATGTGTCTTTAATCTAATGTGTTTCACTTATAACAAGCTTCTTCAGAGATTTATTAAAGACGAATCGGCCAAAAATTCAAAAGACAGTATGTTGATGGAAATATAGTTCCATTGGCAGATGCGTGTCACCTGTGATAAAGCAATGGATAAATATTAAATATAGAAGTAAAATCTTGTCTGCTTAAGTGTGTGTGCCAATGCGTAATAAAAACATTTGATGTTTATTATGCATATATATATATATATATATATATATATATATATATATATATATACTAATATTTTTATTATTAGTAGTATTTAGAATAAAAACAAATGAATGCAAAAAATAATGCAATATATATATATTGCATAATTTTATGCGTATTTGTATATGTATACGATATATATACTGCATCACATTTATATATATATATATATATATATATATATATATATATAAGAAGAAGAAAGAAAGGAACCAAGAAAACTAGCATAAAGCAACGTAAAAGGGCCCACACATGAAGGCATCCCAAAATAGCAAAACAATAGTTTCAGAATTCGCCAACTGATTTCAAGCGAGAGTTGGCACCGGCCAAACAGTTTTTTCATTCTTTTACTTTTTTTTTCTTACGCAACAGAAATGAACACACAGAAGCACTTCTAAGAACAGAGAGATAGATTGTGAAAGCACTGGTGGCTGAGATAGTTGCATTTTCTCTCGACTCTTCAAATTCATCATTGCTGGAGCCTGTAAAGTGGCCAGAATTTAGAATAATGATTCTGAAAGAAGGAATTTTTTTTTTTTTTTATAATTGTTTCACCCCGAGCAAGGCATTTTCACCGCCACTATTGCGCAGGGGGCTACATAAAGGGGAAAGTGGAGAGAAAGGATGGTTAGACATAGGAAATGTCAGAAGGATGGTGAGAGACGGGTAAGGATACCGAAAATGAGGGTTGGGTAGATGGTGAGAGTGTTGGGAGAATAGATGCAAGTTAGTGTGATAGGAGGTGTCTATTGACTTTACATTTAAACTCCTGGAGATTGGAGATTGGAGATTACTTTTCTTAACCGCTCGGGCTACAACAGAGCCATTTTAAATTGATTTTTCAAATTGTGGCATTGCCCAATTTGAAAGTCGAGGTTCGTCATGCTAAATGATGGCACAATATATTTTTTCCTGATTGCTGTCGTTTTACGATGAAACTTGTTTAAAGATTAAGTTTAAGTTTAAAATTATCCCGTTGGAATCACATTCCGGTGATAAAGCCTTTTAGCATAAACCTAATAATATTCATAAATAACATGAGCTTTACAAACTGTATATGGACAAGATGCATGGCAAAATCTTTGTGTGAGACTAATCTCAATACCCTCTTCTGACTTCTTTATCCCTGGCTACCTTCCCCTCTTCAGAAAGGACTCCAATGTCCACATGCATGGGCTTGATATTTACGTCAGCGAACGACTTCCTCTAGCCAGGATGATTTCTCTTGAATCCCCACATCGTTCTTATATGTGTTTCCGTCTCTCCCTTCTAAGCTCAGTTAGCTACCTCTTCTTTCTCTACCGCTCACCATCATCTCCCGACTGCTTCGTTCTTGACACCATCTTCAACAATAGCGACAAGGCCATTTTCTTCCACTCGTTCGCCCATATATTTGTGTTTGGCGAATTTAACGTCCATCATGCTGAGTGGCTGCATAACTCCGTCACAGATCTTGCTGGTGTACACACCATGAATTTTTCTATCACTCAGTCCCTTACGCAGGCGGTGGAGTTCCCCAAGCGTTTCTGTAATAACTCTAACGGACACGATTCACTACTAGATCTATGCTTTACTTTCACCCATGACTCTTGCAATGTCGAGCAACTCTGCCCTCTTCGAAACTCTGACCATGCATTAGTTTTCGTCAATATCTCCTTCCACCTCCACCCCATACAAGAACCTCAGACTAGCAGAATATCATACTGCTACCAAAGAGCCGATTGGGACTCATTCCGCGACTTCCTGAATGACGTTTCTTGGAATAAAATATTTAGCCCTCCTGTTGAAGACTGCGCGGCTGAGGTCTCCGCTTGGGTTAAGGTTGGCATCGATGCTTTCATCCCTGCCAGAAAGTTGAGACTTAAATCCCACCCATCCCCCTGGTTCTCCCCTGTCTGCTCAGCTGCTATCGCCCACCGAAATCACTTCTTACCGGAGTCACCCGTCAGATCATAACAGGCATCTTTTTGCCTCGGCTCGCAATGAATGCAAGAAGGTACTTAATGGAGCTAAGCTGATGTTTGCAGCCAGAATGAAGCAGCGCATAACATCCCGTAAGTTCGGCTCCAAAGACTACTGGAGGCTCTGTAAAAGCGTGCTGAACAACAGTAAGCCCTCAATCCCCCCTCTAATCAACGAATTTGTGGTCCTCACATCTTCAACAGGCAAGGCTGAGTGCTTCACTCGTAGATTCTCCAGTAAATCGACACTGGACTCGTCTGGAGCATCTGTACCCGACTTCCCTGTCCGAACACAGGCCCAAATGACTGACATACTAATTACTCCCTCGGTGGTCTCCAAAAGAATTTCTAAGCTTGACCCCCATAAGGCAAGCGGTGGCTACGGAATACTCATCATTTTCCTAAAGAAATGTGCTCCTGAAGTCTCCTCTGTTCTCTCTAAACTCTATAACTTCTGCCTTTCTACTTCCTACTTTCCTGCCTGTGTAGAGCCAGTAAGTTTTTCCCGTCCCAAACAATCCTGCACATATACAAGTGTACCATCCGCCCGTGCATCGAGTATTGCTGCCATATCTGATCCGGTGCTCCTGCTATCCACTTAGGTGTCCTCGACCAAATCCAACAGAGAATCTGTAATGTGATCGATCACGACTTGGCAGCTAGGATACAGTCGCTTTATCACCGACGCAGTGTGGCTTCCCTGTGTCTCTTCTGCAAATACTTTCACGGCTTTTGCTCAAATAAGGCGATATGGTTATAAAGTGGGGGATCAATTTTACATTACAATCAATAGATAAACAGATCCCTCACTTTATGACCATAGTCATCCTTCTCTTTCCATCCGCCCCTGCATTGAGTATTGCTGCCATATCTGGTCCGGTGCTCTTGCTATCCACTTAGGTGTCCTCGACCAAATCCAACAGAGAATCTGTAATGTGATCGATCCCGACTTAGCAGCTAGGATACAGTCGCTTTATCACCGACGCAGTGTAGCTTCCCTGTGTCTCTTCTACAAATACTTTCACTGCTTCTTCTTCGATGAACTTAGCTCACTGGTACCCCCTATATACGAATTTCCTCGAGCCACAAGATTAGCAACTAGGTCCCACCCTTTTACTGTGAAGCCAATAAATTCTAAAAGCAAATTCTACTCCAGCACCTTCTTTTCTCGAACTTCCCGCCTGTGGAATTCTCTTCCGCATACTTGCTTTACTGACAGTTACAATCTCCAAGAATTTAAATGTAAAGTCAATAGTCATCTCCTGTCTCACTAACTTACATCCTCTCTCTCATGCTTTTCTACATCCACCCCACTCTCATCATTACTCTCTTCCCTCTCCTGACACCCCCTGAAACCTCTTACTCCTCATAACATTCCTCCTATGTAACCCCTGCACAACAGTGGCAGTAAAATGCCTTGCTTTGGGCGACACGATTAAAAAAAACAACAAAAAAACGAATGGGTCAGTGGCGTCAAAAATGAAGGCAAAATATTTGTAACGATATATCGTCTAAAATGACGGCAACAAATATATTGATCTACCTACTACTGAGTATCTTACATTAAGACGTAAGAAAAACAAAACAAAATAATCTAATCCTCTAAGCGTGACAGAAGGGATATATATATATGTGAATAACGATCGGTACCCACAGGAACCACAAATTGCTCTAAAAAGAAAAGACGTCATACTTATCCCAAACCCGAGGAACCTTTCGGCCAACACTTTTCAAGGGTTTCGTTGGCAAAATTATAAATAGGGCAAGAACGATGACAATATCAGAAGGGGAATTACTCACAGTACTGGGAGAAAGTGGAATCCGTTTAAAAGTAAACTTTAATGAAAAACATTAAAATGTGAGGGGGTTGTAAATTTAATTCCACAGGAGTGATTTAAAAAAGAAAAAGGTACACTCACAGACTCTCCAGTAACTGCAAGGAGCGAAAGAAATGCTCTTTCTGTCTGCACAGGCTAGGTTGATGGATTTTCAGGCAAATAGCCTCCAAGAGCTGTAGATGATATGATGAGCGAGCACTGTGCAAGACAGAAAACCAACTGTCCTCGTACGCGGAGGCACACGCTGAATTGTCCAACAAGTGTTGGCCGATCGCTGAATCCAGGACAGCTTGGGTTCTTCTTATAGTACTGATAGGGCTGCCAGACGTATATGTGCAGGGACGTGTTGCGAGACCCGCGTCTCCAACCTAAGACTGGTTCGTTCTATGTATGCTGCATCACAACAGCATTTAAATTTATAAACAACGGAACTTTTTCGAAAATAGGACAACCTGTCTTTGACGAAGGATGGAAAAACAGGTCTAGTATGGAAAACAACACGCAACTGAACTGAATAATAACAGGACGAAACACACGCCGAAACTTTGTCAGTAACAGTTTGACATTTTCTGCTAAGCCAGGGTAATTTTAAGTATAATGGACAGCGACTAGGTCCTTCGATTTTTGGCTCCTTAAACCGTTTGATCTTGCGATCAATAACCCGTTTAACCACATTGGTTGGGTACCCATTTGCTTCAAAGATACTTTGCAAGCGCAATAGTTTACTGCTCCAGCACATAGGGGAACAAATATTGAGGGTACGGTGGACCAAAGTTTCTATAAGACAAATTTTGCGGGACTTAGGAACAAAAGAGTTCCAATTAGTATACAAACCAGTAAAAGTTGGTTTGCGAAACACAGATGTCGCGAAAACATCATCCCATCGCTGAGCAAAGACATCCAAACAAGAAATCCCTCTCTGTCTCCATGGTGAACTGAAGAGAGGGATGTAAGGAGTTCAACTGAACTAAAAAACGTTCAGCATCTGAAGCGTTGTAAAATAAAAAAAAAGGTATCATCAACATAACGTTGATATATTAATGGCTCATCAACCTTTTCAAACAACAAACGCTCATGATGTTCCACGAAAATATTAGCAAGGACAGGACCCAAAGGACTACCCATTGCAACGCCATCTGTCTGTGCAAACATGATATCATTAAAACTAAATTCAACCCCTTCAGTGGCCAAACGCATACATTCCAAGAATACCCCCTCGGGAATTGTTACTGGGCCAAAATTCCCTCTATACAACATGTCAGCGCAGATGTTAATGGTTTCATTTAATGGAACAATTGTATACAAACTGACTATGTCGAAAGAGACCATAAATTTATCTCTTGAAGAGAAATCTAAATTTCTAATAAAACTGGAAAACCAGAAAGAGTCATGAACATGATACGAAGAAAGAGCATCGGATGGGGGTTGGATAATCTCAGCCAACCACTTAGCCAACTCATGCTGCACAGAACCCACCATAGATAGAATGGGTCTGAGGGGTACTCCTTCCTTATGAACCTTAGGAAGGCCGTACATCCTAGGGCGCTGCGAGCCTGTAGGCCTGACCCTGCTATAGATGTCTTTAGAAATTAAACCTTTCTTGTACAAAGACAAAAGCCAACGTTGAAGCTTGGCTTCAATCTTGCTGGTGTTGTCAAAATTGTCAGCAGAACCTATAATAATAAACTTGGAAGGATCATTCAAAATGTAATACATTTTTGATAGATAATCCTCCTTGTTTAATATAACAACACCAGATCCCTTGTCTGGCTTGGTTATATAAATGTCTTCCCTGGAACGTAAGGACTTAAGTGTACGAAAATGAACACTACGCCAGTCCAAAATATCTTTCTCGCAATCTAGCGAAGCGAATTCATTGGCAAACTCAAACAACCCAGTTTTAACTGTGGAACACTTTTCAGTAGAACTTGGAACATGATGAATAAGTTGCGAGTATAATAACTCGAACTCAGAAAGAATTTGTTCCTTGTCGATCTTAGAAGGCGGCACACAAAAATCCAACCCACGGGAGCAAAGAGAAAGTTCAACCCCCGAGAGACTTATACTGGAATAATTGAAAATGTGTTGGTGTAAATCACCAGAAACACGACCGTACCTTCTAGTAATCAAGTATTCTAAGTACTTACTATTTCTCTTGGTAGCAGATTTTTCAAGAATTAATCTGCGATTAACTAAATATCGAGAGAACCGAAAAAAGTAAAAAAAAAACTATTTCTGCTTTAATATCGTTCATGAGAGAACGAAAGGACCGTGAGACTTTAACTGAGCATTCAAATAATTTATTAAGCTCATACTTGATTAAAGAGTGTTCAATGGAGATGCCAGAGCTTTTGATTCTGGACAATCTCCTCTGGATAAAGGAAGGAACCACACTACAGTACAAACACGATCTGAGAAAGGTTTTTCTAATTCACAGACTATTGACCCTATGCCATGATCTTATAGCCTGATTAAATTGGCTAATCAAATGACTGGGGTACCTTTGACGGAAATTTGTGAATAACGATCGGTACCCACAGAAACCACAAATTGCTGCTCTAAAAAGAAAAGACATCATAATTTTCATAATTTTGCCAACGAAGCCCTTGAAAAGTATTGGCCGAAAGGTTCCTCGGGTTTGGGATAAGTATGACGTCTTTTCTTTTGAGAGTAATATATATATATAGTCATCCGCAGATAGATCTATTTCGCAGCTCATCAGTACGGTTAGACTCCGATTGTCTTTAACCCAGGATTGAAATCCGACCGAAACGGCGTCAGTCGGCAATTCTATCCCGGTAGAAGATGGCAGACTTTTTAGCACGTATATTTTCATTATACACACCCAATAGCCAGAGTGCTCTAATTCATTAGTGAATGAGCGATGCGTATATATATATATATATATATATATATATATATGTATATATATATATATACTAGTTTTAACATATGAAATTGCACGATTTTCTTATTTCAACATTCTGATTAATCTTATTTTTAATTGTTCAGTTAATGGTTGAATAAGCGCATGGCAAATTCTATGAAAATAAAATATCCGTAGAAAGTCTTCTATTGCACGATTAATGATTTGAACTTAACAACATTAACAAAATATTGCAATAACAATCATAAATTTAAAATTCTCTCTCTTCTTTGTTCATGTCATTTTTCTTTGTTTGCATTCGTTTTCTATGATGCTTAATTTCCGGATTGCTTGTCTCTCTTCTCGTAAATGTTCTCATTTTTTTAATCTGCCGTTCGTTCTCTTGCTGTTGTCTTATTCTTTCTTCCATTACAACGATTTTCACCGGATGTATTTATGATGCAATTTTAAAATACATTTAATTTCATTCATTACAGAAAATGCGTGACGTACGTAGGTACCTAGGTAGGTAATACTGTATTATAATATAAAGAATACGGCTTGCTATGTTGTTCACAGCGCGAACTGAAGGACCGATGGGATAAGATGTATAAAATAAACGGATGACAAGTATTTTTCTTAGTTGAAAGAAACTCAAGAATAAGACAGTAAAGAAAAACTTGAAATTATTATTTAAAGCACAAAACGCTATAACTACAATAATTCTCTTTCTTTCTTTCATAATAGATTATATACATTTCACAGTAATTATCTTTTCGTTTTATATTTTCTCTTCAACGTTTTCTTTCCAAATTAATGTGTTTATCACCGAAAAAAGTGTGTAATGCAATCATTACGCTTCCATTGTAAAACAGTCGTAACGTTTCTTTAGCCGCTAACTCAAATCAAAACAAAAATTTCTGACAAAATTTAAAAAATGTTAGAATGGAGTAAAAAATTTTAAAAAATAATTAAAGTCACTTTAAAGGCTCCTGTGCCCGTTGTAAACAGAAATGACCAACTGAGTAATGGCCAAGGGTGTAGAGGCTAGATATTTCGTTATTTCGTTATTATTAATCTTGGCCCCTGTCACCTGTTCGTACCTTTCAAGCGCCTTCTGTGCCATCATGTCACTCCGGGAGGACACGAAAATAGTGACGTCAAGGGTGTACGCGGAAACCCTGGCTCTAGCCCCACCAGGGACAGAGATTCCACGTAGGGCCGGACTGCATGCCCCGTTTCTTAACCGGCGAAGAAGGGACTCCAACGATAAATCATAAAGTAAGGGCGACAGTGGACAACTCTGTCGGACCGACCTAGACAACGCCAGAACGCCCGACAATTTTCAGACAATTTTTCTGTACCACGACCGTAGATGATTGATACAGGAGGCTAATCCAGCGGCGGAAGTTGGTTTCGAATCCAGCGGCCTGCAGGAGAGCCGCCAGGTAACGATGGCCAACTCTATCAAATGCCTTAGACTGATCCATATTGATCAGTGCGGCTTCTTCGTCGTCTTTTATTCCCTCTAAGCAGGTTTCTCTAAATTGTTCGGCCCTTCACAGCACAAGTCTGCTCAGGTCCTAACAGAAACTCGGCAAGTAGTTGCAAACGATTAGACAAGATTTGGGCCAAAATCTTTAACTCTGTGTTTAGCAGAGTTATGGGCCGGTAACCCTCTAACACATCCCCAACATTCTTGCCTTTTCTCAACAGCGTGATCACACCCCTGGTGAACCGGTTGGGGATGGACCCCTGCCGGAACCAGTTGTTGAACACGACAGTCAAAATCGGGACAACTCAAGTACAATTCATAGGGCAAACCATCGAGACCCAACAATTTGCCTCTGCCGACATTCTTCAAAGCCGCGTAGACTTCGCTCTCCGTAATCTCTCCCTCGCAGCTAGCTGCATCAGCCGGCAAAAGCCGGAGGAAGTCAGCCAAATAGCTGCGAAAATCCTCTTCACGGAGACCAGGCTTCTTGGTAAACAGAATCTCGAAATGCCGCCAAAATGCCCCGCACATGTCATCAGTCGACCGAAGAGTATGTCCCTCCAGGTTGCGAACCTCTCGAATGTAACGGTCGCCGCCTGGGCGAATCTCTTCCTTGTGCAGTTCTGCGCCCGTGTTAACAGATTCGGAAGACATCTTGCTTAACCTACGTCTAATTACCTGACCCATGTAACGCTCGCTAGTCGAACACTCCAGGGCCTCCTTAGCTAAGGCTATCTCTAGGGCGTCTCCACCAGCCTCCGCCCGGGAGTAATTAGCACTAAGTGTCTTCACCTTGGCAGCCTTATCTAGTTTAAGCCGTTGGCTGAATTCGGTTGTGAAAGACCTAATCCTATTCTTAAGATTCTCCTACCACTTATTCCTAATGACCCCCACCAGTCCCGCCTGTCCAGTGAGGACACGTTGAATTTCCAGTAACCAGCTATTCTAGGCCTATTTTCTAAATCCAACCGGGGCGCAAACGAGTTTGTGGTCCGAGTAGCCTAACCAGTGGAACGTGGGACAATCTAAAAGATCTACGTCGGCTTCACGAACTAACATTCTATCCAGGTTGCTAGCTACCCGGGTAGAAGGCCAACTATTAGCCCACGTCAACATTCTCCCACACTTGTGATCGATCCGATATCTATCAACGAGTCCGAACTCTTCGATGAGATCAACCAAGCTACGATCACGTGCCTTCCCGTTGGCTCCACGCACTCTATCCAGCTTGGGGTCCAGGATGGCATTCCAGTCCCCCACTAAGACGAGTCGCGTTGAATCCACCAGGAAAGGCTCCAACCGCCGGTCGTTGGACGCATAAACCGCAACCAGTCTAAACGCATTGCTTTTCACTGCAATATCGGCCACGATCAGCTGGCCCTCGGCACCGACATGGACAAGATCCACCTTCGCGTCCAGGGTACGTTTAACCAGCAAAGAAACTCCTCTGGCCAGCCGGTTCCAATATGCTGAATAGACAACAAAGTCGCTAGACGGCAAAGCATCGGCCTTGCAAACAAAGTGAGACTCTTGGATCCCGGCGACATCCACACCGAAGGACAAGAGGTCCCGAAGCAGACGGGCAACCTTACTCCGATCCCTCAGGCCCCTCGCATTCAAGCTGGCTAACTTAATTGCCATCTTTTAAACCTGAAAAAAAAAGCAGGAGAAAAATTACTTCTGGTCACATAGAGGACGGAAATCTATGTCAGTAGGGACTCCGATAGATTGTCCCAGGCTTCCTCTTCCGATATCGGAAGTAATTCTTCCGTCTTGGACAATGCCGCCGACGTCCGTCGGAAAAGTTAGCTTTATGGCCCTATAAAGAGAGTGGTGGAAGATAACAGGGATCCTCCCCGCACAGTATTTTGACAATTCATGCAAATTTTCAGTACCAATCTGGGCCATGGTGGTTTTAGGGAATGAGGCGATTGCCCTCTCTATCATGTCCCAGACCTTTACATGCCCTTCCGTGTTCCTTACTAGCGTGAGAACTCCGGGGGCACCGGGAAAATTTGCCGGGTCCTCAGTCGACTTCCCATCGACTGATGTCAATTTGAACAAAGGCCTTAGGAGGGCCTTCCTCTGCTAGGTAAGGTACCTCCCTAAGGCCGGTCTGTTTATTTTGCAGACCTCAAACTTGTCGAAGAGATTTACCCACTTATTTCTTTCCTTCCCCTACGGGATAGATTGACCGGGATCTGGGGCAGGAGTTGGGAGGATATTACTTTTTGGGAGGGCGTGGTCGGAGAAGAGGAGGCTTCAGGTGGTGTTTCAGGGGGTGCTTCTAGTTGGGAGAGGGGAGTGGGAAAAGAAAGAGAAATACGTCTAAACGGGGAGGCAAACTGACTCCCCTTAACATTTTGAGTTCTTGCAGGAGACACAGGGACGGATTGAGTTTTGGCAATGACCCTACACCTGCCACGATCACTACTTTCTAGCTTGCCCTTCTTCTTAGCTCTGTCCTCCTCATCCTCCTCGTCTTCATGTCCTCTTTTCAGAGATGAGGTGCACGGAGGGGGCATCTCCTCCACCTCCATTTCCGTCTCAGGGCTTTGTTGTTGCTGTTGTTGCTGTTGCTTCTGCTGCTGTTGTTGTTGTTGTTGTTGCTTCGGCTGTTGCTTTTTAAGCTGCTGCTGCTGCTGCTCTTGCTTCTCTTTTTTGCGGGGAGAAGAAGCTTTCTTTGACGGGGAGTCCTGCTTAGAAGAAGGGAAAGCTGCCTTCTTCCCTTTCTTAACAACCTCCGTCCACTCTGTTGCTGCTGGTGTGTTTACTTTCACCGACTGCTCCGTCGGTGAAGCCGATGTCGCAGATGTTGTTGCTGTCCTCTGTGTCTTCGAGGTTTTCTGTGTCTCCTGAGTAGCCTCCGCTGTTTGTCCTTCTTGATTCCGGGAGGGGCACGTTTTTGCCAAATGGCCAGCTGTTCCGCAGAACCAACAGTGTAGTCTGAGCCCCTCCACAGCGACAAGCAACTTTCTCCCTCTGCACATGATGACATCCGGTATCCTCAAGAAATTCGACCTGTCTACGATGACGTAGGCACTGACATCTTCCGTCGACATTCCCGTCTTGCTGACCACTCTTTTTACCTCCTCCACTTGTCCAAATTGGGCCAAAAAGGCCCCCACGTGGTCGCAATGAATCTCCAACGAAACACCGTGGATCACTACTCGAGTACCTCTAGTACCCATGTATTCGGTTTGCATTCAAATACCCTTCGCCTGTAGACAAGTGCCTGCCAACTTTTGGCTTCGTCCTCCGAGCCAAGGAGAACATCCCACATGGCTCAGGACCTTCTCGCCAGAACCTTTGAGTTGATCTCTAAGCTTCTAATAGCCTCCTCCATATTCTCCCTGCTTACTCCACGAATTTCCGAGTTTTGGGGTCTGATGTTAGCAGTGAGATCGTTTTAGTGACAATTTCCTTGCCCACTTCTGGGATTACGATTAGTTCATTTTCCTTTATGAACTCCTTATACTTGTCCTGCATTAGCAGGTAGTACGTGGAATCCCTCTGTGGGGGCCTGATTCCAAACCGACGGTGAAGGTGTCCCGGTCGGTGTATCCTTTCAAGTAGAAGGCTGGGGAGACAGAGCCATATTGTCCTCGTCTCCCCGCAAGGTGACACAAACAAAACGAGTCCAACCAAAATGTAACATAGACGAACACAATATAAAAACAGACGTACGTACAAAATTCAAACAACAAATCTAAATTCCGTGTACTCACTAACCGCGATTCCAAGTGACAAAGAGACACTTTGCGTCCATTATACACTCTATTTATTTTTTGCATAGAATACAAAAAATTGTGGCACAAGGCCTAAAAGGTGAGGGGGAGAGGTTGGTTCTCGCTTAACTATCCTATACCTAGCTAAACACTATCACGACCCATTCACTCGTTAAAATTTGCAGAGTCACCAAAAGAACCCATCCATCTCCTCCCAATCCTTCGTACACCACAATGCCAGAAACTTACAAGGGACACCTAAAAAGTGGGGAGAATAACCCATGACAATAAAAATATAATATATACAATAATATGTACAATATAATTTAAAATATTTAATGAAAAAATGAAATGATGGGAGGGGAATGAGCCCAAAAATCAACTGAAAATACAACAAATTTTTTAACTAAAATAATAATCAATGTTAGTAAGAACCGTCCATCCCAGAAAAAAAAAAGAGTGGCCGCTGTATTCCGCCCAACGGCGAAATCAAGAAGCACACTCGCTACGGGAGTGGGGAGGAGGGTAAAAAATTAATGGAGTGGGACAATAAAAAGGCTGAACCAGACGAGATAAAAGAAGGCCAAAACAAACTGGGGAGGTTGGGAATCTCGAATTGGATCATAACTAAAGAGAAAGCCGGGTACAGGCTAGGAACACATTCATTCACTTTAACTAGGTACACAAAAAGAGAGCTACCTTGCGTCCATTATATACTGTGCAGACCCCCATGAGCCAACCCATTTTATAGTTCACCAATAGAAGGTTTAACCAATCAGGAAGCTCAAAATATTCAATGCGACGTGTATAAAAGGTGGCCATATTTTTCCAAGTATTGGAGTTCAAATCCAATTCTGGAGAGTGTCTGATTCGAGAGTGATGGTCTTTGTTTCATTGAACAGTCTACGTGCGGCGAGGATTCTCTATATCCATATACTATGACGGACATGGTCAACAGATGTCAAGAGGATACTCTATATCCAGGAACGTTGTCAACATTACCTTCAATCCCTTACTTTATGACCATCATAGACTGTTGTTGCTATATAATATGCATTCGGGAGATTGATTCTCTATCAAAATCATCATATAAACTGATCCCTGTTCTTTATCCATAAATTGTGGCGAATTTTACCAACAGTTTGTCGTGGAGAGTGACGAGTCTCAACTGGGTCTGTTTTTGCGCACTTTGCATGAATAAATACCTCTTCGCCTTTCAGCCCAAATATATGAAGGGAACAGCTGCAACCACACCCGGCCATAAGCCTGTTGATGGTGGTGGTAGTGGTGACAATAATGCTGATATACGCCTTTTCATTCAAAATGGTTGTAATAAAGTTTTGTTTCATTTGACGACATCATTTGCGAACAAAAGATTTTCACCATTAGTACCGGAGAGAGATTTTGCTTGGATGAAGCCTGTAATAAATGACACTTTTGTCCCTTGCATCCAAAACCTTCTTCTTTGCTATGTTGATGCCAGGCGCACCAAGCGTCTTCAGGATGGACATGATCCGAAACACTGAAATTTTGTTGACTTCTCTCTGAGGAGGACATTGCTGGTTTCCAACCATGTAACCGATAACGTTCTCCAGCACGAGCATGTAATAAATTGGGGTCTATTGAGCTCAACTTAGCTCCAGACCCCAAGTAGAGCGTCTATTCACAGGATACTGTTACTAGGATGCATTTATATACAAAAAATATTAATAAAATCTACACAAAGGTTAAACTTTACAGTAAGGGATTCTATTGAGTCCTACTTGTTATTACAAAAAATGTTTTAATTCATGAAGTAGTTGTAAAAATATGGTAATTAGAAATAGAACGTTTGGAAGATCCTAGGACGTTCGAGAAAAATCTAGATGATTCAAGAAATATGCAAATTAGATGTTAGCCCTTATAAAATAGCTTTTGGGAAGAGAGTAGTTAGGATCTGCTGATATTATGAACTCCGACCCGATTCAGAATCTGTATATTCAGCCGAAAGAATCTTTGCTAAAAGTTGTCGACCAACTAAAACCTGAAAGAGAACCTCATGGAATTAATTGGGTAAACAGAATTTTTTGACGCTTTCCAATTGACCAAACAAAAAATGATTCTTTTGAGGACTTCCAAAAATAGTACTTAGAATACTCGCGAGACTAACATGTAAAAAATTACTCCTTAACTCTCCCCTTCGTAACTTTTCAGTTGTAAACTCTATGTTTTCTATTTGAATGCAAAAGTTGTATGTTTGTAAATATTTTTAATTTGTGCTTTTTGTAAATTAAATTAAATATTTGTTGGTGATTCAGCTCTGTGTTTTGGTAATCATTTTTTTTCTTATAACACGTAACAAAACATACTATGAACATGACAGAAATTACTGACACAATTGTGGCGATGGCAAGAAACTTTAGGCGTCGTTTTGAACATAATGTTTCTTATTTTATAACGTTGCTCCAGGACATCAAAATTATGATAATAGAATTGGAGTATAATCTGAGCGATCTCAACAATAAGCCATAATATATTTGCCTTAGAGATAGTAGTCTGGCACAATGGCGTCTGACATGAAAATGTGTGGAAGTTTCTTTACTGGATTCCTCCATGCGGAAAAAGTGCACTCATATATATTAAACGACGCTAGCTGGATTGAAACTAAATATTGAACGTGAGTATATTCAGTTGGTAGGTAAAACGCTTCAGTAGTGAAGAGATAGGGATATGTAGAACAAACCATGTTCAGAGCGGCTTTAAAGTGCATAGCCAATGGTAGTGTCTATATAGGAAAATAGAACTTGAAGGAGACTATCCCCAACTTTAAACGGTGTTGTTTTTCATTTTTTTTTTTTTTTTCACTTTTTTCAGTGCAGTCTTAGCGGTTATTACATTAAGTTTCCGATTATCAAAAGAATTGAAAAAAATTTCAATATATAAACAATTTTAGGAGGGGGCTCACTTTCTCATACAACGTTATAGTAATTCGATCCTCCATATTGAAACCACTTGCGTTAGTGTCGCTTTTTTTTTTGTTTGTTTTGTTTTTGTTTTTTTTATGAGTTGTTGCTCTTGTTTTTCTTTTTTTCAAGTTTTCTTTCGTTCTTACGATGGCATTTTCCTCGGAAACTCCAAGAATAGCTTTATTCAAAAATTTTGCAAAGGATTCACTAGTTGAATATGCGCGAGCAAAAAAGTTAATTGAACAGGATCGATTTATTATAAAGTTGTATGAAAAAATTGAACCTCCACCTAAAATTGTTTAAATATTGAAATTTTTACAAATCTTTTTGTCAATCGGAAATTTTAGGGTTTAATCGATAAGATTGCACTGAAAAAAAAAAAATAAAAAATTGATAATCAACCAATTTACAGGTGGTGGTAATGTCGTACCGGCGAGTGGTTTCAAAATGGGGGATCGATTTACTATAAACTGAGCACCCCTGCCCCTAAAATTGTTGAAATGTTAAAATTTTCCCCATTTTTTTTTTTTTTTTTTTTTTTGTCAATCGGAAAGTTTATGGTGTAATCGATAAGATGGCACTGAAAAAAGTAAAAACAAAAAAAATGAAAAACAACAAATTTAAAGGTGGTGGTAGTCTCCTTCAGGTCCGCCGGCAAATAAAGTTTTATAGGTGAGAAGTTGTTGTCTCCTGTAACATTTATTATGCTTCCCTGTAATTTTTGTGGTTTGCATTAAATTAAACAGAAGCCATTACTTTCAGAAAAATTAAACGAGATGTCTGCATTCCTTAAAATGGCAAATAGAAACTTGCTACTCTCTGACGATCTGTGTGGTGATTCTAAAGCAAGTCAGACAAGAAGGTGGTTTTTTTCTATAATGGGTACGCAAGTTCGAACCTTGCCAAAGAGTAAATTTATTCCTTATTAGTCTTTTTTCGAGTGCATAGACCGATAGACGTAATACAAACTGTTAAAAAAAATTTAAATGAAGTGTCAGTCTCAATCATGGATATCATCTAGAAATAACGTTTTTTTGTTTTTTTGGGTTTTTTTTATCATATCACCCCGAGCAAGGCGGTAACGCCACTGATGTGCAGAGAGCTACATAGGAGTGAAAAGATTGGAAAAGAGAAAACCAGAAACCGCATCCTAAACAGGAAACAAGGGATGAGCCTCTTCACCGGTTCAATAGACGTGGGTGGAGTGTGGACCGGGCGATAGTTTAGTCTATCTACTCCAATTGAAGCAATATGTGAGTGTGTTCCTGAAATTGATCGATTTTCTACGAGTATCTTAGACTTGGCACAAAACACAGAGTGAGGATCGAACTCGCTATTCTACTGCAATAAATGTAGCGAGACAAGCTTGCTATTACCACCACCTCGAAGTACGTAATGCTGTTGATCTATGTGTCTATTTTACTCTCCTGTCAATTACATTTTTTTCGAATATCGCGTCTTCATTTTTATTTTTATTTTATTTAATCATTTCACTCCAAACAAGGCGTTAATGCCACTGATGTGCAGGGGTGACATAAGAGAGTTGAAGTGTTAGGCAGGAGGAGAGTGAAGACAAAGACCAGTTACATTGGGTGAAAGAGAAAGGGTAAGAGAAGGATGTGAACACAGGAGTGAAGACAGTTGACAAGGTAGCGGAAAAGGAAAAGAACAAGATATATGGAGTGATGTAGAAAGGGCTGGAGTTAAGTGGATAAGAGATGGGAATTGACATTACATTTAATTTCCTGGAGTTTGTAGTCGTCAGGAAAGCAAGGATATAGAAGGGAGTTCCATAAGCGGGAAGTATGAGAAAAGAAGCTGAAGTAGAATTGTCGCCTGCATTTGGTTGATCTAACTGTAAAAGGGTGGGACCTATTTGCCAATCTGGTTGCACGAGTAAATTCTTGTGTAGGGGGCACCAGTGACCATCATATGCCATGATAATTTTTATATTATTGCTCTTAACGCGCCATTTTGAATGATCTGTTGTTGCTTTTTTTACTTTTTTTTATTTTTTAATTTTAAGTTATAAAAATTGATACAACGCAAAATTACGCGTGAAGATGCAATAATTTAAACAATTAACATGACATGCGAAAACGCCATACTAGAAAAAGGAAGAAACTGACATCGCACAGAAAAACAATGTAAGTAGTGTGTATTTACTTCTGCAGAAGATGCGGGCAGAGAGAAATAGCGACACAGAGATAAACAGTGTCCCGGGGAGCTCCCTCTGTTCCTCGTACAAACCGTTTGAATTTATCTGAAGAATAGAGTAGAGAGACAGAGAAAGAGAGACAGAGAGAGAGGCATATGCAAGTTCTCTTTAACAACAGTGATGTATCGGTGATTATTTTAACCAGATGGTGGTTAAAATAATGCTAAATTAGTCAACGAAACATATATAATTAAATTTCTTTCATTACTTCCTCACCAAATGCACATCATTTGTTCTGTTTATACAAATACAGGAAGTCACAAAGTGAACGTCCTGTAATCATACTCGAATTGAAGATAAGTAATCCATCAAAGAAAGAGAGGTATAAAATTTGCTTAGATAGATAGATAGATAGATAGATAGATAGATAGATAGATAGATAGATAATGAACAGAATAAGAATAAGATAGATAGATAGATAGATAGATAGATAGATAGATAATGAACAGAATAAGATAGATAGATAGATAGATAGATAGATAGATAGATAGATAGATAGATAGATAAGATAATAAGAATAGAATAAGATAGATAGATAGATAGATAGATAGATAGATAGATAGATAGATAGATAGATAGATAGATATAATGAACAAGAATAAGATAGATAGATAGATAGATAGATAGATAGATAATAGAATAAGAATAGATAGATAGATAGATAGATAGATAGATAGATAGATAGATAGATAGATAGATAATGAACTAGATAATAATCTAGAATAGATAGATAGATAGATAATAGAATAGGATGAGAATAGATAGATAGATAGAATAGATAGATAGATAGATAGATAGATAGATAGATAATGATAGAATAGATAGATAAGAACAGAATAGATAGATAGATAGATAGATAGATAGATAGATAGATAGATAATGAACAGAATGAGATAGAAAAATAGATGTTGTCTGATTAATAAATGTGTCCATATAAAGATTCTGACAAAATATATCAGGAAAAGAAGAAAGGTTCTTAATAAAATGGAATTCAACTAACCAGACACAGATAAATAGATAAGTTTCTTAATTCATCTTTGTGTTCGTTATCCTAAAAATTCCGGAGTATGAATTCCTACTGAATCTAGCGAACGTGACGTCATGAGATAAGAGTGTCCATGTCGTTAGCCGACATTATTCACAAGTATTTGGAAAGAAAAAGAAAAACTCGATATTCGCCGCTTCCGGGAAATTGACTCCCCGAACTCGTCGAGCGTTGAGACGATCGTTGGGTAATTCCCTACCGGGAAAAGGAACAAAAATTAGGATCTTCAATTTTCAAAGCAAAACACACAGTTCTTTATCATTCATTTAACACGGTCGCCGCCGAATAATTAGTTTAAAATATTTCGACACTTTCGAGATAATTTCATATTTTTAGTTTCTACATGTGTTTGCGTCGAGAAAGCACAATTCGTCAATACATCTATTGGTCCTGGGTATGACGGTAAACTACATCCGGCAGCAAGGCCTCTGATTAGGAGGTTGTGAGGAGCATGGAACAACTTCTTAGTTGCTGTTGTTCCCAGGTCCACCCTGACCCGGGGTGGTAGCACCTGTTAGGGTCCCAGCTATAGACAAACAGTTATACCCCCCAAACTTGCATCAAAACACGATGAAAGTATAAAAATAGACTTTATATAGAAAAATATACATTTTTGAATGAAAAATATTACCAACAATACATTTTTGAAGAAAAAATTATTAGCATAAAACATTTTTGAAGGAAAAGAAATATTACCAGCAATACATTTTTTAATTAAAAACTAGAAGACATTTTCAGTTTCTAAAATAAAAAATTTAATCAAAATCTGACTAAATCAACCTTCTCACTATAACTGAAAATAAAAAAATACCTTAAAACCCCACCTTTTTGGCATTAAATAAGCCCATAGAGGTGTTTTAATCAAACTCGAAACTTATTTTATCTATCTATCTATCTCTCTCATTCTGTTCATTATCTATCTATCTATCTATCTATCTATCTATCTATCTATCTATCTATCTATCTTTTGGTTTGCTTATGTACAGAATGCGTATTTCTCCTCAGGACACTTACAAATCTATAGATGTTATTTTTCGTACTCGAAACCAAAACAACATTAGTATTTTTCATTTATTTATTTATAAAATTTCAGAGACATATTTTTTTTTTTACTAGGACTTCTTGATCTTGGCCGGTTGTTGTTAATTTGACTGCGTAAAACAATGAAAAAAAAAACAGGAATATCAACTCCAATAAATGTGCCCACTAAAAATAATATTTATGGTAATAAGAACTACATACATATATAGTCATCCGCAGATAGATCTGTTTCGCTGCATTACAGCTCATCAGTACGGATAGACCCCGATTGCTTTTGTAGCCAGGATTGAAACCCGACCGAATTGGTGTCAGTCGGCGATTCTACCTCTGAGCTACATTATTTTCATATAAAGGAAAAGCACTTAGGTAAATCCCAAAAACCCGATCCTAATTAATATTAATTATATTAATATTACAATTGATCAAAGTGAAGGGCTCAATGCAATTTATATTCAAATTACATAGCTAATTATAATTTTATCTCTCTCTCTATATATATATACTCATATATATATATATGAGTGTGTGTGAGTGTGTGTGTTAGGTACCTCCATTCAGTCAGTTAAGTGCCATACGTGATACACGCTTGGGCGATCATGTCTCGAAAGAGATGACTGACTGAGCAGAAGATTATCCCGCAGTAGGTTGCCATTGCTTTCTGCGGTAGACTGGTTGCCGACCAAAGCTATCTATAGAACCCAATCTGTCCTGTTATTTAACCCATAACTGGAAGGAAGTGACGGATTAATACCTTTACGTAAGTAAATGGAATTCGAACTCGGCTCCCCGATTTCTCGTTCCGAGCCGATATCCACTGTACCACAACGCACAATCCAGCATAGTATGATTTAAAAAGGTTCAAACCTTAATAAAACGAACTTTTTCTATCCAAAATGTTTATCATAATATTATGAAGAGGAAAGATCAAAGTAAATTTTATTTATTTTATAAAATTTTTTAATCCCTTTTAACATGTTCGAAATTTTGGCAGAAAATTTTGTTTTGCTTTGGCGTTAGCGTGGTCGAAAATATTAGGACTATTTTACAATTGATTACGTAATTTTTTTTACGTCACTGACTTTTTCGATGACAAACACATTTAATTTGGAAATTCTCGCAAAAATCAAATAATTGTCGGATTTTAATCAAACTTTCAGTACTCATTCACAAATGAATAAAATTATTTTTGAAATTATTACTTTTTTAAAATATTGATGAAAATTTTTTTTTTAACTCTGTTACCCCCCCCCCCCTTCAAGTAAATTCATGAAATTTTAATAAATTTTAATTTTCTGGTATTTTCTTTTTTATTAGTTAAACGCAGACCTCATCGGGAAATATAAATCATGTATTTTTTTTATTTAAAATTATGATTCACAAAACAAAAATCTGCTCCGAAGAGAAATATAAAAATGCAATAAAACTTTGATATAATTTAATTTGATAAGCTTTTAATTGCTGGAATAAATAATAAAAATTAAGGACATTATAGTCTGAAGAAAAAAAAATTTGATAACTAATAAAATTTTAAAAGAATTGTTTTCATTTTTTTTTTATTATAAATAATTCATAAAGTTTTAAAAATATATTAAAAATTTTTTAAAGAACTGAATCGTTTTTTTATTATTAGTTAAGAATTGATGGTTATACTGCCTATAAAAAAAAAATAATAAAAATTTTTCACCACGTATATTTTTAAAAAGAAAAAAATAAATTAAATTATTTGTGCAAATACGGTCAAAGTTATAAAGTACGATGTTAAAGTTTATAAAGTACGGTGTTCCATATGGGTCAACATGATTTTATAAGTTAACAAGCGTTCTGGGTTATTACCAGTTAGCAAAACAGAAGAACGCAATTTCAATCATACGATATTTTAATTTTATTATCTACATTTCTAAAATTTTTATTTATTCAGAAAGCATATTCAAAATGTCTGGCTATAAATCTAAACTAAAATTCTATAAAATATTATATAAGTGCTGAAATTATTATGTTAAATTTTTAATTTCACTATTTAGTTAAAACCCCCTTACCAAAAAAAATTAAAAATTTTTATCACGATTGGTCACCAAACATTGCGCGTCTGTCAACATCCGGTAACAACAGTCATCTGTTAACACCTCTCTGACTTACATAACAAAAAAAGTGGCTAACGTATTTAATTTTTTTTTATTGTAAATTTCTGGGAGTAAGCAATTATGAATTGATTGAAAACAGATAAAAGTAAGTTTTAATGTTAAAATTTGACTTAAATAACGTGCCAGCGCGGTATATTTTATTTTTTCAAGATTTTTAAAAACAGAAATTTGGCTACTGTTTACATAATGAGCCAATCAATCAACAGTGGCGGTATATTTTTAAAAAAAAATTAAAATTTTAGATTTCAATCAATATAATTTCGGTTAAAAATACACCAGTATGTTTTGCTTACTAGAATTATTAAATTTAATCTCTTGGCTTTCAATTAAAGCTAATTTTAAAGCTTGAAGATAACTTATTTAATTCTAAAATTTCAATTTAAATTTAAGTATAGAAAAATGACTGGACTCCAGTGGAGGTACCTAAAAGACGATGAGCAAATAATATAAATTAATTTATTGCAATCAAAGAAAATATAAATTTATTTATGACTTAGTTTTACGTGTTAATTGTAACAAAAGAAAAAAATATGATTGACCAAAACTCAGAAATCACATACAATTATGTAATTTACGATAAACACAAAATGACACATATACAAAATGTACAATTTTTTTGCATTCAAAACAGAAACGTAGAGTTTTCTACTGACAGGCAAAGTGTTACGAAGGGGAAGGAAGAGTCAGTATCTTTACTAAGTTAAGTTAGCGAAGTAGGTTAAGTGCTATACTTTTAGGAAATCCTTAAATGCGTATATAAAGAATAATTTCCAGTATGGTCAATAAAAAGGTAAAAAAAATCGATTTACTCTTTTAGTTCCATGAGGTTCTCTTTCAGGTTTTAGTTGGTCGGCAACTTTTCTTAGAGATTCTTTCGGGTGGATGCACATATCCACGAATTGTGCCGGAGTTGATAATATCAGCAAATCCTGTTAACACCTAACTGCTCTCTTTCCAAAACCTATTTTTATAGAGGTTAACAACTAATTTGCATATTTCTAGAACATTTGGAATTCTCTAGATTATACTCGAATATTCTACAATCTTCCAAAACGTTCTATTCCAGTTTCTCTATTTAACAACTACTTCAAGAATTAAAACTTTTTTTGTAATAACAAGTTGGATTCAATAGAATCCATTACTATAAATTTTTAGACATTATTAATATTATTTTTTTTATATATAAATGCATCCTCGTAACAATATATAGCAGATAATTTTCTAAACATATACTGTTAAATATAAAAGACAACGAGTGTTTAATGTGTTTAATCATGAGCCGTTCTAAACATCGTATTTTGGCTTTAATTTTAGTTGAAAATAAAGACAAATATTCCTCAAGATTTGGATAATTTTTATTAAGTCATTTTATTTATGTCAACACAAGATAAAATCGTCGCTGATGGTGGATGTTTTTGTGTTAACGTCCTTGTAACCTCTCTGAAGATGGCTCATGTGAGCAGAATGCTTAGAAACAAATTAATAAAAATTTATCGCATTTTCTTCAAAATTCTAACGGTCAACACAGAAGACATATTCCCTTTATTATCAATAACCCCAACCAACCTCAAACTAACAAGGAACCAAATATAGACAGCAAAGATTTCCATTCTTCTTCATTCCTCCTGAAGAGACATTGGAGACCCAATGTCGAAACAACCATATGATTGTAGAGGACACATATAAAAAACATTATGTACATGTTCTAAAATATAATTTATTATATATATATATATATATATATATAACAAGTTGAAAATAACGAGTTGAAAAAAGAACAATGGGATGGGAAGTCTCCTAATCCAGACGTCTATTAATAAACGTCGTATAAATGGCAACAAAGATGAGGACAATAGTCCGAATAATCTAAATACTGTAAATACTACCTCATCTCAGAAATATAGGCAAATACTAAATTTTCAGGACTTATCCATAAATGAATGAAACATATCCATGTAAACATAAATGTAGTTCGATGAAGTACTGAATAACGAAACCCGAAATTTTTTTTTTCCATTTTGTCACACATCTTTCCTTTAAAATTCTTCTTAAATATATAGATTGATAGATAGATATAAACAGACTAAGATAGATAGATATGAACAGACTAAGATAGCTAGCTAGCTAGCTAGATAGATAGATAGATAGATATGAAGAGACTGTGATAGATAGATAGATAGATAGATAGATAGATAGATAGATAGATAGATAGATAGATAGATGACCGCATTGTCGTAATTGAAGATTACGTCTATTGGCAATTGTGTTTATAACTGTCTCCCAGAAGAGTTTCATTTTTAACTTGCGTGCATCCTGTTACAACTTCTCTAAGTTTCCTTTCATATATTTTTTTACATGCGTAGACTATTATTTTGTATATATGTATACGTGTGTATACGGCAAGGGAACCACTTTGTACATCTTTGTAGCAATATGTGTTCGTCTGCCTATAGATATGCATATACATTTCTCCCAACCATGTTTGTTTATGTTTGTTTGCCTAACTCGTATGTTCCTCCAAGGGACTAAGTACACTGTCGCTCTAGGCCATGAAAGATATTCCCTTGTCTAAACAAACAACGACTGGAAGTACTGGGCTTGAAAAAAAAAAGGAATGAAAGAAAAAAACGAGAGACAGAAAGATCTATCGAGAAGAAGAAAGAGAAAACGATAGAAAGGAAAAGTGAGTCGAAAGAAAAGAAAGATCTATGAAAATAGAAGAGAGGAAGAAATAACGCTGAAAATAGATTGAGGAAAGTAAAGAGAGTGAGGAGAGTAAAAAGTGAGGAAAATAAAGAGGGTGAAGAGAGTAAAAGTGAGGAAAGTAAAGAGGGTGAGAGTAAAAAGTGAGGAAAGTAAAGAGGGTGAGGAGAGTAAAATTGAGGAAAGTAAAGAGAGTGAAGAGAGTAAAGGTGAGGAAAATAAAGAGGGTGGAGAGAGTAAAAAGTAAGGAAAATAAAGAGGGTGAGGAGAGCAAAAAGTGAGGAAAGTAAAGAGTGAAGAGCGTAAAGAGTGAGGAGAGTAAAGAGAGTGAAGAGAGTAAAAAGTGAGGAAAGTAAAGAGAGTGAAGAGAGTAAAGAGTGTGGAGAGTAAAAAGTGAGGAAAGTAAAGAGGGAGAAGAGAGTAAAAGTGAGGAAAGTAAAGAGGGTGAGGAGAGTAAAATTGAGGAAAGTAAAGAGAGTGAAGAGAGTAAAGAGTGAGGAGTGTAAAAAGTGAGGAAAGTAAAGAGGGTGAAGAGAGTAAAAAGTGAGGAAAGTAAAGAAAGAGGGTGAAGAGAGTAAAGAGTGTGGAGAGTAAAAAGTGAGGAAAGTAAAGAGGGAGAAGAGAGTAAAAGTGAGGAAAGTAAAGAGGGTGAGGAAAGTAAAATTGAGGAAAGTAAAGAGAGTGAAGAGAGTAAAGAGTGAGGAGTGTAAAAAGTGAGGAAAGTAAAGAGGGTGAAGAGAGTAAAAAGTGAGGAGTGTAAAAAGTGAGGAAAGTAAAGAGGGTGAAGAGAGTAAAAAGTGAGGAGAGTAAAGAGAGTGAAGAGAGTAAAGAGTGAGGAGTGTAAAAAGTGAGGAAAGTAAAGAGGGTGAAGAGAGTAAAAAGTGAGGAGAGTAAAGAGAGTGAAGAGAGTAAAGAGTGAGGAGAATAAAGAGGGTGAAGAGAGTAAAGAGTGAGGAAAGTAAAAAGTAAGGAAAGTAAAGAGGGTGAAGAGAGTACAGAGTGAGGAGAGTAAAAAGTGACTAAAGTAAAGAGGGTGAAGAGAGTAAAAAGTAAGGATAATAAAGAGGGTGAAGAGAGTAAAAAGTAAGGAAAATGAAGAGGGTGAGGAGAGTAAAAAGTGAGGAGAGTAAAGAGAGTGAAGAGAATAAAGAGTGAGGAAAGTAAAAAGTGAGGAAAGTAAAGAGGGTGAAGAGAGTAAAAAGTGAGGAGAGTAAAGAGAGTGAGGAGAGTAAGAAGTGAGGAAAGTAGAATGAGGAGAGTGACAAGTGAAAAGAGTTAAAAACGTGAAGAGAATAAAGAGTGAGTATAATAAATAATGTGAGGAGAGTAAAGAGTGACGTCAGTAAAGAGGATGAGGGGAATAAAGAGTGAGGAGAGTAAAAATATAGAGAGAAAAGTGAACAAAGTGAGAGAGAGGGAGAGAGGGAACAGTAAAGAAATCGAGAAAGTGAAATGTTTCTCATAGTTAATGAGGATAACTGCAGAAAAAAACAAATGCTTGGCAGGTGTGAAAAATGGCGTAGAAGATGGGATCAAAAAAGAAGACATCGAAGTGACAAGTAAAGAAAGGTGGGGAAAGTAAAGAGAGTGAAGAGAGTAAAGAGTGAGGAGATTAAAGAGAGTGAGGAGACAAAATATTTAAATACACCCATGATGAAATATTTACATACATCCAGGACGAAATATTCAAATACACCCAGGACGAAATATTCAAATACACCCAGGACGAACTATTTACATACACCCAGGACGAAATATTTAAATACACCCATGACGAAATATTTACATACACACAGGACGAAATATTTAAATACACCCATGACAAAATATTTACGTACACCCAGGACGAAATATTTAAATACACCCATGACAAAATATTTAAATACACCCAGAATGAAATATTCAAATACACCCATGACAAAATATTTAAATAAACCTATGATGAAATGTTTACATACACCCATGACAAAATATTTAAATACACCCATGACGAAATATTTACATACATCCAGGACGAAATATTCAAACACACCCAGGACAAACTATTTACATACACCCAGGACGAAATATTTAAATACACCCATGACAAAATATTTACGTACACCCAGGACGAAATATTTGAATACACCCAGTACAAAATATTTAAATACACCCATGACAAAATATTTAAATACACCCAGGACGAAATATTCAAATACACCCATGACAAAATATTTAAATAAACCCAAGAAGAAATATTTAAATACACCCGTGACAAAATATTTAAATACACCCAGGACGAAATATTTAAATACACTCATAACAAAATATTTAAGTACACTTAAGAAGAAATATTTAAATACACCCATAACAAAATATTTAAATGCACCCAAGAAGAAATATTTAAATACACCCATAACAAAATATTTAAATACACCCAAAAAGAAATATTTAAATACACCTAGGACAAAATATTTAAATACACCCATGACAAAATATTTAAATACTCCCAGGACGAAATATTCAAATACACCCATGACAAAATATGTAAATACACCCAAGAAGAAATATTTAAATACACCCATGACAAAATATTTAAATACACCCAGAACGAAATATTTAAATACACTCATGACAAAATATTTACATACACCCATGACGAAATATTTAAATACACCAATGACAAAATATTTGAATACACCCATGACGAAACTTGATACACCATATCTTCTCTAGTCTTAAACCTGTAATATTTTTGTGTGAATTCTTTGAATAAACAATTATTTTTCCAGATATAGATCCCACTATTTAATCCATAACTGAGTGAAGGAAACAGGTTCTAATCTTCGCGAGTTACATTTGCGCGTAAATGAACAAAACGGACTTCAACAGGAATTCGAACCCAGCCCTCTGATTCCTAATTCCGAGCTAATATCCATTACATCTTTGGCACTCTATCAAGCTACGATATGTTTAATGAATGTTTGCTTGGTGCTCTCATAAGTAAAATTATAAATTTCTAGAACGTAATTGTTGCTTGCCGATCAAAATGTCTGTTTTCTCCTGTGACCAATCTACTTACGAAATTAATTCGTTCTGGAAATCGTTTCGTAACGTAAAAAATTTCGCAAGTAGAAACGCATTTTACCCTATAAATGCCCTAATCGATTCCAAGCCTCTACCTTGAACCCCTCAAAATCTCCTGAAGCAAAAGCAACGGGTCACAACTTTCTCCAAGCCGCATTAAGGGTGCGTCTGGTCACCTCCTGCTAGGCCATGTCGATTCTTTTGAGGCAAACAACAATATCAAAGTACTGCTTCCAAAACTCACGAAGGGTAAGCTGGTTGATTTCAGTGATGTCGAAACACCTCTTGAACAGGTGTTTCGTGTATAGTTTCTTGAATTTTGAAATGACTTGTTGATCCATGGGCTGGAGGATAGAGGTTGTGTTAGAGGGGAGGTCAGTCAGTTAAGTTCCATACGTGATACACGCTTGGGCGATCATGTCTCGAAAGAGACATGACTGACTGGGTAGAAGATTATCCCGCAGTAGGTTGCCATTGCTTTCTGCGGTAGACTGGTTGCCGACCAAAGCTATAGAACCCAATCTGTCCTGCTATTTAACCCATAACTGGAGGGAAGAGATGATTAATATCTTTCCCAAGGGTATTTGAGCGTAAGTTAATGCTAGGAATTGAACTAGAATTCGAACTCGCCTCTCTGATTTCTCGTTCCAAGCTGCACCACAACGCACATCAGCACCTTAATAAACGAGAACTCCTCCAGGACATCATCTTCGAAGCCTGACGGATGGGAAGGGGCATTATCGAGAATGAGGGGGCACTTAAGGAGTGGACTCTGGGAGCTGCGAGTAGCAACGCGTATTTTGAAATTTTCGCCTTTCGTATCCTGAAATTTCTTTCGTAACAAGAGGCAATATTTTTCCGAAGAGTCGTTCCGTAACCTGAAAATTTCGTATGTATAGCCTTTTGTAAGCAGAAGTTCCACTTTATGTTTATTAAATATTTAAATGTAGAGACTGTCGGCAAAGTGATTGATTACATTGTACAATAAATAATGATTCATTATTGGTTCTTTCTTAAACGACATTTCCTGTGTTCGTCCTTTAGTAAAGGAAACTTAGTTTAGTAAGCAAATAGAAATACCAAACACATACGACTATTTACGATTCTTTCTCTTTTTTTCTTTTTTTTTTTTTTTTAGTACAGATTCATTCTTGTGTGGTTTAGAGTGGAACCAAAAGAAACATATAATCTCGTCGAATTGCAATCAAATAACACTTAGAGGAAATTATGGCATTAAAAAAATTCCCCTAAAACACGCCCAGATACAATTTAAGTAGATTTTTCCGTTTTAACTTTTTTTTTCTGCTAATGGTAAAATAACATTTTCTCTTTTAATTCGTCTTACTTCAATGAAAAATAAAACCACAAATCTGTTGTGTGTGTATGCCTATGCTTCGTTGTGTTTGTGTTAGTATACAAGTAGTGTGTTAGTGGGTGTGCGTGTGTGTTCATGTTGTTCATCTTAATAATCAACATGGTGGCTATCATAACATTGCAGTAAGCCCAACGGGCAAGTGTCGAAAGCAGTAGCGGATCGTGGCTGAAATTAGTGAGAGAGCTGCTTCAGAAATTTTTGAGCCATTGTTTTAATATTCTGTAAAATTAAATAAATTTTTACTTATAAATTATTACAGTTCAAGCCTGAATTATTCATTTGAGAATAAAACTCATTTTTCTTGTGTCACTTTGAATGAAATGTTCATAACTTTTTTCCTTGTTCCGTGGATGACTATCGAGGAAATCTTTCTCCATTGAAAAGCATGGCAAGTGCATTTAATCTTTCAGGATTCGTTGTACTCCTTCGAAAAGTTGTTTTTATTGTTCAAGTCAGTTAAGTGCCATACGTGAAACACGCTTCGGCGATCATGTCTCGAAAGAGACATGACTGACTGGACAGAAGATTATCTCGCAGTAGGTTGCCATTGCTTTCTGTGGTAGACTGGTTACCAGCCAAGGCTATAGAACCCAATCTGTCCTGTTGTTTGACTCATAGCTAGAGGGAGAAGAGATGTATTATATTAATAACTAGTAATTAGTGGGGGATCAGTTTATTACTTCATAGCAATAGAAAACCGATCCCTCACTTTATGCCCAGCAGAAGTTTAAATTATGTTTCCAACTATTATATTCAGTCAGTCAGTTAAGTGCCATATGTGATACACGCTTCGGCGATCATGTCTCGAAAGAGACATGACTGACTGGGCAGAAGATTATCTCGCAGTAGGTTGCCATTGCTTTCTATGGTAGACTGATTGCCAGCCAAGGCTATAGAACCATATCTGTCCTGCCATTTCTCACAGGTGGGTTGAGAAGAGATAGATTATATTACATTATTATATTAAGTATAATTAGTGAGGGGTCAGTTTATTACTTCATTAAAATAGAAAACTGATCTCCCACTTTATACCCAGTAGAAGTTCGAAAAAAAAAGTAATGCAATAAAAAACGAAGTATACAAACGTTTTAGGTTAAATCTGAAAATAATAGATTAATTTAAATAATTCCAATATGCAAAACAGTCAGTCAGTTAAGTGCCATTCATGATACATGGTTTGGGTGATCATGTCTGGAAAGAGACATCACTGATTGGGCAGAAGATTATCCTGCAGTAGTTGCCAATGATTTCTGCGGTAGACTGTTTGCCAGACAAGACTATAGAACCCAGTCTGTCCTATTATTTAACCCAAAACTGGAGGGAAGAGACGGATTAATACCTTTCCCAAGAGTATTTGCGCGTAAGTGAATGCAACGAATTCAACTGGAATTCGAACCGTGCTGAAAAGCAGCGTTCTGGCTCTGATGTAGATAAGAAACTTGTAGGATTTGTTTCTCGCGGTGTAGTTGGTAGAGGAATTAATGACCCCTTGGATACGTTCCCCCAGCTGCTCCATGTAGAACCCGGAACACTGCTCCCCTGCGTACGAATCGCCAACACCAAACTGCCTCCGAAACAGAAGTTGGCTCTTTTTATGAGTTTTTGGTCTCGAGCAAGAAACCGTAATTTCTCGCATGCGAGAGTCTCGCTTTTGCCAATGACGCATGCGCCGTGTCATTTCAAAAACTGCCTTGCATGAGCTCGCCTCGCGGTTCCATGACGTCTACGAACGCATGTGCAGACAAACCGCCTTCTCTTGCTTCGGCGAGGTAAGTCTCCGCCACACTTGTCAAGAGGATTTTTATCAGTTTCGTAATTTCACTAAGAACATCTACGTTATTGCCAAGATAAATTTCAGCAACTCAAATAATTTTCAATATTCATGCATATTGGATATACAAAAAATACTTTTAGTTCAGCTTCAAGCTTTTCTTCGTCAGTAATCGGATATGCTTCAGTGATCACTACTATCTTTTCTGTAGGCAGTTTATTCTTAAAACTAATGAAGCTCTTCTTGTTGAACAAATTAAAAGCTACTAATTGTTTACTGGAAGAATATCTGTTCATTATATCAACACACATGCAGTAACACACTTCTTTTTCTTCTGACATAAGTGGCTTTGAAGGATTCTTCGAGTTTCTTATTTCTAAGACAGCAGTTTTGAAAGCTGTTATATATTTATTGACTTTAGACCCACTAATTTATCGAGATTGCATTTGGTTTTAAACTACTTCAACATGAGGCACAATCTAATGAAAAACTCTAACTAAAACATGAAATTATAATCATTCAGGTATTGTAAAATTCCTGTTGTTTCTGCGATGGTCTGATCTGCATTTGATGATGACTGAATAAGGCAGCTTTTTAAATGTTGCGTATTTTTATGAACTCTGTTCACGGTCTGTATATTAAAGTTTCAGCGTGTAGAAAATGAACTTGTGGAGCTACAGAACACCCGGATTAAAAAAAGAATTTAAAGCGGGATACCCTGTCCGCAAAATACAACACAAATTTCAAGAAAAGACAACGCAATAAGAAATGTTTTTATAAAATTAGAAAATAGTATTTATAACAATATATATACAGAATAAACGATTTGTGTATTTTTTGGTATAATTTGTTTAGTGGAAAAATGTCTTTTAGATTTAAGCGAATGTGACTTTGAATAAAAAAAAAGTGTCTGTGTTTCGCTGTCTGTAATTCAGCAGAGTAGTAATGTTTGTTTCCTTCTTTTTTATGTGTCCGCTGTTAAGTAAGTGGAAACGGAAAGGGTCGATCAGTTTAAGATGAACAAGAGAGTGTGCGTGAGAAATAACCGAAGAGAGGGAAAAGGGTCAAATAGAAATAGTAGTAAGTAGCATAATGTGTTTGTGTAAATAGATTAATCAGTTTACTTAACTACTAAAGTCGGTGTTTCTTTCCATTTTTTGGCCGGTGAGAAATGTAAACGTTTTATGGGCAGTTGAGGATATCTTGTTGTTGTTCTTGTTTTTTCGTTCCTTCTTCTTCTTTTGTGTATTGGTTGTGTAAGTCGATTCTTTGGCCTCTCTGATCTCTGCACCTTTCTGACTGTCTTGATCGGCCAGAGGACGTCCTTAAGTAGTGAGTCTGATCATGTGACCGGCTCCAGCAAGTATTTCCCTTCTAGGTGTGACAAAACGTTTGACTGAAGTCATATATTAATTTTCTATTTGCTATCCAATCAGGATCTAGAATTTTGCTTTTCGCACAGACTTGTGAAATTTGCCTTGGTCTGGATTTTTCCAAAATGTTTTAGTCGTTTGTATTCGATTTTGTGGGTGTGCAATTTTACTTTGTGTGTTTTAGTTAACTGTTGGATAATATAGGTTTTGTATCCTATAAACGTAGAATACTAACTTTTATATGCTTCTTGAGAAGGTATCCACTGGTGGTGATCTTGATAAGAATGTTTGAATAGCCAAAATATTAGAGAAAAATATTCTTGCGTTCCGTGTAATATAACAGTAAATGAAATGTGTTTTATGATAAAGTGCGTTTATGTTTTTTAATTTTTTTCTTTTTTTACCTTTCATGACACTTGCACCATCATTTTTGTTCATTTCCCTGAAGAATTATGTCTAATTGTTCTAGAATACGTTTTTTTTTTTTTTTTTTTTTAATCACATCACCCCAAGCAAGACAGTAAGGCCACTGGTGTGCAGGGGGCTACGTAAGAATGAATAGATAGTTCAGTCTATCTACTCCAATTAAAAAAAATAAGCAAAAAAGAAAGTGAAAAGATTGGAAAAGAGAAAGCCGGAAACCACATCCTAAACAGGAAACAAGGGATGAGCTTCTTCACCTGTTCAATAGACGTTTTTGTTATGCACTTTGGTTTTATGGAATAAAGAACCTCAAAGAACTCTCAAATATTTCTTCATTCAACACGTACCGTAGAACAATAACCATTTGAGTGTGTTCTGAAATATGTGCTGTGTTATCAGCCACGAGAGCTCGAAACGAAGCTTCAGTCTTCTGTCGTAGTATCTTTGTGGCAGGCCGTCAACTATCTCATTATGAATGGTCTTAGAAAAACCTTTGAAAACCCTACTAGGATTCTTCAAATCTGGATCTAATTTAAATGCAAAATTTATTTATCCTTTAATTACCCCTGGATTTGCTGAAACATCTTTTTCATCATCTCGACATAAGGAAGTTTCAAAGTCTCCAGAAAATAAAATACAGTCTATTATTTTGTAAAAAAAAAATTCAAGCTTCTTTTTATGATTCGTGTTATGTTTGACGCTATAAGGAAACGATTAATGTTTATTAATTCGGCCTCATGTGAAGCATAACTGAACTCCCTGCAGAAAGGGTCGGCAACCTACGGCCCGCGGGCCGGATCCGGCACGCGAAGGCATTTTCACCGGCCCGCGAGCCTGATTACCAATGACTCTATTTTTAACATGAAAGACGAGATTTTCGAATCCAACAAAAGGCCTGCTGTTATCTTCCTCTGATCCACCCAACCGAATTTGAATGCTATGACCTCCATTTCTGCGTAAAAAATAAAAAAAATAAACATAAAAAGTAATTTTAAATACCGAAATAAAATTCAAATGAATGTAAATCAGTACTCTTTGTATTCAGGATTTTGTTTCGTTTTAGTAATTTGTTTGAAAATTGAAAGAAAACTCCAAAAATATTTTTTAAATATTGCAATTTTTTATTCCCGTATATAAACAAAAAAAATAATTTTTAGTGGCGTCATAATTTCATCCATTTTACTTCGGTTGACTTTTTTCACTTTGAAGTATTTTGACGTTCCTTGAGGAAAAGTAATTTTTGTTAATAGTTTTTTAATTTTAGATTATCTTTTGTTTTTCTGACTTCTCAAAGTTTATTTTCATTTTGGTTTTAAATATTTAGGTTGACAGGGGTCTGCATATGTAATTTTCCTTAATTATTCATTAATGGCCTTCGTCCGGACCGCGACCCGTCATTATAACACGATCTGGCCCGCGGGGTCGAATGAGTTGCCGACCCCTGCCCTTACAGCTTTATTCGTAATCACCAGAAGGTTGTCAGCAGGTTGGAAATTGGAATGTGTTGATTCGTGAAAGAAAAAAAGTATGCATTTTGTATGTTTTAATAGAAATTTATTGATAGAAAAGAATAACATGAATTGGTAGAAGTTAATGTTCAATTAGAAACACTATTAAGAAGTTAAGGGTATAATCCGTAGTAGTAACTTGGAAAAGGTTTATGTGTACGTAGGCAGGAACGTATGTGTGTATGTATGTGCGTATGAGATTTGTCTATGAGTTAAAGTATATTTGAAGCTATCGCTCAGGGTGGAAAGAAAGGAGGTGAGAGGTGAACGATGAAGAAGGAAGTGGGAGGTGAAAGGTGAGAGAGAAAGACAGAAAAACTAATAATAACGATTGCTTGATGTTTGTCAAAGGTACATGTTAATTGCTTTTCACCTTAACTCTCTGACAACGTTCAAACTTACTAGTCTTTTATTTCGTTTAGGAATTCGCTCCCGGATATGATTCTGGCCTTTCCATTGGACGACAAACATTTCGCATCGAGGTGTGAAATTTCGCAAGTTCTGTGCGTGTTAAACAAAGTTTGTGAATTCGAGAAAATTCATTTATTTCTAACTAATGAGTCGGATTTGAATTTTAAATGTAGATTTTGTTTCGTTCGCTACATGTTCATTGATTAAAAGACAGCCTCACTTTATATTTACGTTTCTTAAAAGTGACAGGGAAACCACATTTTCAATATGCCTCTTCTACTTTTCGTGTTTTTCAATTTTCCTTTCCTTTATAAAATACAAATCTTATACCATCCGTCAACCAACTAAAAAAAAAACACAATAAATTGCACACCCGCAAAATCGGATTCAAACGACTACCAAGTTAAAAAAAGAAGTAAAATTGCACACCCGTAAAAGAGGATTCAAACGGCTAAAAACCTTTTCTTTTTCACAAGTCAGTGTGAAACGTGATATTCTGGATCCTGATTGGTTGACAAATCGAGAAATTCAAAATACGTCAGCGAAACGGTTCTGAGATCCTCCCACGTGACCAGAATTCAATATTTAAGGAGGTCCCCTGACCCGTCACAGTGGATCAGTCAAGAGGGTCAGTGAGAGTCAGCAGTCGGTTGATCCGTCACTCAAGAAAGCAGTCGATCTGTCAATCAGAGAGTCAGTCAGCCACGCCAGTCAATCCCGAAAGGCGCAGTGTCAGATACACACAGTCCGATGGGCGCCAACATCAAAGAGACCAGTGCCGACAAACTAATCCTTTGCCCACTTAATTGGTACGAACGGAAAGAAGAGAGGAAACACCTGCAACAAGATCTATGAAACGGCCGTAAAACGTTTCACATCTCTCATCAACCAGAGAGGAGAAGTAACACAGTTACTAAGTAAAGTAGACTGATTTATCGTTTTACACACATATATTCTACCAATTACTACTATCTCCATTTGACACTCTTTCTCTCCCTTTGGGAATTCTCATTCACACTACTTTTCAACACAATTCAAAACACTTTCCTTTTCAACCTACTTAACAGCTGATACATAAAAAGGAAAGAAAACGTTGTGCCACTACTCTATTTAGTACTGTTTAACCCAAAACAGACATTTTTATCTTCAACCAACGTTCACTCAAATCCAAAAGAGACTTTTCTATTACACAAAAGATAGCCGGAATTGTTTGTCTAACGACCTATCAATCCTTATAGGATCATTTAAGGTCATAACAAATGATTTTTGGGTAAGGTTATTTTATTTTTATAACATTTTTTTTTTCGAGTATCAATATTCATTGGGATTTGTTTTTAAGGGCAGGGTCCCCAAGTCCTACCCTTGTTATTTAACCCGTAACTGGAGGGAAGGGGTAGATTAATACCTTTCCCAAGGGTACCAGTGCTTAAGTGAATGCAGGCTATTCAACTGGAATTCGAACTCGGCTCACCGATTTCTCTTTCCGAGCTGATATTCACTTCACCACAACGCACATCCGTCACTATACGCTTACAGCAGCTGGTATTCCCAAGCGGTCACCCAACTAAGTACTGACCAGGCTCAACGTTGCTTAACTTCGATGATCAAGCGAGAACTGATGTATTCAACGTTATACTGTATATGTGTTGTCGCATATAATATTTTCATAATTTTATACATTTCTTATTGCGTTGTCTTTTCTTGAAATTTGTGTTGTGTTTTGTGGACCGGAATTCTCACATTAAAATCTCCCTTTTTAATCCGGTTGTTCTGGAACACAGGACCATTTGTTTATATTTCTAAAGCCATCTTTTTTTGTTTCTACGTTAGATCCACCCGCAAAGGGAAAACACACACAAAGCCAAATAATGCATTTCAGAATTAAAGTTACTAATACACCTCTTGTTTCTAATTCGAGGATGATCTATTTAAATATCATGTGTTGAACGACCTCTTTTCTTAACTGCAAACTTTCTCATGGAGTGACACATGTGAAATCTTAAGCTGTTGAAGTTCAGTTACTGTCACAGAACTCATTTCTTTCGGATTCAAGGAGGTCATGGCTAAATTATTAACTTTTTCTATACAATAAAACAACGGAGAAAAAAAACAAGGAATTAAATAGAATAGCTAGGATAATGATAGGCATATACAGTTTGTCATATTCAAGAATATTGTACACGGTTTTTAAGCACAATACAAGCTGAGTTAAAAATAAACGCTACCTTACACTCCAGTAACAGCGTTCAGCTTCTTTCCTCGGACATGTGCGTATGCGCTCATCAGCCGAAAAGCGTATTGCTGAAACTGTAAATAGCGACTCGGAACGAGAAATCGGGGAGCCGAGTTCGAATTTCACTTGAATTCGTTGCATTCATTTACGCACAAATATCCTTGGGAAAGGTATTAATCATTTTCTTCCCTCTATTTATGGGTTAAATAACAGGACAGATTTGGATCTATAGCCATGATCAGCAACCAGTCTAGTGCAGAAAGTAATGGCAAGCCACTGCAGGATAATCTCTTGCCCAGTCAATAATGTCTCTTTCGAGACATGATCGCCCCAAGCGTGTATCACGTATGGCACTTAACTGTCTGAGTGAATATAATAGTTAGAAATATAATTAAAACTTCTCCTAGGCATAAAGTGGGGGATCGGTTTTCTATTGTTATGAAGTAATAAACTGATTCCCCTCTAATAATACTTAATATAATTATGTAATATAATCTATCACTTCTCCCCCTGCTATGGCTTAAATGGCAGGACAGATTGGGTTCCATAGCCTTGGCTGGCAACCATTCTACCGCAGAAAGCAATGACAACCTACTGCGGGATAATCTTCCGCTCTGTCAGTCATGTCTCTTTCGAGACATGATTGTCCAACGCGTGTATCACGTATTGCACTTTACTGACTGACTGAATATAATAGTTGGAAACATAATTAAAAGTTCTACTGGGTATAAAGTGGGGGATCGGTTTTCTATTGTTATGAAGTAATAAACTGATTCCCCTCTAATTATAATTATTATAATAATGTAATATAATCTATCTCTTTTTCCTTCCAGCTATGAGTTAAATGGCAGGACAGATTGGGTTCTATAGCCTTGGCTGACAACCAATCTACCGCAGAAAGTAATGGCCATCTATTGCGGGATTATCTTCTGCAACAGTAGGCTGCCATTTTTTTTTTAAATTTCGTAAAAGCCAAAGTGAGAATTCATCCGATTGATTATTAAAAACTTTGCAAAAAAGTTATGAATACCTTAATCCACGGGTTTTCAAACTTTTTGACTTACGGACCCCTTTATATTTCAAGTTTTAGTCTAGGGACCTACTATAAACGCTTATGAAATTTATACATAAATATGTATAATGTAATTTAGCTGGTTTCAGGGCTTCATTCGACGACAGCTTATGACAAATTAAACACTGTGGCCTGTTAGCATTAGATACACTTTCAATGAATCCAAATCGAGTATATTCTACATCATACTTTCTTAATTTGTTTTTCTGAACAATCTCTTCCATCTCTATAGCGGATTCTGTGTTGATTTCATCATGAGGTTTCTGTTTTAAAAATGTATCCATGGGTGACACTTGGACCCTTAAAAAAAAGTTGATTTGAACATCAAGCTCTTGCATGTGTAAAATAATTTTTTGTATAAATAACGACAACGTTGACATGTAATGGGCGATAGTGCAAGCTTTCGTCATTTGATAACATTAATAAGTAAAAATAAATATCCAGACATTGAAAATTTATACTTTGAATTTCACGTGATGAGTTAATCCACGGACTCCCTATCTTATCCTTGCGGACCCCCTGTGGTCCGAGGACCACAGTTTGAAAACCACTGCCTTAATCGATAGTTTAATCCCGACTGATACCGTAGTTGTTTGTGGTTGGTTTCATATTCACTATGTTCTGTACAATGGCTACTTTTGCCCATGTTACTAGAATTAGTATCAATTGTTACTTTTAGGAATTCCCTCTGGAGTTTAGTGAATTGCTAGATCCTACTTCAAACTAATTGTAGCTTGTCTAACCGCATGAACTATCAGAAAACTGAATTTATGCTCATCAGTCCAAATGCTAACTACAGACGGGGAATATTAAAATCAAGCAGGTACAAAAATTTAAAAACCTGGGAAGTGTTCTAACAGAAGACAGAAAGTGCGACACACAAACCGGAAGGTGAATTTGCATGACCAATGATGTATACAATCAGTCAGTTAAGTGCCATACGTGATACACGCTTTTGGCGATCATGTCTCGAAAGAGACTTGGCTGACTGGGCAGAAGATTATCTCGCATTAGTTTGCCATTGCTTTCTGCGGTAGACTGGTTGCCAGCCAAGGCTGTAAAACCCAATCTGTCCTGTTATTTGACTCATAGATAGAAGGGCAAGAGATGTATTATAATATTAAGTAGTAATTAATGGGTGATCAGTTTATTACTTCATAACAATAGAAAACCGATCCACCACTTTATGCCCAGTAGAAGCTTTAATTATGTTTTCAAGTATTATATTCAGTCAGTCAGTTAAGTGCCATACGTGATACACGCTTTGGGCGATCATGTCTCGAAAAAGACTTGACTGACTGAACAGAAGATTATCCCGCAGTAGGTTGCCATTACTTTCTGCGGTACACTGGTTGCCAGCCAAGGCTATAGAAACCCAATCTGTCCTATTGTTTGACCCAAAACTGGGAGGAAGAGACGAATTAATACCTTTCCCAGGGGCATTTGTGCTTAAGTGAATGCAATGAATACAACTGGATTTCGAACTCGGCTCCCCGATTTGTCGTTCCGAGTCGATATCCACTGCACCACAACGCACATATAGAGGATACAAATCCTATATCATCCATTAACTAACTAAAACACACAAAGTAAAATTGTACACCCGCAAAATCGGATCCAAACGACTAAAAACATTTTGGAAAAACCCAGTCCAGGGCAAATTTCACAAGTCAGCGTGAAAAGTAAAATGCTGGATCCTGATTGGATAGGAAATCGAAAATTCATATATGACGTCAGTCAAATTTCTTTTCACACATAAAGAAGAAAATGCATGTCGGAGCCGATGACATGATAAACTTCACTAGTTAATCCACATTCGGTGACCGGTCAAAATGAGTCCGACATGGGAGCGTTTAGCTGACTGATCGTGTGGCAATGTAACAAAAGAAATTTCAAGAAGCCAATAAGGGCGTATTGGCGCGTCATTGATTGATGTTTGCAATTTATTTAATCTAACATGTCTAAAAGAAAATTTGCTGCCTAAATACATACGAATATATATATATATATATATATATAATTAGGTGTTTTTCTTTTGTTTGTTTATTTTTTGTTTATGTTCAATTTACTCCCAAGCAAGGCAATAAAGCCACTAAGATGGTAATGAGTGCGAACGAATATGAGAAAAAGAAAAGCATTAGTAAGAAGAAAGAACAATAAAAGAAAAGGAATTAAGAAGAGAGTAGATAATGATCGACATTGCCTATAACTTTTTGAAGATTGTTAGGGTGCCGCTCCTATTTGACTACATAATGGACTGTTCCCATTGCTATATATAGCAATGGTGGATTCTCTGCAGGAAGAGTCGTACCGAGTCTCTGGACGACTCTACGACACTGTCAGCTCTCTGCCTTCGGGCGGGGGGCGCTCTCTGCTTCCGAGCAGAGAGCAGTAACCCAGTCGTGGTTCCGCCGAAGGGTAGAGACACGACTGGGCAAAAATAGACAGATATTTTTTGGCTGGACCATATAGCCCGGAAATCCCAGTCCAAACTGACCATGTGTCACATGTTGCCCTTACTGGGAGGGACAACTCAATAATGAGTCGTACCGAGTCGCTGGACGACTCTACGACACTGTCAGTCCTCTGCCTTCGGGCGGGGGGCGCTCTCTGCTTCCGAGCAGAGAGCAGTAACCCAGTCGTGGTTCCGCCGAAGGGTAGAGACACGACTGGGCAAAAATAGACAGATATTTTTTGGCTGGACCATATAGCCCGGAAATCCCAGTCCAAACTGACCATGTGTCACATGTTGCCCTTACTGGGAGGGACAACTCAATAATGAGTCGTACCGAGTCGCTGGACGACTCTACGACACTGTCAGTCCTCTGCCTTCGGGCGGGGGGCGCTCTCTGCTTCCGAGCAGAGAGCAGTAACCCAGTCGTAGTTCCGCCGAAGGGTAGAGACACGACTGGGCAAAAATAGACAGACATTTTTTGGCCGGGCCATATAGCCCGGAAATCCCAGATATAAACTGACCATGTGTCATATGTTGCTCTTACTGGGAGGGACGACTAAATAATGAGTCGTAGAGAGTCACTTGAGAGTCTCTAATGAGTTACTGAAGAGTCAGTGCGAGTCAGTGAAGAGTTAGTCACACTTCCGGTGGCGTACCGGAAGTAATCACGTATACACACGTCTTACGACGGATTGGACTCTTGTATCTTTCTATTGTAAATATTACTAATCACTTCTGTACATACTAACCGTCTTTCCGCGGAATACAACTTATATTCTGATTCTGTTGTTGAGTTATTCATTTATACTTGGCGACATAACAAAGATCAAATTTGACAGGAAAGCAAGAAATCCCAGGAAAGTTCCACAGACGAAAATTGCGATAGAAAAAACTGTTAGTACAGAATGTATGGTTCAACTATAAAATGGTTAGACCGCGTAGCCAGTCTTGTACAGCGCTTAAATTCATAAAGTTGAGGTTCCAAAGGGGGAACGAAAAATTACCATGAAAATATGTATAGAAAAAGCACGGGAAAGCTACATTATGATGGTGGGGAAGTGATTGAAACCAAGATGCCAGTTTAGGACCGATAACATAGCGTATTCTGTATGTACTACATAGATGTAATCATGAATGTACGTTTATTAACAAATAAATTCATATATGCGCATAACTATGCAACTTCATATAATAGCAAGCTATTATTATTAAATAATAGACATTAGATGTGTAAGTATTCCTCTCTCTCTCTCTCTCAATCTATCTCTTTAAATATCCATGGAGAATATTCAAAAGTTCTACAATATAATTGTATTGAACACTTTTTAATAAAAATGTGTACTGGTCTAACCCTATTGTGACCAAAAACTAAGTATTAGACAATCAATATATATATATATATATATATATATATATATATACTTTAGAAATTGTATTTTTGGATAGTAATCTCTCTTTTACGCAGGTTTCATTAAAAATGTGAAACAAGATATTATGGTTAAATATTTCATGTAATTTCTAATTGATCTTATGATTTTTATAGATTACAAAAAAGTAAAGCCGAAAGTGCTTGGATAAACAAAACATTTAGACAATTTTTATTACCTCCACCCAATTGCTGAAAAAACAACATAGCATGATGTTAAAAGGGCTCAAACTTAAATATAAACAAAGTTTTATCATGAAAATGTTTATGCTGTTAGTCAGAAAATAGATCAAATTTTGTTGTCATTGTTTAAAAAAAGATTTTAATCTTTTCTAACACATTCGAAATTTCAGTTAAAATTTCATTTTTTTGTTTTCTGTCAACGATTCACGCCCTTTTAACGTAATGTGACTGGTAAGCAAAACGTAATATTACGCAAGTCGTTTTTTGGCGTTGAAAGACACATTAATTTGAAAATAATTGCAAATATCAAATAATTGTCTGATTTTAATGAAACTTTCAGGACTTATTCACAAATAAATGAAATTATTTATGCAATTATTATTTTTAGAAAAATCTTGGTCATTTTAATTTTTACATCTGTTACCCCCACTCTAATTAATTGCATTAAATTTCTCGAAATACATGATCTATACCAATTTTTTTATTTATAAGTTAAATGCAGGACTCATCGGGGAATGTAAATCAGGTAATTTTTTTTTAATTACCAAACCATTTTTCCGAAAATCTGTTTCGATTAGCAAAATCAAAAACGCTATTTGTAATGTAGCTACTTCCACTACATCGCGAAAAAAACACATAGTTACTTTTAACAGAATTTTTTAAAATGACACAGTTTTCTTGAAACTTTTATTTTAGTTTTAATTGAAAGCTAAATAATTAAATTTACTATTTCCATTAAACAAAATACTCTGGTATATTTCAAAAAGAAATTATATTGAATTGGAATATAAAAGTTTGAGATTGTTTTTTCAATTTTTGAATTTGCCGCCATTTTTTGTAAACAAAAGTTAATTCTCGGTTTTAAAAATCTTGCAAAAATATAATATACATATGTGACACATTATTTTTTAGAAAATTAGCAAATTTCATGTTAAATTAATCTGAGTTACACAAATATTACTTATTTATAGCGTGAAATTTAGAATAAAACTATTTCTTAATCACAAATTTGAACTTTTTGACATGTACGCATTGTAAAATCAAGATCGTGTTGACAGGTTCTTGATTAGAGATAAAAACGTATGGCGTTCATAAGCAACAAAATTGTCCTCATTTCCTTTCGCGTAAGGGAGGAAACTCTGACCTTTTAATTTGCACATAGAAATTACCATACAAAAAAAAAACATCCCATGCACAAACAAAAGTTTAAAATATTTCTGCAAAACGATTTTTATTAAACTTTTCAATTTTTAATAGGCATATTGAATTCTTAGCATAAAAATCTAAAGGCAACAGTTCTTTAAAAGATTTTAAAAATATTTTTGAAACTATGTATTATCATAATAAAAAAAATTAAAACAATTCTTTTAAAATTTTATTAGTAATCGAAAAAAAATTTTTCTTCAGATTATAATATTCTTAATTATTATTATTTATTCCAGCAATTAAAAGCATATCAAATTAAATTATATCAAAGTTTACTCTTCGGAGCAGATTTTCGTATCAGTCAGTCAGTTAAGTGCCATACGTGATACACGCTTGGGCGATCATGTCTCGAAAGAGACATGACTGACTGGGCAGAAGATTATCCCGTAATAGGTTACCATTGCTTTCTGCGGTAGACTGGTTGCCGACCAAGGCTATAGAACCCAGTCTGTCCTGCTATTTAACCCATAACTGGAAGGGTATTTGCGCGTAAGTGAATACAATGGATTCAACTGGAATTCGAGCTTGGCTCCCCGGTTTCTCGTTCCGAGCCGATATCCACTGCACCACAACGCACATCCTGATTTTCGTAGAGTGTTCTTAAATTTTAAATAATAAAATAGATGATTTATATTCCCAATGAGTCATGTGTTTAAATAATAAAAAAATAACTTGCAGCCAATTAAAATTTATTAACCCTCTAGGGCCATTCGTATCATATTAGTGGGGGATCTGTTTATTACTTCATAACAATATAGAACTGATCCCCCACTTTATGACAAGTAGAAGCCTTAATCATATTATATTATTAACCCTCTAGGGCCATTCGTATCATATTTGATACAGTATGAAAACAAGCCTTGAAAGAAATATTTTCCTGAAAAATTTTTAAGAGAAATATTTTATAAATTTCAAATGAAAGCAGTACTGACTGCTCAGTCAATGAATACCAAATGTTTCCTTATAGGGAAATACCAAATGTTTCCTTATAGGGAAATACTGTATCAAATATGATACGAATGGCCCTAGAGGGTTAAACTTTTGTTGATTTACGTGAAGGAGACGTAACAGAGTTAAAAAAATATTTTTACCAAGATTTTAAAAAAATAATAGTTTCAAAAATAATTTCATTTATTTGTGAATGAGTACGGAAAGTTTCATTAAAATCCGACAATTATTTGATTTTGCGAGAATTTCCAAATTAATGTGTTTGTCACCGGGAAAAAAAAGTGAGCGATGAAATCATTATATTTTCCAGTGTAAACAATTTTAACGTTTGTAATTGTTTGTTTACCCGCTAACTCAAATCAAAAGAAACTTTTCTGACAAAATTTCGAAAATGTTAGAAGGGATTAAAGAATTTTAAAAAATCATTAAAAATTACTTTGATCTTGCCTCTTAATAACAATATAGACATTTTGATGGAAAAAGTTTCTTTTATTAAGACTGTGGCCTTTTTTATTCATACTATGCTGTTTTATGCTGTTTTTTAGCGATGTTTTGGAGGTACCTATTAAGTACCTCCACTCCATTTTCCATACCTAAGTTTTAAATTGAATTTTTAAAAATAAAATCTTTTTCTTGAAACTAATTTTTAGCTTAATTGAAAGCTAAATGATTAAATTTACTATTTCCACTTAACAAAATATATTGGAATCTAAAATTTTGAATTTTTTTTGTAAAATTTTAAATTTTTCGGCTATTTTTGAGCGATCGACACATTTGTAAACAAAAGTTAATTTTCGGTTTTAAAAGTTTTGCAAAAATAAAATATATTGTAATATTTTGGTATCTTTGTGGGTATAATTGACAAAGAAGTGAATACAAATATTAGCGTTGAGAGGAATATTTTATTTTCTTATTTTTACATACTTTCGTGTTACCTGTCTGCTAGCAACAGAACACATGTTGCCTGCTTAGAAGCTAGAGAGGGACTGGCCAATCCTTTAGGTCAAGCATGGGTCAGGGAGATAGAGAGAGTAGGGGAAAGAGAAATAGTAGCAGAGAAAGAAAAGGGAATAGATTTGGGTATCTTAGTTCTTGGGAGTTATTTAGAGACAGAGAGGGTAAAAAAAACAATGTATTCTCTGCATGGTAGTAGTATCTGACCTGAGGTCATTTTCGTTCATTCCTACAATATATTTCTCACTCGTTAATTTTGGAAAATTATCAAATTTAAAGTTAAATTTATCTGATTTTAAACAAATATTACTTGTTTATTGCGTGAAATTTAGAATAAATATATTTCTTAATCACAAACGTCTGATTCTTTTATCTTTTAAGTAGGCGTTGACAGCACCTGTTATCAATCAATCTGGAAGTATAGTAACCAAAAGTTAACATAACCCAGTTTAACATTTCGAAAGCAGCTGGTCCAGACGGCATAGTGATAGAGCTGCTGACAGCCTTAGAACAATATGGCATAGAAAAAAATTACCGACATAATAAACGAGATTTATAGCAGCGGAATAATACCAGACGACCTGTGCAAGTCGATATTTATAGCACTGGCGAAGAAACCAGGTGCAAACGAGTGTGAACAACACAGAACTATCAGCTTAATGAGCCACATTACCAAACTGATGGTCAGAATCCTGATGAACAGAACGAGAAGCAGGATCAGGCCAGAGATAGGGCAGGAACAGTGCGGGTTCGTCAAAGACACTGGAACAAGGAACGCCATATTCATGATTAGGATGCTCTCCGAAAGGGCAATCCAAATGAAGAAAGATTTGTACCTATGTTTCATTGACTATGCGAAGGCATTCGACAAGATACGACACAAAGAATTGATGTGAGATGCTCGGCAGCCTAGACATTTTCGGGAAAGACATCAGAGTAATCAAGAATCTCTACTGGCAGCAAACGGCCTGCACACGGACAGGTAACGATCTCAGTAGATACACAAAGATAGAAAAGGGCGTAAGACAAGGATGTGTCTTTTCGCCGGATTTCTTCAACCTGTACAGCGAGAATATCTTGAGGACCCTAGATGACACGCCAGGATTTGTTGTTGGTGGACACAACTTGAACAACATAAGGTACGCAGACGATACAGTGCTGATTGCGGACACGGAAAGGAAACTACAAGACCTCATACAGAAGGTAGCGCTGGAGAGTGACAAAAAAGGACTACAAATAAACTTTACGAAAACTGAGTGCATGGTCATCAGCAAAAGGTACAACCCAAAATGCCAAATAAATGTGGGAGATACCAGAATCAAGCAAGTACAAAAATTTAAATACCTAGGAAGTGTCCTAACTGGAGATGGAAAATGCGACACAGAAATCCGAAGGCGAATTGGCATGGCAAAAGACGCGTTCCAGAAGCTGAGCAAAATACTAACACACAGGAAAATCTCACTGGAAACAAAGCAAAGAGTGCTGGACTGCTACGTGATGACAGTTCTTCAATACGGCAGTGAATGCTGGACAATATCATCGAAAATGAGGACAAAACTGGAAGCAGCGGAAATGTGGTTCTACAGAAGGATGCTGCGGATATCGTGGACTGAGCATGCAAGCAACGATGAGGTGTTGAAAAGAATGGCAACAAAAAGGAAATTAATACTGAGCATCAGGAAGAGACAACTGAATTTCCTGGGACATGCAATGAGGAAGGAGAGCTTGGAGAACCTGATACTGACTGGACAGATAGAAGGAAAGAGAGACAGAGGAAGGCAGCGGATAACATATTTGCAGGGTTTGATCAGGTGGATGACGGAACGGGTGTTGACAGGAGTAACGGGCGCAAATATACTAGGATAGGGAGACGTGGAGAACCATGATCGCCTACGTCCTGAAAGGACAGGGCACATAGAAGAAGAAGAAGAAGAAGAAGAAGAAGGTGAACATTCCTTAAAACGTGTGTCCTTTTAATGAAAAATCTCTTATAAGTTTCCATAGTAAAAGAAAGTGTGCAGTTTAACATAACAAAAGAAATTTGGAATTATTTTAAAAATCTTAATTCTAAATGATTTGTATTAAGCTGACGAATTTTCGATTTGTAAATAAATTCCGTTTTTATTGAATTAATAACCGAAGACACTGAGTAACTGGAAGAAATTTAAAAAGATGTTTGAAACTTTAATTAGCAAAGAAAAATTGAAAACAATTCTTATAAAATTTCATGATTCATTCGATTCTTCGGAATATGATATCCTTGACATTTTAACAGAAACGGTATGACTATTGTTTCTGATAATCGTTATAATAAATTAGACAAGGTAGTCAGTATAATTTCACGTATGGCACTTTAACTGACTGAGTCAGTACAATTAATGGCGGCCGATGAAGTAGCCACGTTTTTTTTCTTTCTTTCTTTTAAGCTATTATTATTATTAATCTTTTTTTTTTGTTTTCAATTTGTCGTTCTTTTCTTTTTCTTTTTTATGTTATTTTTCTTCGATGTTTCCGGCTATCTGAATCTGAGATATTAAAAAACCAACCTAAATCGCTTGATTTTACAAACAACTCGGAAATTTGACTTTGCAACAACAACAACAACAACAATAATAATAATAATAATTGTCTTCACACTTCACCCACGTCTATTGAACAGGTTAAGAGGCTCATCCCTTGTTCCCTGTTTAGGATGTGGTTTCCGGCTTTCTCTTTTCCAATCTTCTCACTTTGTTTTTTTTTTTTTTTTTTTCAATTGGAGTAGATAGATCTATCTATCGCCCGGTCCACACCCCACCCACGTCTATTGAACAGGTTAAGAGGCTCATCCCTTGTTCCCTGTTTAGGATGTGGTTTCCGGCCTTCTCTTTTCCAATCTTCTCACTATTACGTAGCCCCCTGCACATCAGTGGCGTTACCGCCTTGCTCGGGGTGATACGATTAAAAAAAAAATATCATCTATACAATAGTTAATTAAGACTTTATATATAACTCATGTCCTCAGAAGAAACAAATCATAAGATCACATGAAAAATTACATCAAAATCTTAACCTTGTCTGTCATTTTTAATCACACACACACACACACACACACACACACACACACATATATATATATATATATATATATATCAAAGCAGACTGGTCTAGAATACCAAGTAGAAAAAGCCATAAACAATGTCGACTGGCGTCGTAACTTTTTTGACTTCACAAACAAAATTTGACTGACTCTGGGGGGAAAAAAGATTGCCGGCCACGCTGTGTGCGACTTGATGAATAGCAAATTCATGTTGGCTCTGAGTAAACTTGATGAGTTCAGTCGCTTTTTCTACGAGCAGCAAATCCAAACAGAAGGAACAAGTTTCTTCGAAATACATACCCATGTATTTACGTGTCTGAAAGAAAAGGCAGTTCGTCTGTGCAAATATCTACAGATTCTGGGTTGGGCTGTTGACATATTTTTTAAATTATCTCCTACATTGAAAGAGAAATAGTGGCCTGTCTCTTGGCTAAAATAGTTGCGTTTTCCCCGACTGGTTCTGGCGATTTCAAATTTGCAGTGGTTTATTTAAAACAGCGTTCAGATTTTTTCAATGTAGGATGTAATTTACTATTTCACATTACGACTGAGCGTATTTTGAAGTTGTATCCAACATTCTCCTTATAATTTCAGATTTCGACATTTCTAATGGAGGTGGACCTGAAGGAGACTACAACCACTTTTAAGTTTGTTGCTTTTCAATTTTTTTTTTTTACTTTTTTCAGTACAATCTTATCGATTACACCCTAAACTTTCCAAGTGATAAAAAAAAAAAATTTGGAAGAATTTAAATATTTCAACAAGTTTTGGAAGGGGCTCAGTTTTTCATACAACTTTATAGTAAATCGATTTTTCATTTTAGAATCACTCACCGGTACATTACCACCACCTGTAAATTGGTTGATTATCATTTTTTTTTTTTACTTTTTTCAGTGCAGTTTTATCGATTAAACCCTAGACTTTCCGATTGACAAAACATTTTGAAAAATTTCAACATTTAAACAATTTTAGGGTTGAGCTCAGTTTTTCATACAATTTATAAGTAAATCGATCCTGCGCAATTAACTTTTTTGCTTGCGCATATTCAACTAGTGAATCCTTTGCGAAATTTTTGAATAAAGCCATTCTTGGAGTTTCCCAGGAAGATACAATCGTAAGAACTAAAGAAAACATGAAAAAGACAAACAAAAGGGCAACAACTCGTACCAAAAAAAAAAAAAACAAGAACAAAAAAAAAAAAACACAACAAAGCGACCCCAACGCGAATGGTTCCAAAATGGAGGATCGATTTACTCTAACGTTGTATAAGAAAATGAGCCCCACCTAAAATTGTTTGTAGATAGACTAAACTATCGCCCGGTTTACACTCCACCCACTTTTATTGAACAGGTGTAGAGGCTCATCCATTGCTCCCTGTTTAGGAAGTGGTTTTCGGCTTTCTTTTATGTCTCCTCAGACTCTCCTCCTATCTAATTCTTTTTTACTTTTAAGTAGTCCCCTGCACATCAGTGGCGTTATTGCCATGCTCGGGGTGATACGATAAAAAAAAAAATTATATTTTCAAATTTTTTTTTGATAATCGAAAACTTCATGCAATGACTGAAAAGGCTGCGCTGAAAAAAGTAAAAAAAAAAAATGAAAAACAACAAATTTAAAGGTGGTAGTCTTCTTCATATCCGCCCTAATGGAAAACGTTTGTTTTTATTTATTTATTTTTAATCATTTCATTCCAAGCATTGCCACTATTGCGCAGGAGGTTACATAGGGGAAAGTGATTGGAAAGAGTGGTTAGATATAGGAAATGTCAGACGGAGTGTGATAGACGGGTAAGAATAGCGAGGATGGGGGTCGGGTAGATAGGAAGGGTGTTTGAGAGAATAGATGCGAGTTAGTCTCTTAGGAGGTGTCTATTGACCTTACATTTAAACTCTTGGAGATTGTAGCTCTCGGGGAAGCAATCATGTGGAAGGGAATTCCACAGGCGGGAAGTGCAAGAAAAGAAGCTGTTGGAGTAGAAATTGCGGTTACATTTCATCGGTTTCACTATAAAAGGGTGGGACCTAGTTGCTAATCTAGTATCTCGTATAAATTCATACCTAGGGGGCACCAGTGATCTAAGTTCATCGGAGCAGAAACCGTGAAAATATTTATAGTAGAGGCACAGGAAAGCCACATCACGCCGATGAGCGTGTGACTGCAGGCGTTCTGCCAAGTCGGTATCGATCACATTACAAATTCTCCGTGTCTGTTAATTTTGAGGTGTAATTTCTCAATCATAGTAAATGTTTAATGCTTGTCTGTAAATACATCAGGCGCATACAGCTTGTGTATTTTAATGTAATTAATATTTTGATGACTTTTTTTTTTTTTCACATATTGGGATTATTTTCAGTCATGTGTTGTAAGCATATGATAAAAATGTTTGTTTAAATCAACGAAGCGGTTAATCTGAACATGCGAGAGGTAAGATGAATTGGATTTCAGATTAGGTAACTTAAAGAGAGACGCGCATCATGGTCCAGTGGTTATCGGCTCGGAACTAGAAACCGAGTTCGAATGCCAGTTGAATTCGTTGCAATTTACTTATGTGCAAATACCCTTGGAAAATGGTATTAATCCGTCCCTTCTTTCTCCAGATATGGGTTAAATAGCAAAAGAAATAGGGTTCTATGGTTTTGGTTGGCAGCCAATCTACTGCACAAAGAAAGGGCAATCTACTGCGGGATAATCTTCTGCCCAGTCAGTTATGTCTCTTTCGAGACATGACCGCCCAAAGCGTGTATCACCGGTGCCGTGCTTAGCAACACCGCGCCCCCCACACCGCAGAATGCAACTTGCCACACTCTGAACATACTGAACCTACAATAAATGTTACCTTCTTGCATTTTTGTTGAAACAGATATCTATAATCTATTTCTCTCTCAAGTTCATTTATTTTTAATTAGTTATGATTTGCGGCCTCATCGGGACCGGAAGGCTTCTATCAAAGATTTTATATATATATATATATATATATATATATATATATATATATATATAAAGAGAGAGAGCGAGACGGTTTGATAGATATCTATTTCAACATACACTTATGATAAATTTCTAATTAATGCTAATAATTATTTTGTTAGTTATTTTTCATTACAATAGATCTGCGGAGCCAAAGAGCCTTGTGGCTTCCCGGGGACTTGCGGCCCCTAGGGAACTTACGAGCCCCCGCAATTGTGGGGTATGCGGGGGCCCTAATCACGGCCCTGTGTACCACGTATGGCACTTAACTGACTGACTGAATATAATAGTTGGAAACATAATTAAAACTTCTACTGGGCATAAAGGGGGGATTGGTTTTATATTGTTATGAAGCAATAAACTGATCCCTTTCTTATTACTATTTAATAATATAACACATCTCTTCCCCCTCTAACTATGGGTTAAATAACAAGACAGATTGAGTTCTATAGCCTTGGTTGGCAACCAGTCTACCGCAGAAAGCAATGGCAATCTACTGCAGGATAATCTTCTGCGCAGTCAGTCATGTCTCTTTCGAGACATGATCACCCAAGCTTGTATCACGTATGGCATTTAACTGTTTGACCAAAGATAAAGAGCAAGGGGAGGTAGTCTGAAGTTTTTACACCGGTGTCAGATTTCTCTTAACTTAAGTTTATAACACATTTCTCATTGATGTCAGACATATATTTTTTTATCTGAGGTAAAATAGCAATGTGTTAAATGTTCATTTTTTAGGCCTTCAAACAGATCCATTTTAGTTAGGAAATTGTTGCAGCACCATCATGCCAACCTGCATTACCCCCACTCCACTTAGAAAAGCTAAGGGTTGCTTTATTGGGGAAGAAGTGGCTTGTCAACTTCAATGCGTCTAAGACCAAGCTGTTGTCTGTCAACCATCACAGGCAACCTCCCCTACCTCCCATAAGCATGGACCAAACGAGTCTCCCTGAGAGCAATACACTGCGCCTCCTCGGCCTCACCCTCTCTTCTGATCTCAAATGGAACCACTACTTTGAGTCCATAGCTAAATCCACTGCTAAGAAGGTTGGGTCACTGTGTCGGGCCAGGATGTTTTTCCCGCCTGAATCTATCCTACATATATACAAATCAACCATTCGTCCGTGCATGGAATACTGCTGCCTTATATGGTCAGGCGCCCCTGCTGTTCATCTCATTGTTCTCGACAGGCACCAAAGGAGAATCAGTAATGTGATAGGTACCGACATAGCGGCTCGACTACAGCCACTTCCCCACCGACGAGATGTGGCTTCCCTCTGTCTGTTCTATAAATATTTTCATGGCTTCTGCTCGGACGAACTTAAGTCACTGGTGCCTCCTCAACAGGTGTTTACTCGTGCAACCAGACTGGCAACTGGGTCCCACCCATTCACAGTCAGGTTAGCCAAATGCAGACGACAATTCTACTCCTGCAGCTTCTTCTCCCGCACTTCCCGCCTGTGGAACTCGCTCCCATATTCTTGCTTTCTTGACGGCTACAACCTCCAGAAATTTAAATGCAATGTCAATATTCATCTATTAACCACTGGACTCTAGCTCTCTCTCCACCCCTGTATAACATTCCCTTTTTCTCCACCTATGTATCTGTCATCGCACCTGCATTCTCAGCTTTCTATTGCTCCTTTCTAACTAGTTTGTACTCCTCACTCTTTTCTAATTAATCTTTTTACAGTTATGTAGCCCCCCCCCCCCGCTCATCAGTGGCATTTCTGCCTTGCTCGGCGTGAAATGATTAAAAAAAAAAGAACATTAAATATTAATTTAATGCTAAGTTTTCCGGCATAATTTCAAATATTTTGCAAATATAAATTCAACCATAAAAATCATTTTTCCTTATGTTTTTCATAAGAAGACTACTTTTTTTAATCATCTCACCCCAAGCAAGACATTCTACTGCCACTGTTGCGCAGGGGGTTACATAGGGGAAAATGACGAGAAAGAGGGGTTAGTTATAGGAAATGTCAGGAGGAGGGTAATAGACGGATGAGGATACCGAGGAAGTGGGTGGAGTAGATAGAAAAAGAGCTTGAGAGAATAGATGCGAGTTAGTGTGATAGGAGATGTCTATTGACCTTTCATTTAAACTCCTGGAGATTGTAGCTGTTGGGGAAGCAAGTATATGGAAGGGAATTCCACAGGTGGGAAGTGCGTGAAAAGAAGCTATTAGAGTAGAAATTGCGGTTACACTTTATCGGTTTCACTGTAAAAGGGTGGGACCTAGTTGCTAATCTAGTAGCTCGTGTAAATTCATACCTCGGGAAGTGCGAGAAAAGAAGCCGTTGGAACAGAACTTGCGTCTACAATTCATTGATTTCACAGTAAAAGGCTGTGACCTAGTTGCTAATCTTGTGGCTCGAGTAAATTCATATATAGGGGATACCAGTGAGCTAAGTTCATCGAAGTAGAAGCCGTGAAGGTATTTGTAGAAGAGACACAGGGAAGCCACGTCACGCCGGTGATAGAGAGACGGCAGCCTAGCTGCTAAGTCGGTATCGACCACATTGCAGCTGCTAAGTCGGCATTTTTCAGTTAAATTGCGCTGAATATCAGATGACGTTGAGGTCGCAGTTTACAAACATTTTTAACAATTTTTATGATTACATAATTTACAGTCTTCATCTTTGTTGCTATGACAACGTTTCGGTCGTTGTACCCTCCAGACTTCGTCCGTATTTTTTTTTTCTATCAGTATAACTTTTAGGAAATGTCAAACTAAACACTTTATTTCATCTACAAATATAGATTTTTCTCATTCCAATGTGCATGCCTATGAAGATTGTTTTTTGGATAATCATCCTTTTAGGAAAGCACACATATTTTTTACTTTCTTGCCAATGAATTTGGGAATTTCCATATTATCGGCCCAGGGATTGAACTTTCACAGATACCGCCACTTTTATGTACCACATAATTATGTACCACATAATTATGTACCACATAATTATGTACCACATAATGAATGAACATTCAGCTATGGTTTGTGAGAAAAATAAAATTTTAACTTCTTCGTAAAAATATGTTTACGTTATCTGTAAACAATCTATAAAAAGCTGAGGATGGCTCAAATACACTTCTAAGATTTCTCTAAAATTAATGGCGCTGTGAACCTTTGTAACAATCTAATAATGATGACATCATTTGTTCTGTTTCGTGTTCGACATATTTGCTTTTCTGTGTTCAGTGTTCAAACCAGTATAATATAAATATTTTCGCATGCTGATTTTCCAGTCAGTCATGTCTAATGCACTTGAAATATTAACGACACAGTTTTCCTACACATCATATTCTTTAACTTGTTTTCTATTCTATCAAGTTAAACTTCTGATCACCTATCATATAAAGACACCCAGTGATTTGACCTTACAATCCTATTTTAGAAAGTTCGTTCTTAACAGGGTGCTCCACGAATGTAGTCTTCTGTGAATTTTATAAATATACAATTTGTGTATTTGCAATTGACCAATTATTGTTTTTCATTCTTCATTTTTCATACTAAATAATCCGCTAACTCAGCGAGTCCCAAACTGGGGGAAATTTCTCCCTGGGGAAAAATTTGAAGCTACCAGGGTGGGGAATAATTACACTACTTATTAAATAAAAAAATCTCATACGTTGCGCGATTGCCAAAACTAACCCTGATATTGATACACTGGTGCACAAGAAGCAGCATCACCCTTCTCACTAATTTAATTTTGAAGTAGAAGAGCAAACGAGACTCCTTTTATTTGTCACTAACCGCACTCTATGGCTATGCTTAGTTGTTACTAATTGCTCTCTCTCTCTCTCTCTCTCTCTCCACTTTGCTCTGTAACTATGTTTATCAGTATATATATATATATATATATATATATATATATATATATATACACATGAAGGGTTGGTTGAACTGGGTACAGGAGGAATTGACAGAAAAATGTTTGGGAACCACCACGCTAACTAGTCACGTTGAAAATTACTCTCGTGTCTTTATGGGCCATTTAACCAGAGCATCTGGGTGGGCACTAGAAACAAAGAAGAGAGTACCGGATTGCTATGTGATGTCAGTTCTTCAATATGACAGTGAATATTGGACAATATCAACAAAGATGAAGGAAAAACTTGAAGCATTTGAAATGTGGTTCTACAGAAGGATGCTGCGGATATCATGGACCGAGCATGTGAGCAATGATGAGGTTTTGGAAATGATGGAAACAAAAAGGAAATTAATACTGAGCATCAGGAAGAGACAGCTGAAGTTCCTGGGACATGCAATGAGGAAGGAGGGCTTGGAGAACCTGATACTAACAGGCCAAATAGAGGGGAAAAGAAACAGGGGAAAGCAGCGTATAACATATTTGAAGGGCTTGAGTAGGTGGATGACAGAACGGGGGCTGAGAGACGTTAAAGGAAAAAGCGTGCTAAGAGCCACCAATGATAGGGAGACGTGGAAGGCCATGATCGTCTACGTCCTGAAAGGACAGAGCACATAGAAGAAGAATATATATGCCAACTGTTTATAAGAAATTATAATGTGGATATAAAGTGGGGGATCAAATCTATATTATAATCAATCTATAAACTGATCTCTCATTTTGTAGCCATGCTAGTTTTTATAAATTTATATTCTATATAAAGTGTACTAAGAACCATCAGGGATAGGGAGATTTGGAAGACCATGATCGCCTACGTCCTGAAGGGACAAGGGACATAAAAGAAGAAGAAAGAAGAATCTAGGTGGCCAAGGCTCTCCACAGCTTTTCTTTTGCATTATTCTCATCAACACTTACTCTTTTTTTTGTCTCCTTTTTGCGTTTGTGACATTTGAAATCGAGATGTCATGTGAATGTGAAATTCTTTAATCTGCCTTTTCTTATTCAGTCAGTTAAGTGCCATACGTGATACATGCTTGGGCGATCATGTCTCAAAAGAGACATGACTGACTGACTGGGCAGAAGATTATCCCGCAGTAGGTTGCCATTGCTTTCTGCGGTAGACTGGTTGCCGACCAAGGCTATAGAACCTAATCTGTCCTATTATTTAACCCATAACTGGAAGGAAGAGACGGATTAATACCTTTCCTATGGGTATTTGCGCGTAAGTGAATGCAATGAATTACTGCTGGAATTCGAACTCAGGTTCCCCGATTTCTCGTTCCGAACACTGGACCACAACACACATTTTCTTATTACGTGTCGCAAATCTTCAACTTGTGTTACTCCGTATTAATATTTAATGAGTTTAGCTTAAGTTTAAGTGTGGGCTCGATCACCGATCTCTGAAAGTGAGACAAAAAGCAAGCATTTCATAGGCGGGGTGATGCCCTTCTTCCGCATGTGTCTTAGATTTAAAAGAAGTTGAGATATGATGGAAAGGTTTTCGGGGTTTTTCTTTCTTTCTTCCTTTTTTTTTTTTAATTTTGCCGACAATTTCACGCCTCATGCAAGGGGAAATTGAAAACCATTGGTGGCGGTTAAAACCGGAATTGAAAGTGGGTTTTTGGTCTGTTTTTCTTAAACAAAATCTCTATTGCGATTATACAATGGTTCGTTCGAAACAATTTCCTTCTTTCTCTTGTTTTTCGCCATAACCTTTGGCCTTCTTTAACTTCCAACTGTCTTTCAGTGTAAATCTTTGAACAAGGATTTAGATTTAGACCCCTAAGTCATTCACGGTCAGTCGCCGCATTTTTACAAGATTTCGGCCGATATATATTCATAACTTGTTTGAGATGAATTGTCATACAGTGTAACCCGGATATAAGAGAGTTGTCAACCCCGGATAAAAGTTCTCTTATATCCGGGTTTCACTTATATCAGGGTTTGGTCTATTTTATATACATTACTACAGGCTCTACTTTGGGACCAGAGAACATCTCTCTTATATCCGATTTTCTCTTATATCAGGGTATCTTATAACCGGGTTATACTGTATTATTGTACAATGATTTTTTTAAAAATGCCAGTCTCTTTATCTTTGTTGTTTTGATTAAAACATTTCAGTTATCATTCTACTTTGCTTGGCTTTTTGAGACAGAGTCTTCAGAACATTATTGAGTGTTTCTAACCAATTTATTTCGAGTTTTCCTCTTATTAACACTTTTCAACCGTCGTAGTCTCCAGTAGGAATTCAAGAGGAGTTCGAATTCAAGTTGAATTCCAAGCATTCACTTACGTACAAATACCCCTAAGAAAAGTATTAATCCGTCTCTTCCCTCCAGTTACGAATTAAATAATAGGACAGATTGGGTTCTATAGCTTTAGCTGGCAACCAGTCTACCGCAGAAAGTAGCGGCAACCTACTGCGGTATAATCTTCTGTCCAGTCAGTCAGGTCTCTAAAGAGACATGATCGCCCAAAGCGTGTATTACGTACGGCACTTAACTGACTGAGTGAATATAATAGTTGCAAACATAATTAAAACTTCTAACCAGCATAAAGTGGGGTATCGGTTTTATATTGTTATGAAGTAATAAACTGACCCCCCACTAATTACTACTTATTATATAATATATCTGTTATCCCTCTAGCTATGAGTCAAACAAGAGGACAAATTGGGTTCTATAGCCTTGGCTAGCAACCAGTCTACAGCAGAAAGCAATGGTAACCTACCGCGGCATAATCTTAAATTTCTGGAGGTTGTAGCCGTCAGGAAAGCAAGAATACGGGAGCGAGTTCCACAGGCGGGAAGTGCGAGAGAAGAAGCTGCAGGAGTAGAATTGTCGTCTGCATTTGGCTAACCTGACTGTGAATGGATGGGACCCAGATGCCAGTCTGGTTGCACGAGTAAATACCTGTTGAGGAGGCATCAGTGACTTATATATTTATTATAAATTATGTTTTAGAACATGTACATAATTTCTTCTACATATGTCCTCTTCTCTACAATAATATCCTATATTCTCTACAATCATATCCATATATATATATATATATATATATATATATATATATATAGAGAGAGAGAGAGAGAGAGAGAGAGAGTAGATACGTTCACTAAATCGATTAAAAAAAACAGCATAGTATGAATGAAAATGCTCCAAACTTAAGAAAATCAAAATGTTTTTTCATCAAAATGTTTATATTAAGAGGGAAGATCAAAGTAATTTTAATTATATTTTAAAATGTTTAATCCCTTCTAACATGTTCGAAATTTTGGTAGAAAATCTTGATTTGAGTTAGCGAGTAACCAAGACGTTACAACTGTTTACAATGGAAAACGTAATGATGACATCAACCACATTTTTTTCCGCTAACAAACACATTAATTTGGAAATTCTTGCAAAAATCAAATAATTGTCTGATTTCAATGAAACTTTCGGGACTCATTCACAAATGAATGAAATTATTTTTGAAATTATTATTTTTTAAGCATCTTGGTAAAAAAGATTTTTACCTCTTTTACCCCCGCTACACGTAAATCCATTAAATTTTAATAAATTTTACTTTGTTGCGGTAAATAGTTTATTTGTTAAATGCAAGACTCATTGGGGAATATAAATCACGTTTTTTTTTAAACCATTTAGTCCCTTTTACTAAAAATCTCTTCCGAATAATGAAATAAAAATGCAATAAAACTCTGATATGTAATTTGATAAGTTTTTAATTGATTGAATGAATTATAAAAATTAAGGACATTATAGTCTGAAAAAAAATAATTTTTCGATTAATAATGAAATTTTAAAAGAATTGTTTGCATTTTTTAAAAATTATAACAATTTTTAAAGTTTCAAAAATATTTTTTAAATACTTCAAAGATTTGTGGCGGTTAAATTTTTAAGTTAATAATTGAACATTATATTGTCTATTGAAAATTGAAAAGTTTAATAAAAATCGTTTTGCCTCCATATTTTTAAAATAATTTAATTTTTTTGTGTGTGCATTTTAAGTTTTTTGTATGGTAATTTCTATGTGTAAATTAAAAAAGTCTGAGTTTCCTCCACTTACCCAAAACAAAATTTGTGCAATTTTGTCACTTGTGAACGCCATACATTTTTATCTTATCAATTGTTGATAACACATTTTGATATACGGTGACCAGGCCAAAAAGTTCAACTCTGCGATTAAGACATTGTTTTATTTTAAATTTCACCCTATAAATGAGTAATACTTGTGTAAATCAGATTAATTTAACATAAAATTTGCTAATTTTCCCAAAATAATGCGTCACAGATGTATATTTTGTTTTCGCAAAATTTTTAAAACCGAGTATTAACTTTTTACAAATGTGTCGATCGCTTGAAAATGGTCGAAAAATTGAAAGATTAAAAAAAAAATTGAAAAATTTTAGATTCCAATCAAAATAATTTTTGTTTGAAATACACCAGAGTATTTTGCTTACTGGAAATATCAAATTTTAATCATTTAGCTTTCAATTAAAACTAGAATGAATGTTTCAAAAAAAACTTTTTTTTATTTTTAAAAATTCAATTTTAAATTTAAATATCGAAAATGACTGGAGGTACCTAAATCTATCTATCTATCTATCTATCTATCTATCTATCTATCTATCTATCTACACAGAGAGAGAGAGAGAGAGAGTGGGGTGGGTAGGTAGAGAGTGTGCGTGAATGAGAGAGAAAGAGAGAATAAAAAACAACACATAATTAAACATTTTGTGTGTTGAGTTTTCTTCTCTAAATTTCATATTGCACTGGAAAATATCCGCTGAACTCTCTATTTTTTATCTATTTAATATTTTATCTAAAATTATTTATAAATGAAACTTTGTCTGTGTGTGTGTGTGTGTGTGTGTGTGTGTGTGTGTGTGTGTGTGTGTGTGTGTGTGTGTATGAGTCTGTGTGTGTGTATGAGTCTGTGTGTGCGTGTGTCCCCATTACGTATAGACTCCGAAACGGCTGAACCGATTTTCTTGAAAATTTATACAGTTGTACTATAAGCGTTTGTGAGTGTTCTTAGCTAGGTTTGATGTCGAGGTACCCCCGATAAATATCGAAAATCGATAATCGAAAAAATCGGGTTATAGAAGGAGTTGTCCGATTTTAATCAGATTTGATACACTCATAGACAAAGACATAAGAAACGATATTCAGAAGTTTCAAGGTTGCAGTTCTTACAATAGTGCAGAAAATCGATAATATATATATATATAAAAGGCAAGATGTTTTCGTGTGTGTCTGTTTATCTGTCTGTATGTTTGTATTTTATTCGGCACTTTTATTTTAGTTTTTGCTTCGGGTTCGGCTGTAAGTAGGCATAATTGTAGTTCTTAGTTTCAGCCATGATACCATTTACTCAGAGGACTTATTTAGCCTTCAAAATTCAGTTTACGACGAAAAAAACTTATTTGATATCGATACCAGAAAATCAAAATTTGACTTACATCCATTCATTTTTCTTTCAGTCTACGGTTTCACTTTAACTGGAAATAACTATTGTTTTTTAGTCTTTCGTGCCAACCTCCAAAGAGTTTGAGCTTCTGAACCATGGATTAGTTTTAAAGCATTCATTACACCCAAGCAACGCCGGGCTACACTGTTAGTATTAATTAGATAAAATCTTTTGCATTATCCACCCCATGAATGTGAGACCATATATTAGAAATTTGTGCGATCTTTTTTGGATGAAAAACAGATAATTGGCGGATTTTCATGGCACTCTGGAGATTTAATCAGAAATCAATTAAATCATTTTTTAAATGTTTTATCTTTAGAGAATCTTGGTAAAAAATATTTAATATGGATCTGATACACCGAAGTTATTCAATTTTATGGAATTTTTAGGTATTATTTCGTTGTGTAAAATGAAAAAATTCTTGTAAAAATTCATTATTCATCGAAAATTTTTCTTTTGTGTGACAAGGTTCTCTATAATATACTAGCATTATAGCCCGGCGTTGATCGGATGTAATGAAAGCTTTAAAACTAATCCATAGTCCTGGACGTTGGCACCAAAGACTAAAAAGCAATAGTTGTTTCTAGTTAAAGCGAAACTGTAGACTGAAAGGAAAATGGATGGATGGAAGTTAAATTTTGATTTCCCTGTATCGATATCAAATAAGTTTTTTGTCATAAACTGAATTTTGAAGGCTAAATAAGTCTTCTGAGTAAATGGTATCATGGCTGAAACCGTAGACTGAAAGAAAAATGAATGGATGTAAGTCAAATTTTGATTTCCTGGTATCGATATCAAATAAGTTTTTTTCGTCATAAACTGAATTTTGAAGGCTAAATAAGTCCTCTGAGTAAATGGTATCCTGGCTGAGACTAAGAACTACAATTATACCTATTTAGAGCCAAACCCAAAGCAAAAACTAAAATAAAAGGGCTGAAAAAAAATACAGACATACTGGCAGATAAACAGACACACACACAAGCATCTTGCCTTTTATATATATATATATATATATATATATATATATATATATATTATCAATTTTCTGAACTATTGTAAGTACTGCAAGCTTGAAACTTCTGAATATCGTTTCTTATGTCTTTGTCTATGAGTGTATCAAATTTGATTAAAATCGGACAACTCCTTCTATAACCCGATTTTTTCGATTATCGGTTTTCGATATTTATCGGGGTTACCTCGACACCAAACCTTGCTAAGAACTCTCGCAGACGCTTATCGTACAACTGTATAAATTTTCAAGAAAATCGCTTCTGCCGTTTCGGAGTTTATAAGTAACGGGGACACACGCACACACAGACTCATACACACACACACACACACACACACACACACACAGAGAGAGAGACAAAGTTCCATTTTAAATAAGTTTAGATTTATTCATAAAAGCAATTAAAAGCTTTTCTAATTTAATAATGTCATAGCTTTATTCATTTTTGTTTTATGATTAAGAACAGACTTTCGGTAACCTGTTCCACAAAGAAAACTTATGATATTAGTTACATGTCGACAGAGAATTTGAATCATAAATTTTCTTTGTAACTAACTCAAAACTCAATATTCGAAAGCTGCATATATTAAACATGTCTCTCAATCTCATTATCACAAGCGATTCAAAGCAAAGTCGATTTACTTTTTGTTTATTTCTAACTTAATATACAAAGGTTCAACTTTTGTCTGACTTTTTAACAACTTCGAAGAAGACTACAAGTTCTGTGCACAGATCGAACAAAAAAAAGGCGGGAAAGGAACAATAATGTAAAAAAAAAAGGCGGGAAAGATAATATAATGAAGATAAAAAAAAGTTGAAATAAATGAAGAAAAAATCACAAATAAAATGAAAAATGAAATAAAAATAGAATGAAAAGAGAGAAATAGAGAAAGAGGAAAAAATAAGAAAAAGGAGAGGGGGTGAAAAGAGTGTTTAAAGGACGGAACAGAGAGAGAGAGAGAGAATAATCAAATTCATTCCCGGAGTTTTTTTTTTTTTTCTTGTCGGCCTTTCTAGATCTTTAACTTTTTAGTTACGCTTATTTAGAACCAGAGATCATGACGAATCCTCCGCAACCACCCCCGACAATATGAAGTACCGCTACCCGTTGCTATGAACCCGTTGTTTATCAGGAGGGGGTGCAAGTTCCAACGCGACCAGCGAGAAATGATTATTTTTATCTGTTCCTAATCTTCGTTTTCTGTTTAACAATGCAATTGGCGTCCATGATTTTAGGCGTCATGGCACGCTTTTTAAGATCGTCTAGAAAGAATGTTCTTCAGTTTTTACAAAATATTTTCTCATCTAAATTTTTTTCTTTATTTCTTGCAAACTACACAAAATAATAGTATCAAAACTATTTACCTATCAAAAACCTCAACGAAATCCAAGCACGTTTTCATGTTTTTTGTTGATATGCTGTTTGACGTTTTAACAAAAGCGGGCTATTTCTTTACCAATTAAATAAGGTACCTCCACTAAATCTCTGAAAAACAGCAGTGTATAAATAAATAAAAAAAAGGCTCCAAACTTAATAAAAACGAACTTTTTTCCATCAAAATGTTTACATTGTTATTAAGAGGAAAGAACAATGTATTTTTTTATTTTTTTTTTTAAAATTTAATCCCTTCTAACAAATTCGACATTTTGGTAAAAAATCTTGTTTTGATTTTAGTTAGCGGGTAGCCAAATCGTTACGAGAGTTTGCAATGGAAAACGTAATATTACATAACTCAGTTTTTTTTTTTCCAGTGACAAACACATTAATTTAGAAATTCTCGCAAAAATCAAATAATAGTTCAATTTTAATGAAACTTTCAGGACGTATTCATAAATGTATGAAATTACTTTTAAAATGATTATTTGGTGGACCTGAAGCAGACTACCTCCACGTTTAATTTCGTTTTTGTTTTTGTTTTTTTGTTTTTTGTTTTTTACTTTTTCAGTGCAGTCCTATCGATTACCCTCTTAGCTTTATGATTAACAAAAAAATTTTGAAAAATTTCAATATTTCAGCATTTTCTGGGCGTGGGGATCAGTTTCTCAAACAACGTTAAATCGAGCCTCCATTTTGAAACCAGTCGCCGGCACGACATTACCGCCACCTTTTTTGGGACTTTTTTTTTGTTTTTTTAATCATATCATCCCGGGTAAGGCGGTAAGGCCACTGGTGTGCAGGGGGCTACGCAAGAGTGAAAAGATTGCAAAAAGAGAAAGCCGGAAACCACATCCTAAACAGGGAACAAGGGATGAGTCTCTACATCTGTTCAATAGACGTGGGTGGAGTGTGAACCGGGCGATAGTTCAGTCTATCTACTCCAATTGAAAGAAAAATAAGGAAAAGTGAAAAGATTGGAAAAGAGAAAGCCGGAAACCACATCCTAAACAGGGAACAAGGGATGAGCCTCTACACCTGTTCAATAGACGTGGGTGGAGTGTGAACCGGGCGATAGTTCAGTCTATCTACTCCAATTGAAAGAAAAATAAGGAAAAGTGAAAAGATTGGAAAAGAGAAAGCCGGAAACCACATCCTAAACAGGGAACAAGGGATGAGCCTCTACACCTGTTCAATAGACGTGGGTGGAGTGTGAACCGGGCGATAGTTCAGTCTATCTACTCCAATTGAAAGAAAAATAAGGAAAAGTGAAAAGATTGGAAAAGAGAAAGCCGGAAACCACATCCTAAACAGGGAACAAGGGATGAGCCTCTACACCTGTTCAATAGACGTGGGTGGAGTGTGAACCGGGCGATAGTTCAGTCTATCTACTCCAATTGAAAGAAAAATAAGGAAAAGTGAAAAGATTGGAAAAGAGAAAGCCGGAAACCACATCCTAAACAGGGAACAAGGGATGAGCCTCTACACCTGTTCAATAGACGTGGGTGGAGTGTGAACCGGGCGATAGTTCAGTCTATCTACTCCAATTGAAAGAAAAATAAGGAAAAGTGAAAAGATTGGAAAAGAGAAAGCCGGAAACCACATCCTAAACAGGGAACAAGGGATGAGCCTCTACACCTGTTCAATAGACGTGGGTGGAGTGTGAACCGGGCGATAGTTCAGTCTATCTACTCCAATTGAAAGAAAAATAAGGAAAAGTGAAAAGATTGGAAAAGAGAAAGCCGGAAACCACATCCTAAACAGGGAACAAGGGATGAGCAGTGCGATATTATCTTTTACACCTTAAACTTTACGAATGACAAAAAAATTTGAATATTTAAACAATTTTAGGGGTAGGGGACCAGTTTCTCATATAACCTTATATTGGATTGAAAATGGAGGATCGATTTAATGTAACGCTGTATGAGAAACTGACCCCCACCAATTTGTTTAAATATTGTAAATTTATTTTTTTTTTATAATCGGAAAGTTTAAGTTACAATCGATAGAACTGCGCTGAAAAAGTAAAAAAACATAAATGAAAAACAAAGATATTAACATAAACAAAGCGCACCCAACGCCAGTGGATTGAAAATGGAGGATCGATTTACTTTAATGTTGTATGAGAAATTGACCCCCCATAAATTTGTTTAAATATTGTAATTTTTAAAAAAAATTTTTTTGATAATCGGAAAGTTTAAGTAACAATCAAGAGAACTGCGCTGGAAAAAGTAAAAAAAATGAAAAACAACGAAATTAAACATGGTGGTAGTCTGCGTCAGTTCCGTCGATTATTTTTTAAAGATATTAATAAAAATATTTTTTATATCTGTTACCCATTCTCCACGTAAATTCATGAAATTTTAAGAAATTAAATTTTGTTGCGAAAATTGGTTTTATTAGTTAGGCGCAAGACTCATTTGGGAATGTAAATCTTTTATTATTATTTTTTAAAAAGTTTGCCTTTATTTCCATAAATCTGCTTTGAAAAGGAAAAAAAGGAATGCAATATAGTTATGACATTAATTAATTTGAGAAACTTTTAATTGCTTGACTAAGTAATATGAATTAAGGACATTATAGTCAGAAGAAAACAAATTTTCGACTAATAATAAAATTTTAAAAGAATTGTTTACATTTGTTTTTCAAATTATAATAATTTATGAAGCTTCAAAAATATTTTTGAAATACTTCAACGATTTGTTGTGGTTAATTTATAAACCTATTAAGTGAATATTACATTTCAGTCAGTCAGTTAAGTGCCAAGCGTGATACACGCATGGGCGATCATGTCTCCGTATGTTATATATCGCCGTACGACGACAAACAACGAGAACACGCATATATAAAAATATAAGGTTATATCTTTATTCCTGACGACGAACTCGTGTGGAACAGAGAATGGAAGAGTGAGAGCGCACATAGAATGGGTCGACGGGAGTGTAGTCTTGCCTGTGGTGTCTCTCTGCTTCCACTGGCCGTTCTCGCTGACGAATCCGTGTGTCGAGGTCTTTTATAGTCTTCTAGAACCGGGACTTTTCCTTCCGGTTTTGCCTCACCCACGCAATGCCCACGTAATTCCAAGAGACACCTGTTCTGTTTGCCTCCGTAGTCATTTCCGCCGCTATCGGAAATAAGGTCAAACGAGCCCGACTCATAACCCTGCGACATCCGCTCCAGGCCCCGACAGGATGTATTTCTCAAACACCTGTCTTGTCGTTCGCCGACCCCTTCACCGACGGGAAACACCATCGATTGCATCAACCTTCCTCGGGTGGGGCCAGATTGCTATATTACACTCCTCGCCCTCCCATTTTCCAAAATGTTCACCTAAGAACATTTTAAGCGCAACACCCTCACACACCCCCCATGCCACACAAGCCCGACAATTGTACAAAACATGTGCACGCCGAAACAAACAAAACAACAAAAAAAAAAAAGAAAAATATATATATATAGGGGAGCCTACATCGGCAACCCAACAATGTTCGTGTCCATTGTGGAATTTTCATAATGTTCTCCCAGCTCGATGTTTCATTGTTCTTTTTTTTTTTTTTTAAGTTTCTGTAACTTTCAATGTTCGTTTCCTTTCTCGACTCTGTCCATACGCGTAGACGCCTCGATGCACGACCATATGATCATAGGCGGTAACCGCGCCCCAGTTTCTAAACTGACATCGAGTAAATGACCTTTGACCAACACCATGCGTGTTTCCACTCGAGTTTATTGTTACACATGTAACTTCATTTCATTTAATTTAATTTCAAACATACTATGTTTGAACACAGAAAAACTGCCATTATCTGCAGTACATATCATTCATAGTCTGACCGAGAAATGTTCAATAGAAAACGAAGAAAATTACCCTGATTCCAACGTTAATCCGCATGCAATTTACTTGTGGAGGATTGGAGGTTTCATCTATCTTAATTTAGTCTAAAAAAAATGGACCCGTGACTCGTAATTCCTTAGTTTGTATCTTCCGCATGTTTTGCTATAAGAAAGGTGACCTAACTATTTCACTTAAACTATCGTTAATCCTCCCACTGCTTTCTTTCCCAATCCTATAGCATATCAGCCAATAAGTCTACAAGACTTTTCAGTTGTTCTTTCTTTTTGTTCCGATCAACTGTGGAATCTGCAGGTCTATCCGTGCTTTTTGCCCCAACAGACGTTTGCCTCATTTGGACATCTTCGCTGCTAGGTGATTCCCTAGAAAAACCCTGATCTACATGAGTAGATCCAGTCATTTCACACTTTGAGCAATCATCCTCGAACGTGGATGAAACATTATTTATACCACCGATTCTATCATCATTATCAATAGTTGACACGTTTTTATTCGCCATTTTACGTCGCGTCATGATGACTCATCGTCTGATTCCACACGTTGGTGTCGATTTTTGTGCACTGGAAAGTCGGTCTGTTCCGCTCCGGATTCGTCATCCGAATCACTGGATTCTACTGGAGCAGCCAATACAATCTTTCGTAACGGCCTATCGGAAGTAGGGATTTTCCATTCATCAATGGACGCTGCCCGAAGATGCTCAGCATGCGTCTTAATGACTGAGCCGGTTAACTGATCTCTAATTCTATAAGAGACCGGGCCAGTCTTTTCAACGATCACATAATATGGCCGCCAGCGCACATCTAACTTCCCTTTCTTTTGGTGATTCTTATAGTACACCAAATCACCAACCTCAAAAGTTGTATTTTTCGTCTTACCACGCGACTTATCTATCGCGGCTCTCCTCGCTTTTCTTATATTATTCCTAACTAAAGTGAAGCTACGATGCATTTCCTGTAGTGCAATTTGGTGATGCTCATCACCATAATATATGCGACGAGGCCTCAGTATATTGTCCAAGGGCAAAATAACATCCCTGTTGTAGAGCAAGTAATACGGTGAAAACTTAGTGGTTTCGCTCACATGAAACCGGATAGCCGCCAACATTTGGTTAATGTAAATATCCCACAACTGTTCGTTGTTGCCGATTTTTTTTGCTAGAACATCATGCATTGTTCTGTGAAACCTCTCAACCTTACCGTTGCTCTGGGGGTGATAAAAAGAAGTTGTCACATGGTGTATATTTAGGTCTTCTAATGTCTTTTTCATTACCCTGTTGACATTTTCTGGCCCATTATCAGTTAAAAGCTGAAGTGGTGTCCCAAATCTGGGGAAGATTTCGTCAATTAGAGATGCACCACTGTTTCTGCCTTCTTGTTAGGAACCGCAAATGCCTCCGGCCAACCACTGTACATATCTATGAATGTAACTATGTATTGGTTACCTGAATGGGTCTTTGGGTAGGGTCCTGAGACATCTAAAGCAACCTTTGCGAAAGGAAAAGGAGGGAAGTCACATTCCTGTATGTGGGGTTGCTGCCTCTTTAGGTTTCTTGTCTGACACGGGATACATTTACCTACGAAATCATTTATTTCTCTAAGTAAACAAGGCCAGAAATACTTTTGTTTTATTGAGTGGAATGTCTTATCCACCCCCATATGGCCACTGTCATCATGGTATTGAATTAGCACCCTTTTTCTAAGGTGAGATGGTACATACAGCCTGATGAGGGGTTCATCATCAGGCTGAGACAAATAGTACACCACCTCATCCATTACTATATATCTCTTCTGTTCTGCTTTGGTAGCCCTACCATTTCGTAATCTAATCTTCAGGTCTAAGATGTTTTTGTCTGATTCTTGCTCCCTGATTATGTCTATTCCTTTCAATGTGGGCCGTTTGGGTGCCTCTGATGAATTTCCGACATTTTTATGGGCTGCTAATTCTTCCGGCTCCATTAGGTTGGAGTTTATAACACTAACCAAGTAATTTCTATCATCTATATCTACTGGAGAAGCAATATGGTCTTCGTTCACATCAACAGCGCGTGATAAGAGATCCGCGCAAACATTATCCTTACCCTTAAGATACTGTATGCTGCAATTGTAGCCAGACATGCTCAGAGCCCAAGTCTGTATCTTCTTATTTTGTATGGGCGAGTTAAGTAAGTGCTCCAGGGGCCTATGATCAGTGTATATTGTGAATGTTGCGCCATGCAGGTAGTGATTCAGTTTTTGAAGAGCATAGTGTATGGCATAAGCCTCTTTCTCTATAGTTGACCACCACGTTTGTGTGTCACTTAATTTATGGGACAATAAATAAATTGGTTTTTCTACATCCTTCCTATTTTCCTTATCGTACACCACCTGGGATAGGCATGCGCCAATCGATTGATCGGATGCGTCAGTATATAACCTATACGCGTTATTTGGGTTGGGATAGGCTAGTGTTACCATCTCCGCGAGCTTCGTTTTTAGTGTATCGAAAGCCGTTTGGCAAGCATCGTCCCATTGGAATCGTGCATATTTCCTTGTCAAATTGACCAGCGGTTCGGCTATATCAGAGAAATTTCTAATAAAGCGGCGATAGTATGAGGTCATCCCAATAAAAGCTCTTACTTGCCTAACAGTGGTTGGAGTAGAAACTGACTTTATAGCCTTGACTTTATTGAGGTCTGGTTGTATTCCCTCTTCACTTATCTTGAACCCCAGATATTGGGTCTCTTTCTTAAAGAACTCACACTTAGCTGGCTTCAGTTTAAGGTTGTGCTTACGTAGACTACTCAAGACTGTGTCTATATGTCTTAAATGATCTTCCACCGTATTTGAAAATATCAGAATATCATCTAAATATGCCAGAGCAAAATCTTCCTGTCCCTGTAAAACAATTGACATTAATTCCTGGAAGATGCCGGGTGCGTTTGCAAGTCCAAATGGCATAACATTAAAATGAAACAGACCCTTGTGGCAGGTGAATGCACTTTTTTCTTTGTCATCATCATGAAGCTTAACTTGCCAGTACCCTGATTTTAAATCAAGCTTCGAAAAGTACCTTGCCGAACCAAGTGATGCCAGTATATCATCGATGACAGGAAGAGGTCGAGCATATTTCTTTGTAATCTTATTAAGTGCTCTAAAGTCTACACAAAATCTCTTACCACCGTCTTTCTTCTCTACTAAAACTACTGGAAAACCCCACGGGCTATTGGATCTCTCAATTACACCTGCCTGCATCATTTCGTCGATTGCTGAATCCATTGTCTTTCTTTGTTTGAGGGGTGTGCGATATGGGCGTTTTCTTATGGGCTCATGCGTTCCAGTATCGATACGCATCTCCACAGTATCGGTTCTGCCCAGGTTTTTGTCGTCACTAACGAACATGTCCCTATTTCTTTTTAGCAATTTGTTAATTTCAGGCTTGAATTCCTCCGGTACATGTACCTGTTCCAAATCTACATCAGGACTTTTATTATTTTGTTTATCGGGCATAGTAATTTCAGTAATATCACCTGCCCTTTCCAATTTAGCCAGCGGACACCCCCGTCTCAAAGTGATTGTCTGGTTAGTGTTATTCATTATCAGCAATTGAAACTTACGAGACTTTGGCATTTTTACAACTGCGTTGGCTACTGATATACCACATAAGTTGCTAACATATCCACTACTCAGCTGTTCGATTTCATATTCTTTGCCACGTCCATTTCTCAGCCTGGTTAATCCCAGACAAGCATGCAGGTGTTGAGGTCTTAATGTTACTTTTTGAGCTAACCTAACAACAGAGGAAATATGAACATCCTCCTCTAATGCCACGTATTCTTCACCAATCTTCAATGCCCCCAAATCGAAATACATTCTCACCCCGTTCTGCATCAGCCAATCTCGGCCAAGTATAACGTTTCTATTGAGATTTTTCACGACTAAAAAATCATGGGGTATGGACTTACTTCCTATCTGGACCTGTAGACGACAAAGGCCTTCAACGTATAACGGGGATCCATTCGCAGTTCGAAGTTTAATGTCCCTCTTTTGCAGCTCAAGTCCCAGTCGCAATTTTTTAAATACCCTACAGCTTATAACCGATACCTCTGCTCCCGTATCTACCAATGCCCTATAAGGTCTACGTTCTATTCTAATAAAGATGGAATTTGGCGCGCCCATATTACCAACTATGTGCATTGGTACCGCCTTGTTCCGTTCGTTGGGCGTCGCACGAACGGGCCTCTGCCGTTTCCCGGGGCGCGTCTACAAAATTTCGCTATGTGGCCTTCTTTCCCACAATTCCAACACCTAACAACGCTCCCGTTCCTCTCCCGCTCGCGAGTCTTGTATTCAGTTCCCCTATTACCAACTTTTCTATTGTTCTTATTCCTATTATTATTATTATTATTATTATTAGTAGTAGTAGTAGTAGTAGTAGTATTAGATTCAGCGGGGCTTACGGCTTCTATCGGTACCCGTCTCCGAGAGTGGCAAATTTCCATAGGCTCCTCTTCGTATTCAGAGTTTGCATCGAGTCGAATTTTCCATCTCAACTCAGATAACGCTTTCTGATAGGCAGCCTCTAGTGTTTGTGGCTCATCCTTCATAACTGCCATCTTTATTTCCCGATCCCTTAGACCTTTTATGAAAAATCCTAGAACTTGTTTTATCACAACTTCATTCCTCCCGTCAACCCCAACATATGCGCTCTCCGCTAGGCGTACTACTCTCTGCATGTAGTCCTGCACCCCCTCTGTTCTACCCTGCTTAATGTTCACTAATTCGACTCACCGTGCGTCGGGGTCTAAAACCAATCCGTAGTATTCCTTTAAAGAAGTTTTGAACTCCTTCCATGTGAGTTGTGGGTTATTAGAGATTAGTCTATATACATAGTGTCCAACAGCTCCCCTTGTTGTGAGAAGAGCTGCCTGACACTTGTCTTCTTCTGCCACGCGTACAACTTTAAAATACCTCTCCATATCCTCCAACCAAGCACTATAACCACCATCTTCTTTGCACGCTAATGGCTGTATATTCTTCAAAAAAGATTCTCCCCTTAAAGTGTTCGACACCGAACAAGCCACATTTCTCAATTCCAGGGTCAGACCTTGAACAAAATCGGCAAAAGTATGCTGTTCCATTTTTTTTTTTTTAATTAGACTTATTATAAACTTATTATGAACAAGAGCAGAACACACACAACATCGAATCAAAAGTCACCTACCTTTCGTTGATGTCGTCTATGGTCGTCCGGTTGCTTTCTATTTTCGTCTTCTTTTTTCTTTTTCTTCCTCTATCTGGTGGTTTTAATTCCGTAGAATTTCAAATTGTCGCCGTGGTAACCAAGTTCGCATCTATCTGTTTTGTTGTTGTTGTTGTCTTAAAACAGCAAGTCACTAGGCACCAATTTGCGTATGTTATATATCGCCGTACGACGACAAACAACGAGAACACGCATATATAAAAATATAAGGTTATATCTTTATTCCTGACGACGAACCCGTGTGGAACAGAGAATGGAAGAGTGAGAGCGCACATAGAATGGGTCGACGGGAGTGTAGTCTTGCCTGTGGTGTCTCTCTGCTTTCACTGGCCGTTCTCGCTGGCGAATCCGTGTGTCGAGGTCTTTTATAGTCTTCTAGAACCGGGACTTTTCCTTCCGGTTTTGCCTCGCCCACGCAATGCCCACGTAATACCAAGAGACACCTGTTCTGTTTGCCTCCGTAGTCATTTCCGCCGCTGTCGGAAATAAGGTCAAACGAGCCCGACACATAACCCTGCGACATCCGCTCCAGGCCCCGACAGGATGTATTTCTCAAACACCTGTCTTGTCGTTCGCCGACCCCTTCACCGACGGGAAACACCATCGATTGCATCAACCTTCCTCGGGTGGGGCCAGATTGCTATATTACACAAAGAGACATAACTGACTAGGCAGAAGATTATCCCGCAGTAGGTTGCCATTGCTTTCTGCGGTAGACTGGTTGCCAGCCAAGACTATAGAACCCAATCTGTCCTGTTATTTAATCCATAACTGGAAGGAAGAGACGGATTAATACCTTTCCCAAGGGTATTTGCGCGTAAGTGAATGCAATGAATTCAACTAGAATTCGAACACGGCTTCCCGATTTCTCGTTCCGAGCCGATATCCACTGCACCACAATGCACATTACTAATCGAAAATTAAAAGTTTAATACAAATCGTCGTGCCTCCGTATTTTGAAAATAATTTTTAATTTTAATTTTTTTGCGTATTTGAAGTTTTTTTTTTTTTTTTGTTTTCTTTTTGTATGGTAATTTCTATGTGTAGATTAAAACATAAAGCGTTTCCGGATTTATTGCCCTTACAGGAAAAAAAAATTGTACACTTACGTCACCTGTTATCGCCATACCCTTACCTTATCTCATTTGTCCACCTTTCAACAGTTTTCAGGTCGAGTGGAAAGATTAAAAATGTTCAATTCTGTCTTTTATGAAATAGTTTTATTCTATATTTCATGCTACAAATAAGTAATACATGTATAAATCAGATTAATAATTTAACATTAAATTTGCAAATTTTCCAAAAATAATGCCACAGATATATATATTTTATTTTTTAAAGGTTTTTAAAACCGAGCATTAAATTTTGTTTACAAATGTGTCGATTGGTAAAAAATTGCCGAAAAATTGAAAGATTAAAAAAAGTCTCAAAATTTTATATTTCAATCAAAATAATTTCTGTTTGAAATACACCAGGGTATTTTGCTTGCTGGAAATAGTCAATTTAATCTTTTAGGTTTCAATTAAAACTAAAATAAAAGTTTCCAGAAAACTTTTTTATTTTTAAAAATTCAATTTAAAATTTATTTATAAAAAATGAGTGGATGTACCTATGAATCAACCACTAAACACCACAAAAAGGTTTGCCTGGTGGGTGAGGTAGTTTCGCATTAGTTTCTTTCGGTGCGTGACATTGACGCAATATTTTTGTCTTCGGGCATTTTGCGATAACGTAACTCTTAATCATGGAAATCGGAAAAATGTTGTTTGTGTTTATGAACATCCACATGAAGAAGAGCTTTATTTGCACTACTGGAACTGGACAATTGTTTGACCTTATCCAGTAATTCCTTTCAAATCGCAAAATGAAGGTAATATTAAACGGATATGCCTCCCAATACTATTATACGAACGCGGGTGTCCCTCAAGGCTCTATTCTAGATCCTATGTTTTTCCTTATCTACATTAACGATCTCCCAGATGTAATAAGATCCCAAGTAGGCATATACATTGGCGACACTACGGTTTATTCTCGCCTCGATCAAAAATCTGCAGAGGCTGACAAAGCAAACCCAGCCGCCGAGCTTGAAAAGGGCCTCTAATTCTTGGTGGACTGGGGTAAGAAATGGCTCGTGAATTTTAATGCTTCTAAAGCGAAGCTGCTATCTATTAACCATCACAGACAACCACTCTTATCGTCTCCCTGAAAGCAAAACACTGCACCTCCTCAGGTTAACTCTCACAACAGACCTAAAGTGGAATGAATATATAGAATCCATAGCCAAATCCGCCTGAAACAATCCGGCACATATATAAATCTACCATCCTACCGTGGATTGAATACTACTGCCATATCTGGTTGGGTGCTCCTGCCATTCACCTAGGTGTCTTTGACAAAACCCAACGGAAATTCTGTAATGTGATAGATCCCGAGTTGGCGGCTCGGATACAGTCATTTTCTCACCGGCGCAATGTGAACCGGGCGATAGTTTATCTACTCCAAATGAAAACAAAAAAAAAAAAAAGAAAGAAAAGAAAAGAGTGAACAGATTGGAAAAGAGAAAGCCGAAAACCACATCCTAAACAGGGAACAAGGGATGAGTTTCTACACCTGTTCAATAGACGTTTGTGGAGTGTAAACCGGACGATAGTTCAGTCTATCTACTCCAATTTAAACTGGAACGCAGTTAGTAATCCAGGAATACGATTAGTAAGGAATATATATATACAAGTCTTTCAAGTGAAACCACGTTGGAAATATTATATCCGTGTAATATTATTCTGGTTGAGTGGAGCTCAGAGCTACTATGACTACTGACGCGGTATTCTCTGTGTAACTTCGGTATCGTTCGGTAACTTACAGATCAGTCCCGATGTCTCTGACGGATCTCAACATGACAGGAGTATATGTATACTCAAGTCGAGTCCATTATCATAGAAAAAAGGGGAGATCCCACAACAAATAGTGCAAATTATAATAACTTCTCATTCCTGAAATTCAGACAGAAATTCAGAAAACCGTGTTTTCAAATTTTCCCTTGTCTGGAAGCGAGTAAAATATTGGAATTGTGCATGATTATTGTAAACACTGTGTGTGTGTGTGTGTGTGTGTGTGCGTACGTGTGTGTGTGTGTGTGTGTGTATGTGTGTGCGTGCGTGCGTGCGTACGTGTGTGTGTGTGTGTGTGTGTGTGTGTGTGTGTGTGTGTGTGTGTGTGTGTGTTATTATTATAGACTAAGTGCTGCTATAAGAGAGTTTTAGAGACTTTTTGTTAAATATTTTATGCAGTTTATTTGATACGGGGAAGAGTTTGTCAACTATTTTAATTAGAACATTCACGAAATATAATGACCCGTATTTAGAACACACACAAAAAGTAGCACCAGCGCAAAAAAGAAGTCTGATGAGCGCTTAAGGCGCTAAACTGCCAGTCATTATATCAGTTTTGTCACGCCGACAATTCAATAATAGTTTAGTTAAATTGCATATCACTAACCAATGCAATAATAAAACGTATAAAGAAATCGGAAAAATAAGATAATACTATATAACACAACATTTTAAAAACGATTACAAATATTAGAGGTCTTATTCATACAGAACAAACAAATCAGCATCAATAGAATCTAATTCAATTTTGGGATAAACAAACTAAATATAGTTCGTAATAAAGACAAAACACACGACACGACAAAGTGACACGCGAAGACGCGATTCTAAAAAAAGACACATTTGATAACCATCAATGGAACAATGGAACATCACTAAAGCACACTGGCTAGCTACAGGAACCGCTCTACAAATTCGCAAAATGTTTCTTTTAATAATGATTCATCATGAAAGCGACTAGAATGTATGTCAGGAAAATAGTAGCATTCAAAAAACAAAATGAAGCACAATAGATCTGGTTATCGGCTTATATGGATGTGCGTTGTGATGCAGTGGATACTGACTCAGAACGACAAATCGGGGAGCCGAGTTCGAATACCAGTTGAATTCCTTGCATTTACTTACGCACAAATACTCTTGGGAAAGGTATTAATCCGTCTCTTCCCACCAGTTATGGGTTAAATAATACGACAGATCGGGTTCTATAGCCTTAGCTGGCAACCAGTCTACCGGAGAAAGCAATGGCAGCCTACTGTGGGATAATCTTCAGCACAGTCAGTCATGTCTCTTTCGAGACATGATCGCCCAAGCGTGTATCATGTATGGCACTGAACTGACTGAGTGAATATAATAGTTGGAAACATAAATATACCTTCTACTGGTCATAAAGTGGGGGAATTGGTTTTCTATTGTTATGAAGTTAGAAACTGATCCCCCACGAATTACTATGTAATAATATAATACATCTCTTCTCCCCCCCCAGTTATGGGTTAAAATAAAAAGTCTGATTAGGTTCTATAGCTTTGGCTGGCAACCAGTCTACCGGAGAAAGCAATGGCAACCTACTGCGGAATAATCTTCTGCCCAATCAGTCATGTCACTTTTAGAGACATGATTGCCCACGCGTGTATTGCATATGGCACTTAACTGATTAAATGAATATATTAGTTGAAAACATGATTAGAACTTCTACTGGGCATAAAGTGGGGGATCGGTTTACTATTGTTTTTAAGTAATAAACTGACCCCCAACAAATTCTACTTAATATAATAATGTAATATAATATATCTCTTCTCCCTCCAGCTATGAGTTAAATGGCAGGACAGATTAGATTCTATAGTCTTGGCTGGCAACCAGTCTAGCGCAGGAATCAATGGCAACCTACTGCGGGATAATCTTCTGCCCAGTCAGTCATGTCTCTTTCGAGACATGATCGCCCAAGCGTGTATCACGTGTGGCACTTAACTGACTGATGGCACTGAACATGATTCTGTCATAAAATTGGAATTGGTAAATTCAAAACTCGTTAAATACTATTATGTTGCGATCAGCAAATTTAGTATGGGAGATAAGGAAATGGATCCAGAATATGCTGCGCGATTGTGTTGCATTGGATATCGGCTCGGAACATGAAATTGGGGAGCAGAGTTCGAATTCCAGTTGAATCACTTACGCGCAAATACACTTTAGAAAGGTATTAATCCGTCTCTTCCCTCCAGTTATGAGTTAAATAACTGGACAGATTGGGTTCTATAGCCTTGGCTGGCAACCAGTCTACCACAGGAAGCAATGGCAACCTACTGCGGAATAATCTTTTGCCCAGTCAGTCATGCCTCTTTCGAGACATGATCGCCCAAGCGTGTTTCACGGATGGCACTTAACTGACTGAAGGTCATTTTTATCCACCACCGTAAAATGCAACACAACCAAAAATATTGACGAGAAAACTGGAGGTATGTTCTTAAATACGTGGCCTGATCAAAAACACATCGCGCAATAAATAATAACTTCCTCGATCACTCTGGTTCTTGCTTAGAAGGGAAGTGGAAGGATCGTAGTCGACTGACAAAAACACAGAGGTTCCATCAGTAACCATAGATTGTGAAGCAGTTTTGAGACAAGTAAAACATTTCCCAAGCCTGACAACAACCATATTTCTCAGATCTTGCCCAGCAACATTTTCCGCTAAAAAGTTAAATCCTACTTGAAAAGAAAAAGCTTTTAAGACGTCTAAGATATCCAAGAGAAACTGACGAGGCAGCGACTAGCTACTCAATAAAAAGAGTTCCAGGAATGTTTCCTTCAATGGAAACAACGGTGGATAAAATATTTGATATTAAAAGGGATTCCAGATTCAAGCTGGCCGGATTCATCTAATAAGGGCTTAGGGCCACATCACGTTGAATACACCGGTCAGTACTTAGATGAGTGACCGCTTGGGAATACCAGGTGCTGTAAGCATATAGTGACGGATGTGCGTTGTGGTACAGTGAATATCGGCTCGGAAAGAGAAATCGGTGAGCCGAGTTCGAATTCCAGTTGAATACCCTGCATTCACTTAAGCACTGGTGCCCTTGGGTAAAGGTATTAATCCGTCCCTTCCCTCCAGTTATGGGTTATAACAAGGATAGGACTTGGGGACCCTGCCCTTAAAAACAAATCCTAATGAATCTTGATACACGAAAAGAAAAATGTTATAAAAATAAAATAACCTTACCCAAAAATAATTGGTTATGACCTTAAATGATCCCATAAGGATTGATAGGTCGTTAAACCTTGAAACAAACAAGCAAACAAACAATTCTGTGTATCTTTTGTGTAATAGAAAAGTGTCTTTTGGATTTGAGTGACCGTTGGTTGAAGATAAAAATGTCTGCTTTGGGTTAAACAGTTCTAGACGCAAACCTTATATAAAAACAACAATAAATTGTTAAAAGAAAAAGGTATTACCAGCAATAAATAAATAAAATTTAGTTGGCAATAAATGACCCGCCGCGGTTGATCTAAACTTATTTATAAATGGAACTTAGTCTGTGTGTGTGTGTGTGTGTGTGTGTGTGTGGGTGTGTGAGTGTGTGTGTATCCGTTACCTATAGACTCCGAAACGGCTGAACCAATGTCTTGAAAATTTACACAGTTGTACTATAAGCCTCTGCGAGTGTTCTTAGCTAAGTTTTGTGTCGAGGTACCCCCGATAAATATCGAAAATCGATAATCGAAAAAATCGGGTTATAGAAGGAGTGGTTCAATTTTAATCAAATTTGATACACTCGTAGACAAAGACATAAAAAACGATATTCAGAAGTTTCAAGGTTGCAGTTCTTAAATAGTGCAGAAAATTTGATATCGATACCAGGAAACCAAAATTTGATTTACATCCATTCATTTTTCTTTCAGTCTACTTTTTCGCTTTAACTGGAAAGAACTGTTGCTTTTTAGTCTTTCGTGCCGATGTCCAAAGAGTCTGAGTTCCAGGAGCATGGATTAGTTTTAAAGCTTTCATTACACCCGAGCAACGCCGGGCTATACTGCTAGTATGCCATAAAAACAAAACAACCAAATCATCTAATGTCCGAGGCGAGGACATAATCCGCGGACCTGTAACGGCGGGTCGTGAGTTTCTTTCGATGTCATTGAATGATATATTGCAAAAGGAAACGGTATGATAAAACTTGCTGGAGTAGAAACATTCAGCCCCGATTCGGCACCCTGGCACAAACTAAAAAAGCAACCTCTCGAATTTTCTGCTGTATACAAACTAAATGATTGCATAAACCAAGTGAGCGTTTGTGAGCTTTCCACACTATCACATTTCTTATAATTTTCAGGAAATGAAACTTTCTCAAGTGTGCTAATGCTTCCCGCCTGTGGAACTCCCTTCCACAAGTCTGCTTTCCCGACAGTTACAATCTCCAGGTGTTTAAATGTAGGGTCAATAGACACCTCCTATCACACTAACTCCCAACTACTCTCAGAACACTCTCATCTACCCAACCCTCATTCTCGGTATCCTTACCCGCCTATCACCCACCCTCTGACATTTCCTATATTTAATCATCCTTTCTCCACTCTACGTAGCCCCCTGCGCAGTAGTGGCAGTGACATGCCTTGCTCGAGGTGAAACGCTTATAAAAAAAAAAATAAAAAAAAATTCTTCCTAAGCTGTCTCTTCCTTGTGCTCAGTTTTAATTTCTTTTTTGTTTCCATCATTTCCAAAACCTCATCATTACTCACATGCTCGATCAATGATATTCTCAGCATCCTTCTGTATAACCACATTTCAGTTACTTCAAGTTTTTCCTTCATCTTTGATGATATTGTCCAGCATTCACTGCCATATTGAAGGACGGACAGCACGTAGCAATCCAGTACTCTCTTCTTTGTTTCTAGCGAAATTGTCTTGTTTCTTAATACATTACTCAACTTCTGGAATGCTTCCTTCGCCATACCAATTCGCCTTCGGATCTCTGTGTCGCCTTTTCCGTCTTCTGTTATAACGCTTCCCAGGTATTTAAATTTTTGTGCCTGCTTGATTCTGGTATTCCCCACTTGTATTTGGCATTTTGGGCTGCTCTTTTTACTGATGACCATGCATTCGGTTTTCGTGCAGTTTATTTCTAGTCCTTTCTTGTTACTTTCTTCAGCTACCTTCTGTGGGAGGTCTTGTAGTTTCTTTTCTGTGTCCGCTATCAGCACCATATCATGTTTCAGGAGATAGAACGACATTCTTTAGTCTGCTACGGGTTATAGTTCTTCCTAATAATTTTCAGGAAATTAAACTTTTTCCATTCTGCTAAATTTAATAATTCTTCCTAATATGTTTCAGGAGATAGGACGACATTATCCAGTCTGCTAATGGTTAGAATTCTTCCTAATAATTTTCAGGAAATTAAACTTTCTCCAGTCTTTTAAATGTTATAAATCTTCCTAATATTTTTTTCAGAAAATTAGACTTTTTACAGTCTGCTAAATGTTATAGATCTTCCTAATATTTTTCATAGAATTAGACTTTCTAGAGTTTTCTAAATGTTATAGTTTTTCCAAATATTTTTCAGGTCATATGATTAGTTTCTCCAGTTTATTAATGTTTTAGTTCTTCCAAATATTTTCAGAAAGTAAAACTTTCTCCAATCTGCTAAATGTTATAGTTCTTTCTACAATTTTTCAGGAAGTATGACTACTTTCCTAATATTTTCAGGACATTAGACTTCCTCTGCTGGGCTAAATATTATAGCTCTTACGAAAAATATTTAGGATATAAGATTACTTTCTCTAGTCTATTAAATTTTACTAGCGGAACCTGTGGAATTTTCACGGAAGCATAATTAGGATTTTCTGGAAAAATTTTACTTTGTCATACTACAAATGATAGTAACGTTTTCAAACATAAAGGTATTGGATAATAAAATAACGATAACACATATCTATAAAAGTAATGTCCATAGAAGCTACTTTACTGTGAGAGATTTCGAGAGAGAAAATGTTTTTTTTTATTACTGAAAAATCATGGCGCCTATGTCCATTGTAAACATTTTTATCAAGATTTAAAAAAAATAATAATTTCAAAAATAATTTCCTGGTAGTTTCATTAAAATCCGATTATTATTTGATTTTTGCGAGATTTTCCAAGTTAATGTTTTTGTCACCAAAAAAAGTGTGTGATGCAATCATTATGTTTCCATTGTAAAACAGTCATAATGTTTCTTTAGCCGCTAACTCAAATCAAAACAAAACTTTCTGATAAAATTTCAAAAATGTTAGAAGGGATTAAAAATTTTTTTTTAAATAATTAAAATTACTTTAAAGGCTCCTGTGTCCATTGTAAATAGAAAAGACCAACTGAGTAATGGCCAAGGGTGTAGAGGCCAGAAATGTCATTATTAGGTCGCGGGATACGACAACAAACCTACCTATTTTTATTATATTGCACAGTACACACACATATACACGCAAACAATTACTGCTACAACCACTAGCTTAAGCTGCTACTGATAAGATAATGTTATAAGCTCTCTCCTCCTACTCTCTCACTCTTTACTACCCTTCCTTTGGCAAAGATGAGCGAAAAGCTGAGGAGAGTACAAAGATGGAGGGGAAGGAAAAGTTCATGTAGAGAGTGTGGTGTAACAGACGGAGGAACTAAGTAAAGAACACGCAGAATTTATATTATAGATAGTTCTTTCTAAGAACTTCAAGACATTAGACTTTCTCTACTCTGGTAAATATTATAGTTCTTTCTGATGTTTTTCAGGCGATAAGATTCTTTCTGCAGTCTACTAAATGCAATAGTTCTTCCTTGATGTTTTTTTCTTTTAAATGGTGACTTTTTCCACTTTCTTAAATATTATAGTTCTTCCTAATATATCTTTTCAGGAGTAAGATTACGTTATCCAGTCCACTAAATGCTATAGTTCTTCCTTCATTTTTTTTTCTTTTAAATGGTGACTTTCTCCACTTTGTTAAATATTATAGTTCTTCCTAATATATCTTTTCAGGAGTAAGACTACGTTATCCAGTCTACTAAATGCTATAGTTCTTCCTTCATTTTTTTTTCTTTTTTTTTTTCTTTTTTTTTTTTTTTTATAAGCGTTTCACCCCGAGCAAGGCATGTCACTGCCACTACTGTGCAGGGGGCTACGTAGAGTGGAGAAAGGCTGATTAAATATAGGAAATAACAGAGGGTGGGTGATAGGCGGGTGAGGATACCGAGAATGAGGGTTGGGTAGATGAGAGTGTTGTGAGAATAGTTGGGAGTTAGTGTGATAGGAGGTGTCTATTGACCCTACATTTAAACACCTGGAGATTGTAACTGTCGGGAAAGAAGACTTGTGGAAGGGAGTTCCACAGGTGGGAAGCGCGAGAAAAGAAGCTGTTGGAGTAGAATTTACGGTTACATCTTATTTGTTTAACTGTAAAAGGGTGGGACCTAGTTGCTAATCTAGTAAATGGTGACTTTCTCCACTTTGTTAAATATTATAGTTCTTCCTAATATATCTTTTCAGGAGTAAGACTACGTTATCCAGTCTGCTAAATGCAAAATTCTCCAAAATATTTTTCTGTAGATAAGACTTCTTTCTTCACGCTGCCAGATGTTATAGTTCTTCGTAATGTTTTTCTTAGAATAAGAATATTTTAACCACTTTGATAAATGCAATTTCTAATATTTTTAAGGAAAATAGAGCTTCACCTGTCAGTCAAATATCATAATTCTTCCTAATATTTTTTCAGGAAATTAAACTTTAAGTCTGCTAAATGTTATAGTTCTGCATAATATTTTTTTAGAAAATTAGAACCTTCTCCAGTTAGCTAAATAGTTCCTCCTAATAAATTTTAAGAGATAGAACTGCTTTGTGTAGTCTCCTAATTGTTAAAGTTCTTACTAATGTTTTTTCAAGTGATAAGGCTACTCTCTCAACTCTAATGTTGTATTAACTCTATATGTTATAGTTCTTGCAATATTTTTTCAACAAATTAGACATTCTCCAGTCTGCTAAAGTTATAGTTCTTCGTTATATGTTTCAGGAAATTAGACTCTCTCAACTCTGCAGATATTATAGCTCTTCCTAATATTTTTCTGGAAATTAGACTATTTCGCCAATTTGCTAAATGTTATAGTTCTTTCAAATCTTTTTAAGAAAAATACACTTTCTCCACTTTGCTAAACGTCAGTTCTTTCTAATATTTATCAGGAGATGAGCCTACTTACTTCCTTCTGTTAAATGTTACTGATCTTCCTAAGAATTTTTCAGAGATAAGATTACTTTCTCTATCCTGTTAAATATTTAAGTTCTTCTCAATATTTTTCAGATAAGACTACTCTCTCCACTCTGCTAAATATTATAGATCTTCCTAATATTTTTTGAAGATATGATTACTTTTCCACCCTGCTAAATGTTATAAACCTTCCTAATATTTTTTCAGAAGATAAGCCTACTTTCTCCACTCTGCTAAATGTTGTAGATCTTTCTAATATTTTTCAGTAGATAAGACTTATTTTTCCACCATGCTAAACTGTATAATCCTTCCTAAAACTTTTCAGGAGATAAGTCAACTTTCTGAATTCTGTTGAATATTATAGTACTTCCTAATATTTTTCTTTACATAAGAATACATTCCCCAATCTGCTAAATGCTAAACTTCTTCGTAAATTTTTTCATGAGATGAGTCTATTTTCTCTTTTGAGGTAAATATTATAGTCCTCCTCATATTATCAGAACAACAGACTTTCTGTATTCTAGTCAATGTTATAGTTCTTCCTATGATTTTTCGGGAGACAAGACTACTTTTGTGGTGATACCGAGCAAAGCGAGGGACCGGATGTTTGTTCTCAGAGATCCAGAAAGCAAATGGCCAAAACTGATCTTTGCGCACCCGGCTCCACGCATATGTTCTGGCAGAAAACCAGAACTTAATTAAATATAAAATTCCAGTTCGCGAGCCGACGCGAATTTTATTTATCATCCAATGGGAAGCCCAGAATTAAATACGGGTGTGAATTCCCAAATGACCTGCTGGGACCCACACAGACGAAATAAAAAGCCGACACAAAAAGCATCGCTAGTTGAGAAAATACGAGCGTAATTAGCATGTCCCTTGACCTCGTCGAGCGATCCACTATGCTTGCCTCGCCTTTCCCTCTCACCTTTTTCTTCGCTGTCCCCTGAGCTATTTACCGTCCAACGGAGCGGATACATCAAAGACATTCCTAACTGACAAACGCTCCCACATACATATGCACAAACTCTCTTTTCAGCATTTATTGCTATGAACATTTTAACGTCCTTTGAACCCAACCTAAAGACATTACTTTATTTGTAAAAACAACCGTAATTGATAAATGTTTATATATAAAATGTTGTTTCTATATTCAATTTCATCTTCTTGTTTTATAACCCCTTTTTATAACTTATAGTGGGCTCCTAACGAGACCAAATTCAGTTAATCTGTTTCCGCATACAACTACGTTTCACTAGAACGGATAACCCACTATACTTTCTCCGGTCTGCTAAATTTTAGAGTTCTTGTTAATGTTTTTAGGACATTAGATTTTTCTCTACTGGGCTTAGTGTAATTTTTCTTGCTGTAATGCTTCAGGAGATAAGGCTACTTTTTCCACGCTACTTAATGCTATAATTCTTTCTAATATTTTTCAGGACATCAGACTTTCTCCAGTCTGCTAAATGTTATGGTTCTTCCTTACATTTTTAGGAAATTAAACGTTCTCCACTTTGCTAAATGTTATAGTTCTTTCTAATAGTTTTAAAGAAATTGAAGCGTAGGGAGCTGGTTAATGTTTCTTTGATTCGGCCTTGTGTCAGACTTAACCGAACTCCCTAAAGCTTACAAGTTTTATGCTGAATTATTATTAGAATTATTATCAGAAGATTTTCATCAGAAGGTTGTTTGTCGGCAATAGTGTGGAATAGTCTAAGACTAAATTATACATTTTGTATGCTAAAATAGTAATTCATTAAAAGGGAAAGACTAACATAAGTTGTAGGAGTTACTGTTCAGTTAGAAACATTATTAAGAAGTTAAGTGTTGAGTTCGTACAAAATGTTCGTAGTATTAATTGTTGAAAGAGAAAGAGGACAATGTCCGAGTCGCTTGAAGTGGAAGTTACATTTTAGATGTGTGTCTCTCTTTCGCTGCTCCCATCTGAGTCTCTGACGTTGCGAAGGCATTTATATGTCCTTTTTGAATTTCACACTGGATCGCCAAGTCCTTTCAAGTCTTAGAAGTCGCTTCCTTTGGTCAAAAATCATTTTAACACCTACTTGCGAAATCTGGTTTCGACTTTTTTCGTTAAGCAGATGGTCAATCCTTTTCCTATTTGGGAAAACCAGGATTTCACACGTCATTATGAACGTTTGCAAAAGTGAAGAAGGTTGATTTTAATTAATTTCTTATCCGCTCCAAGATAAGAATACTTTCTCAATTCTGCAAATGTTTTAGTTCTTCATAATATTTTTCAAGAGATAAGACTACTTTCTCCTTACGGCTGAATTTTGTAATTCTTTCTAATATTTTTAAGGAAAAAAGATTATCTCCAATTAGGTAGACGTTATAATTCTTCCTAATATTTTTCAAAAAATTAAACTTTATTCAGTCTTCTAAATGGTATAGATTTTTGTAATACTTTCAGGAAATTAGACTTCCTCCATTTTGTTAAATCATATAGTTCTTCCTAATAATTTTAAGGAGATAAGACTATTTTCTCCACTCTGCTTAATGCTATAGTCCTTCCTAATATTTTTAAGGAGATAAGACTATTTTCTCCACTCTGCTTAATGCTATAGTCCTTCCTAATATTTTTAAGGAGATAAGACTATTTTCTCCACTCTGATTAATGCTATAGTCCTTCCTAATATTTTTAAGGAGATAAGACTATTTTCTCCACTCTGATTAATGCTATAGTCCTTCCTAATATTTTTAAGGAGATAAGACTATTTTCTCCACTCTGATTAATGCTATAGTCCTTCCTAATATTTTTAAGGAGATAAGACTATTTTCTCCACTCTGATTAATGCTATAGTCCTTCCTAATATTTTTAAGGAGATAAGACTATTTTTTCCACTCTGCTTAATGCTATAGTCCTTCCTAATATTTTTAAGGAGATAAGACTATTTTCTCCACTCTGCTTAATGTTATAGTCCTTCCTAATATTTTTAAGGAGATAAGACTATTTTATCCACTCTGATTAATGCTATAGTCTTCCTAATACTTTTAGGAGAAAAACTACTTTCTATGCATCTTCATAATATTTTCAGGATATTTGACTTTCTCCAATCTGCGAACTATGATAATTTTTCCTAATATTCTTCAGAAAATTTGTACCTTCTCCAGTCTGCTAAAATTTTTAGTTCTTCCCTATATTTTTTATAAAATTATTCTCTCTACTTTGCTAAATGATATGGTTTTCCTAATTTAGTTTTTTCGGAAGATAATACTACTTTCTCCAATCTGCTATATGTTATAGTTCTTCCTAATATTATTCAGGATATTAGACCATCCCCAGTCTTCTGAATGTTACAGTTCTTCCTAATATTTTTCAGGATATTAGACCATCTCCAGTCTTCTGAATGTTACAGTTCTTCCTAATATTTTTCAGGATATTAGACCATCTCCAGTCTTCTGAATGTTACAGTTCTTCCTAATATTTTTCAGGATATTAGACCATCTCCAGTCTTCTGAATGTTACAGTTCTTCCTAATATTTTTCAGGATATTAGACCATCTCCAGTCTTCTGAATGTTACAGTTCTTTCTAATATTTTCCAGGAAATTAAACTTTCCCCAGTCTTAATGTTATAGCTCTTCTTTATACAGGGTGACCCACTAGAAAAACGGGAACTTTTTATTTGTTCGCTTGTGAGTTTTTCTTGTGGTGCTATCTCAAAAGTAAAGTGGACACGACTGGACCAAGAACTCTGGATGAGTTAAAACAGAAGTGTTATACAGTTTCCTAATATTTTTCAGAAGATAAGACTACTTTCTCGAGTCTGCTAAATATTATAGTTCTTACTAATATTGTTAGGGGTTTCCTTCCAATCTGTTTGAAAGTGATAGTGTGGAAATGTAACAGATTCATGAAAAGTAGTGCTATTTTTTTAATAATTTCACCCCAAGCAAGGCGCTACTGCCACTGATGTGCAGGGGGGTGGCAACATAAGAGAATTAAAGTTTTAGACAGGAAAAGAGTGAAGACAAAGACGAACCAGCTACAGGGGGTGAAAGACAAAGGACAAGAGATGGGTGTGAACACAGGAGTGAAGACAGTTGCGAAGGTAGAGAGAAAGGAAAAGAACAAGATACACGGGGTGATGTAGAAAGGGCTGGAGGTAAGTGGATAAGAGATGGGAATTGATTTTGCATTTAAATTCCTGGAGGTTGTAGCCGGCAGGTAAGCAAGCATATGAAAGAGAGTTCCACAAGCGGGAAAGTGCGAGAAAAGAAGGTGTTGTAGTAGAATTGTCGCCTGCATTTGGTTGATCTAACTGTAAAAGGGTGAGACCTTGTTGCCAGTTTGGTTCTTGTGATTTCAACCGAAAAGGATGTGCGTTGTGGAACATTGGATATCGGTTCGGAACGAGAAACCGGGGGGCCGAGTTCGAATTCCAGTTGAATTCATTGCATTCACTTACGCGCAAATACCCTTGGGAAAGGTATTAATCCGTCTCTTCCTTCCAGTTATGGGTTAAATATCAGGACAGATTGGGTTCTATAGCATTTGTTGGCAACCAGTCTACCGCAGAAAGCAATGGTAACCTACTGCGGGATAATCTTCTGCCTAGTCAGTCATGTCTCTTTCGAGACCTGATCACCCAAGCGGGTATCACGTATGGCACTTAATTGATTGATATGTTGAATGTTTCCTGCATGGAGATTCTTAATTTCTTCTACATCTCGCGTTTCTTCTGAATTTAGACGATCTTGGCTCTCCACAACTTCTTATCTGTTGTGGCTCTTACAATTTGTTCTCGCTTTGCTAAGTTTTATGTCCCCCGTTCCGTCATCCATTCAAACAAGGTTATCATTTAATGTAGTTCTCTGCTTTTCGTATCTCTTTAGCTGTCAGTATCTCCTGTGTGGGTTAATTTTCCAAGCCTGTCTTTCTCATTATATGTCCAACGAAATTCAACTGTCTTTTCCAGATTCTGAGTAGAAATATTCTTACTATTTCTTTAATAAAATCCTGATTGCTACCTCCACTCGCTCTATGGAATTCTCAGTATCATTTTAAAATCACATTTTTTTCCACTCATCCGTGAGGAGATTGTTCCAGAATCACTCTTTTATAAGAGGACACACATAACATAGGAAACTATTACTATTTTCCTTGTTTCTAATGAAATATTTCCATTTAGAATGGAATTTGTTTATCTTTTAGGGCGTTTCTTTCGCTAGTCTAATACGTGTTCGAGTCTGGCTATCATATTGTCTCTCTTATGTTAAAACACTTTCACCATTAATATTGGCATAAATATTTACCATTGCTAATACCAAAATCAGTTAGTTAAGTACCATAAGGTTATCATTTAATATAGGTCTCTGCCTTTCGTATCTCTTTTGCTATCAATCAGTATGTTCTGTGTGGTTTAATTTTCCAAGCCTGTGTTTCTGTTGGGGCGCTCTGCACCTTTTCACGGAAATGGACTATTCGAATCACTATATAAAATAGTAGTGATTATACCTCGAGGAAGGAAATCGAGTGAGCGAGTCCGTCGTGTATTTCCGGTATTGCACCGGAAAGTTTCTACTAGTCAATCTTTTACGTCACTACGACGATACTGTATACTAATGACCTTGTTCTGTATTCTACTAATCCTCACCTCTTGTAAATACTTCTCTTTTCCTGTCAATACACCTACTTTTATACTATTACGTTGTTTTGCATTATTTCACATAATTCTGTTACCCAACTTAACACTTTCTCATTATATGTCCAAGGAATTTCAGCCGTCATTTCCAGATGCTGACTACAAATATTCTTACTATTTCTTTAAGATATCCTGACTGCTATCTCCACTCGCTCTATGGAATTCTCAGGATACTTTTTAGAATCACATTTCTGCGAGTTTTTTTTCCATTCATCCGTGAGGTGATTGTCCAGGAATCACTCTTTTATAAGAGGAAACACATAACATAGGAAACTATTACTATTTTCCTTGTTTCTAATGAAATATTTCCATTTAGAATGGAATTTGTTTATCTTTTAGGGCGTTTCTTTCGCTAGTCTAATACGTGTTCGGGTCTGGCTATCATATTGTCTCTCTTATGTTAAAACACTTTCACCATTAATATTGGCATAAATATTTACCATTACTAATACCATAAATCACTTAGTTAAGTGCCATACGTGATACACGCTTTGGGCGATCATATCCCGAAAGAGAATGGCAGAATATTATCCCGCAGTAGGTTGCCATTGCTTTCTGCAGTAGACTGGTTGCCAGCCAAGGATATAGAACACAATCTGTTCTGCAATTTAGCTCATAGCTAGAGGGAGAAGAGATAGATTATATAATTATATTAAGTAGTAATTGGTGGGGGATCAGTTTATTACTTCATATCAATAGAAAACCGATCCCCTACTTTATGCCCAATAGAAGCTTTAATTGTTTTCAATTATTATGTTCAGTCAGTCAGTTAAGTGCCATACGTGATACACGCTTTGGGCGATCATGTCTCGAAAGAGACATTACTGACTAGGCAGAAGATTATCCCGCAGTAGGTTGCCATTGCTTTCTGCGGTAGACTGGTTGCCAGCCAAGGTTATAGAACCCAATTTGTCGTATTATAACTGGAAGGAAGAGATGGATTAATACCTTTCGCAAGGGTATTTGTGCGTAAGTGAATGCAACGAATTCAAGTGGAATTCGAACTCGGCTCCCCGATTTGTCATTCCGAGTCGATATCCACTGCACCAGAACGCACATCCATTAGCATAAATCGGTGCAACAAAATGTAAAATTTTTATACTTGCTTTTACAATTAAAAAGTCGAAAACAAACAGCACAAATGCTACTACTACTACTACTACTACTAATAGTAATAAAAAAATGTTGGACTTATAGATAATGTTTGTATTTGTACACACAAAAAAATTTGGAATAAATTTCTAAAAAAAAACGAATCATCAGTCGCATCAGAAAAGGACAGTTGAAATTTATAAGGTAATTAATGAGGGTAGAATACCTGGAAAATTTGCCGCTCGCAGGACATATTGGATGTAAGAGAACAGTGGAAATCAGCGTATAACCTACCTAAAGAGCTTGTGCAAATGTTTAGCGGAACAAGGATTGATTAGGAGATATCGCAAACAGACAAATTTTACTAAGGTCTACAAAGAAAAGGAAGTAGCGGAGAGCAATGATCAGACGGCACAGAAAAGAACAACAACAACAATGATAGTAGTCGTATTAGTAGAATGAAGCAAATATATTTTTTAGGTGTGCACATAAAATAAGATTTTGGAGAAAAATATTTTTGGCATATCCGAATATTCAGTCAGTCAGTTAAGTAACCTGCGTGATACACGCTTGAGCGATCATGTCTCTTTCGAGACATGACTGACTGGGTAGAAGATTATCCTGCAGTAGGTTACTATTACTTTCTACGGTAGACTGATTGCCTGCCAAGGCTAGAGAACCCAATCTGTCCTGTTATTTAACTCATAACTGGAGGGAAGAGACGGATCAATACCTTTACCAAGGATATTTGCGCGTAAGTGAATGCAAGGAATTTTTTTATAATCATTTCACCCCAAGCAAGGCGGTACAGCCACTGATGTGCAGGGGGGCTACATAAGAGAGTTAACGTTTTAGGCAGGAGGAGAGTGAAGACAATGACGAACCAGCTAAAGAGGGTGAAAGAGAAAGGACAAGAGATGGGTGTGAACACAGGAGTGAAGACAGTTGCGAAGGTAGAGAGAAAAGAAAAGAACAAGATACACGGAGTGATTTAGAAAGGGCTGGAGTTAAGTGGATAAGAGATGGGAATTGATTTTGCATTTAAATTCCTGGAGGTTGTAGCAGTCAGGAAAGCAAGTATATGGAAGGGAGTTTCACAGTCGGGAAATGCGAGAAAAGAAGCTGATGGTGCAGAATTATCGCCTGCATTTGGTTGATCTAACTGTAAGAGGGTGAGACCTTGTTGTCAGTCTGGTTGCCCGAGTAAATTCTTGTGGAGGGGGGCACCTAAATGAAGACGGAAAGTGCGACACAGAGATCCAAAGGTGAATTGGCATGGCGAAAGATGCGTTCTAGAAGCTGAGTAAAGTATTAAGAAACAGGAAGCTTTCACTAGAAACAAAGAAGAGATTACTGGATTGCAATGTGATGTCAGTTCTTCAATATGGCAGTGAATGTTGGACAATATCAACAAAGATGAAGGAAAAACTTGAAGCAGCTGAAATGTGGTTCTACAGAAGGATGCTGCGAATATTGTGGACCGAGCATGTGAGCAATGACGAGCTATTGGAAATGATGGAAAAGAAAAGGAAATTAATACTGAGCATCTGGAAGAGACAACTGAATTTCCTGGGACATGCAATGAGGAAGGAGGGCTTGGAGAACCTGATACTAACAGGCCAGATAGAGGGGAAAAGAAACAGGGGAAAGCAGCGGATAACATATTTGAAGGTTCTAAGCAGGTGGATGACAGAACGGGGGCTGAGAGACGTTACAGGAGAAAGCGTGCTAAGAGCCGCCAGGAATAGGGAGATGTGTAGAGCCAGATCGCCTCCGTCTTGAAAGAACAAGGTATATAGAAGAAGAAGAAGAAGAAGAAGAAGAAGAAGAAGAAGAAGAAGAAGAAAAGAAGAAGAAGAAGATGACTTCCAAATATTGCTTTGCGTAAACAAGCAGCAAAAATGTGCTGAAAGGAAAACTAGTCACAAATTATTAATGAAATTCAAATAACATGAAAAAAGATGAGAGAAAATAAAAGAATCTCTAAGTGTGAGAGGTTCGTTTATTAAAAACTAGCAGGATAGCCCGGCGTTGCTCGGGTGTAATGAAAGCTTTAAAACTAATCCATGGTCCTGGAGCTCAGACTTTTTGGACGTTGGCAAAAAAGACTAAAAAGCAATAGCTATTTCCAGTTAAAGCGAAACCGTAGACTGAAAGAAAAATGAATGGGTGTAAGTCAAATTTTGATTTCCTGGTATCGATATCAAATAAGTCTTTTTCGTCGTAAACTGAATTTTGAAGGCTAAATAAGTCCTCTGAGTAAATGGTATCATGCTGAGACTAAGAACTACAATTATACCTACTTAGAGCCAAACCCGAAGAAAAAATTATAATAAAAGAGCTGAAAAAAATACAGACAGATAAACAAACACACACACAAACATCTTGCCTTATATATATATATATATATATATATATATATATATATATATATTATCGATTTTCTGCACTATTGTAAGAACTGCAACCTTGAAACTTCTAAATATCGTTTCTTATGTCTTTGTCTATGAGTGTATGAAATTTGATTAAAATCGGACCACTCCTTCTGTCACCAGATATTTTCGATTATCAATATTTATCGGGGGTAGCTCGACACAAAACCTAGCTAAGAACACTCGCAGACGCTTATAGTACAACTGTGTAAATTTTCAAGAAAATTGGTTCAGGCGTTTCGGAGTCTATAGGTAACGGACACACACACACACACACAAAGTTCCATTTATAAATAAGTTTAGATGTGTCTATATGTCAGCATTTGTTTGGAAACGGGGCGTGTGACAAATGTGCCTGTCTTGACTGGAAGTTGTTAGGATCTGAAAAACGAAAAGATTTTTCTTCGTCAGTCAGTTAAGTGCCATACGTGATACACGCTTGGGCGATCATGTCTCGAAAGAGACATGACTGACTGGGCAGAAGATTATCCCGCAGTAGGTTACCATTTCCTTCTACGGTTGACTGGTTACCGACCAAGGTTATTGAACCCAATCTGTCCTGTTATTTAACCCATAGCTGGAGGGAAGAGACGGATTAATACCTTTCCCAAGGGTATTTGTGCGTAAGTGAATGCAAGGAATTCAACTGGAATTCGAACTCGGCTCCCCGATTTCTAGTTCCGAGCCGATATCCACTGCATCATAACGCACTTCTTTTTCTTCATCATGTCACTCAAAAAAGATGGGAAGAAAAGCGCTAAAAGTTTGCGAGAGAGAGAGAGAGAGAGAGAGAGAGAGAGAGAGAGAGAGAGAGAGAGAAAGAAGATGTAAGAAGAAGAAAAAGAAGAAGAAGGAGAAGGATTGATCAAGTGCGTTACTAATAAGATAAACTAAAGAAAGACTGGTAGAATAAAAATAACAAGAATAAAAAAAAGACCCTAAATATCACATAAAAACAAAAGAAAATTACAGACAAAAATAAAATCAAAGAAAAAAAAAAGTGCAGTACGTATTTCGGCGGTGTAGAAAATGTCTGAGTGTAATCGACTTCCAACAACGCAAACTGCCGATCGCGACGACAGACCCGCTTTCGAGGCGAGACAAGAGACACTTCAAAAAGCCGAGATGTTATTCACTGATAACCGGCAAAGCCTGGTAACCTAAGAATGGCTGGGGAGGACTGCGGGTGAGATGGGTGGTGAAGACAAATGGGTGGCTAGAAAGAGGGGTGTGGGAGCGCAACGGTGGGGACAGGAAGAGTCTGGAGAGCAACAATTCTTTATTTCTGACAAGTCTCTTATTCCTCGAATTATTATTATTCTCACGCAGGCGGTATGTGGAATCAAATGTTGCGGGCGTTGGCAGCAGCAGGGGATGCAGAGATGGCTTCTCTCAAACCCTCACCAATCATTACCCTTCCAAATATCTCCACCACCATCTAATCTTAACCACCTCGGCTACAAAGACGAGTCTTGTTGCATTTTCCACCCTTTTTTGCATAGATAGATAGATATTGAGAGAGATATTGAGAGAGATATTGAGAGAGAGAGAGAGACGATAGTGAGGAAAGGGAATATATCTACATTTTTATATATCAGAAAAATAGAAATTTACATCATATTCTCTTATAGCTAGCTAGCTAGCTGGATAGATATCTATGATCAAACTTAAAAATAGTTTTAGACTTGTTTTAAAATATTACAGAAATGCATTTTTTAATAAAAATGTAAGTATATGGTTATGTCTTGAAGGCTGTCACAATGCGCTGAGTAAAATAAAAGACGGTAAAGAAGTTTTGGGGTATTACCTATTTATTAAACATTAATATTTCGAGATCAAAATCTCATCTTCAGAATGGCAGAGAAGCTTGTGTTTGTCCGAGTGTGTTCCTGATCTTTCAAAGAATGGTCATTCCTGGCTGGCTGTCTGCTGGCTGCTCCTGCCATTAATTTTACTTTTACTGTGTCTTAAAGACATATATATATATATATATATATATATATATATATATATATATATATGTCTTTATATATATATGTCTATATATATATATATATATGTGTGTGTGTGTGTGTGTGTGTGTGTGTGTGTGTGTGTGTGTGTGTGTGTGTGTGTGTGTGTGTGTGTGTGTGGTATATAGGTTATGGATCAAAAGAGCGAGTGCCTGGATTTCAAAACAAATTGTTAGCTAAAATTCCCCGAAATTATGCATTTCTGATTTCTCTTCATTTGATTAGTACTCGTAAATAAGATAAAATGCATAAATAAGTTTAAATTAATGTATCATGCTTAATTCGTAGTCGAGTTTTTTTTTAGTTTTTTTTTTTTTTTTTTTTTTTTTAATAGCCGTACAATTGTTTCACATTTTCGGACGAGCTCATGTACAGTTCGCCTCTAAATGGAAAGTGGCTCTGACTGTCGCCAATCAGAAGCATTTGCAAGGTTTCGTACCGGGCCTAAACGTAATTTTCCAGTGTCTGAAAGCGCTTATTGAGGGTGGGCCGGAGGCTGATCATCTCTGGTCGGGTCGGTGCGGTGAGTGGAGTATGATGCTGAAAGACCCGAAACCCTCTAGTGATCCTCGCGATGATATCACTGACGACACCCTCTAGCGCCCCCCCCCCCCATTACGGTGCGTATGTTTGAAATTATATGTATGATTTATAGTTGGGGCCTTTTTGGTTTGATGATAGTCTGCTTATATGCATTGTTAAATAAAAATGTAAGTTTTTAAGATGTTGTCAACTTAATTGACAGCCGGAAGTCTATCAGATTTTTTCTCCTCTGGGGGACATATCTGTAAAAATTACTTGATAAATATAACGTAAGCGCCTTTTTATAAAACTTGTAAATACCCAGCCATTTTTAAGTATAAGAAAATGCTCTATTTTATTGAATTTTACTTTATTAAGTTTCTTCAGAGATGTCTTAATAAAACACGGATTATATTTTATTTTTTAATTTCAAATCCGTCTCTTATTAACAAATCTCTGAAGACATTTAATAAAGTGAAACCTGTTAATTTAAAGACACTTTTCCTACCTGTTCTTTATTTATTCTGTCATTCATATATATATATATATATATATATATATATATATATATATATATATATATAATGTGTTTATCACCGGAAAAAAATAATATAATATATAATTATATATCACCGGGGGAAAAAAAAACTGCGTTACGTTTTCTGTTGTACACTTTCGTAAAGATTTGGTTCCCCGCTAACTAAAATCAAAACAAATTTTTTATAAAATTTTGAACGTGTTAGAAAATATTAAAATTTTTTTAAATAATTAAAAATTACTTTGATTTTTCATTAGTCATTCACGTACAAGCCTGTTTCGCTGTATCACAGCTCATCTGGCTAGACACATTCCATTTTTTTCTGGCCGGGATCAAAACTCGACCGATTTGGTCTCAGTCGGAGTAACTATCCCTTAAGCTATATGTGCATGGAATCAGAGAAGGGAAAATTTAACATCTTGTATATAAGCAGTGTATACACACGCCAGTCACCGAAAGAACACAATTCATTCCTGAACAGTAATGTATACATACATATATATATATATATATATTCCATTCTGACGAACTTTCCCTCCTGTTCTCCAACCACATGTATTTACACGTGCTACTAAACTGCGTCTAGAGATTATATGCAAAAGAGTTATTGTCAAATATTTGATGTAAAATTCATAGATATGTGTTACCCAATAAAATAATTTGTACTATTATGTATACCAAATAAGCATGAAAGCAATTAAGTACCAATTTTCAATTTCAGATTGATATTTAGTATTTTTTCAGTAATTATAGCAATTTGCAGTGTCAAGAGATTATTTGCAAGAACTAGAATTTAGTATTATGGCTCATAAAAAAGAACTAACAGTGAATGAAAAGAACTATATAATCAAAGAAATTAGCAAAGGAAAGTCTTTGCTTCAAATTTCTAAGGATTTTCAAAGGAATCATCGAACAATCAAGAAAATATGTCAAATGGGAATTCAGCCAAGGAAAAAAAATCTCAGGCTTAATTCAGGAATTTAACAAAGCGAAATCTATCACATATCCGAAGAGAATTAATAAGAAACCCAAATGCATCAAGTGCGTTCATATTTGAGGCCGCTGGAGCTCCTATTGTGTCAAGGGAAACAAGGTGTAAAGCATTTAGGAAGTTTGCTGATGTAAAAAATCAAATAAAGAAACCCATTTTAACAAAAAACATAAAGAAAGAAGATTGCAGTGGACAAAAAATACATGAAAACTGATTTCAGTAAAGTGCTTTTTACAGACGAATCAAGGATCGCCCTCGATGAGCCCGATAGATGAGCTCGAGAATGGGTTTGCAAGCAACATGACTCAAGAAAATTTTTTGAACGCCAACAAGGCGGCGGTGGGATCATGATATGGGCTGGGATTATTGGTAATGAACTCGTGGGTCCATTTAAAGTGGAAGACGGGGTTAAAATAAATTCCAAAAGTTACTGTGATTTTCTAGAGCAATATTCCTTTGAATGGCTTGATAACCAGTCTTTAGCCAAGTGTAGATCTATGATCTTTATGCAAGACAACGCACCAAGTCATGCATCAAAGTTTATTAAATCCTGGTTGAAAGAAAAGGGATTTGTTGAAGATTCTTTTATGGACTGGCCTTCAAATAGCTGTGACTTGAATCCCATTGAGAACCTTTGAAGTATCCTCAAGAGAGAAGTACTTATTCTAATGGAAGGCAATTCAACAGCAAGTGTCACCTCTGGGAGGCAGGTAAAGTTGCTGCAAACAACTTACCAGCCGCTAAAATTGCAAATCTAACACCAGATGTTGAAAATAGGCTGCTAAGAGTGATTGAAAAGAAAGGAGCATTTTAGAAGGTTCTTATTATTTTCTTTTTAATATTTTTTTTTATTTTTAAAATAAAATTTTTTCTTAAAGTTTTTCCTTTAAGAAATTGACGAATTTGTTCTAAAATCTTTTTATATTATTTTTTTACATTAGTTTTACAAGGTATAATAATGTAAAAGTATCAAAATAAATAGTTGCAAATAAAATACTGACAGTCAAATTAGTCTGTTTTGTTAACTTAGTAAAATCTTTTCCAACCAAAAACAATAGTTTTCTCTATCACTATATACCCAAGTTAATAATATTGAGTAGAATCTAAACAACATCATAATAGAACTTTTAGCATAAAAGATGCAACTCTTTATACCAATTCATAACTTGCATATAATCTCTAGACGCAGTTTAGATTGGCATAAATGCCCCACCCTTTTACCGTCGAAATAGTTAAATATAACCGCCTCTTCTACACCATCAGTTTCTTTTCTTGCGCTTCCTATTTGTAGAACTTCTTTCCATTTGCTTGCTTCCCTGATAGCTACAATCTCCCAAAATTTAAATGCAACGTCAATTACCATCTTCTATGTCCTTGATTCAATTGTCATCTTTTATCTCCTGTCTTTGGCATCTCCTATACCTTGCTTTTTTTTCTCTCGCTGTAACCCCCTGTACACCAGTGGCGGTCCTGTTTTGCTTGGAGTGAAATGATTATAAAAAAATCATAAAATATTTTTCAAAAATGAGTCTTTCACAAATTCATTAAATGCTATCCTTCTCTTCGGTATCGAGGGGAGAGTTTCGTTTCATGCCTTTTATTTTATAGTGTGGAATGTCCTTATACCATTATATTCCCTTCTAGTTACATATGCTACGCGTTTGTTGTTTTTTTTATCATGACACCCCCAAGCAAAGCGGTACCGCCACTGATGCGCAGGGGACTACATAAGAGAGTGAAACTTTTAGGCAGGAGGAGAATGAAGACAAAGACGAACCAGCTACAGGGGGTGAAAAAGATAGGGCAAGAGAAGGATGTGAACACAGGTGTGAAGACAGCTGCGAAAGTAAAGAGAAAGGAAAAGAACAAAATACACTGGGTGATGTAGAAAGGGATGGGGTTAAGTGGATAAGAGATGGGAATTGCCATTGCATTTAACTTCCTGGAGGTTATAACCGTCAGGAAAGCAAGTATATGGGAGAGAGTTCCACGGGCGGGAAGCGTGAGAAAAGAAGCTGATGGTGTAGAAATGTCGTCTGCATTTAGTTGATTTAACTGTAAAAGGGTGGGACCTAAATGCCAGTCTGGTTGCGCAAGTAAATTCTTGTGGAGGGGGCACCAGTGCACCAAGTTCCTCAGAGCAGAAGCCATGAAAATATTTATAGAAGAGACAGAGTGAAGCCAAATCCTGCCAATGAGAAAGTGGCTGGAGTCGAGCTGCCAGGTCAGGACCAATCACTTTACAGATTCTCCTTTGGAGCCTGTCAAAAACACTGAGACCAACAGTTGGAAGTCTCCCAGTGGTTTTTGCTATTTGGCAATTCTGTTAATGATTTATTTAGCACCAGATTGTAGGTTTCGAAGAAATGAGTTTTTTCTTTAAGTCAGTCAGTTAAGTTGATTTACTAAGCGTCGCTTAAATGTGGCACAAGGCCAAAACTATGGAGTACCCAGTGAGGATCGAACTCACTATTTAGTTGTAATAGGTACTAATGAAACAAACTTGCTAAACATTACACCACGTCGGGGTGCCTAAGTCAGTCAGTTAAGGGCCATAAGTGAGACACTCTTTGGGCGATCATGTCTCTTTTGAGACATGACTAAATGGACAAAATATTATCCAGCAGTAGGTTGTCATTGCTTTCTGCAGTAGACTGGTTGCCAGCCAAGGCTATAGAACCCAATCTGTACTGTTATTTGACTCATAGCTAGAGGGGGAAGAGATGTATTATATTATTAAGTAGTTATTAGTGAGGGATCATTTTATTACTTCATAACAATATAAAACCGATCCCCATTTATGCCCAGTAACTAGTTTTAATTATGTTTCAAACTATTATATTCAGTCAGTCAGTTAAGTGCCATACGTGATACACGCTTGGGCGATCATGTCTCGAAAGAGACATGACTGACTGGGCAGAACATTTTCCAGCAGTAGGTTGCCATTGTTTTCTGCGGTAGACTGATTGCCAGCCAAGGCTATAGAACCCAATCTGTTCTGTGATTTGACTCATAGCTAGAGGGGGAAGAGCTGTATTATATTATTACGTAGTAATCAGTGGGGAATCAGTTTATTACTTCATAACAATATAAAACCGATCCCCAACTTTATGCCCAGTAGTAGTTTTAATTATGTTTCCAACTATTATATTGAGTCTGTCAGTTAAGTGCCATACGTGATACACGCTTGGGCGATCATGTCTCGAAAGAGACATGACTGACTAGGCAGAAGATTATCCCGCAGTAGGTTGCCATTGCTTTCTGCGGTAGACTGGTTGCCAGCCAAGGCTATAGAACCCAATCTGTTCTTCTATTTAACTCATACATGAAGAGAAAAGCAACGGATTCATGCCTTTCCTAAGGGTATCTCCGATTTCTCATTCTGAGCCGATATCCACTGCACCACAACGCAGGTCTTTTTCTTTAGAAGCTAAAGGATTAATTTGATTGAAGACATTTTTAATGACTGATAATTAAAAACTCTAGTTTAAAAGATACGCAGATGATACAATGCTGATAGTAGACACGGAAAGGAAACTACAAGACCCCCTACAGAATGTAGCTGAAGAGAGTAACAAGAAAGGACTACAAATAAACTGCATAAAAAACCGAATGTATAGCCATCAGCAAAAAAGGCAGTCCAAAATGCTAAATACTGGTGGGAGATACTAAAATTAAGCAGGTACAAAAATTTAAATACCTGGGAAGTGTTCCAACAGAAGACGGAAAGTGCGACACAGAGATCCAAAGGTGAATTGGCATGGCGAAGGAAGTATTGCAGAAGTTGAGCAAAGTATTAAGAAACAGGACAATTTCGCTAGAAACAAAGATAGTACTGGATTGCTATGTGATGTCGGTTCTTCAATATGGCAATGAATGCTGGACAATATCAACAAAGATGTAAAGAAAACTTGAAGCAACTGAAATGGGGTTCTACAGAAGAATACTGGATATAAAGTGGGGGATCAATTCCATATTACAATTAATATATAAACTGACCCCTCACTTTGTGGTCACAGCAGTTTCTATACATTTATATTCATGAGATCCAAAAGCACAAGGAGGCATTCCAGAAGTTGAGCAAAGTATTAAGAAACAGGACAATTTCGCTAGAAACAAAGAAGAGAGTACTGGATTGCTATGTGATGTCCGTTCTTCAATATGGCAGTGAATGCTGGATAATATCATCAAAGACGAAGAAAAAATTTGAAGCAAGGGAAATGTAGTTCTACAGAAGCGTACTGGATATAAAGTGGGGGGTCAATTCCATATTACAATTAATATATAAACTGACCCTTCACTTTGTGACCACAGCAGTTTCTATACATTTATATTCATAAGATCGAAAAGCACAAGGATGCATTCCAGGAGCTGAGAAGATTATTAAGAAACAGGACAATTTCGCTAGAAACAAAGAAGAGAGTACTGGATTGCTATGTGATGTCAGTTCTTCAATATGGCAGTGAATGTTGGACAATATCATCAAAGATGAAGGAAAGACTTGAAGCAACTGAAATGTGCTTCTACAGAAGGATGCTGCGAATATCATGGATCGAGCATGTGAGCAATGATGAGGTCTTAGAAATGATGGAAACGAAAAGGAAATTAATTTTGAGCATCAGGAAGAGACAGCTAAAGTTCCTGGGACATGCAATGAGGAAAGAGGGTTTGGAGAACCTGATATTAACAGACCAGATAGAGCGGAAAAGAGACAGGGGAGAGCAGGGCATAACATACTTGAAGGACCCAATCAGATGGATAATGGAACGAGGGTTGCATGGTATAATAAGAGAAGGCGTGCTAAGAGCCACGAGGGATAGGGAGATGTGGAAAGCCATGATCGTCTACGTCCTGAAGGGACAGGGCACATAGAAAAAGAAGAAGTATACAGATGATAATTTCAACATTTCTGGACTAGATAGGCATCATGTATAACATCCATATGAGACTCTATATCTGAAGAGGCTATTTAAATACATGACTCGATTTCTCGGGAAAAAGAATGGAGAGCGAGAGAATTTAAATTTTATATCATCACAGAAAAATTTCACGAGAAACAAAGAAGAAACTACTCGATTGCTATGTAATGTCAGTTCTTCAATACGACAGCGAATGCTGGTCAATATCATCAAAGATGAGGAAAAAAACTTGAAGCAGCGGAAATGTGGTTCTACAGAAGGATGCTGCGGATATCATGGACCGAGCATGTGAGCAATGATGAAGCTTTGGAAAGGATGGAAACGAAAAGGAAATACTGAGCATCTGGAAGAGACATATATTGTGCCTGTGACATTCAATGAGGAAGGAGGGCTTGGAGAACTTGATACTGACAGGCCAAATAGAAGTGAAAAAAGACAGAGGAAGGCGGCGGATAACATATTTGAAGGACCTGAGCAGGTGGAATACGGAACGAAGGTTGCGAGGTGTATCAGGAGAAAACATGCTAAAAGCCACCAAGGATAGGGAGACGTGGAAAGCCATGATAGCCTATGTCCTGAAAAGAGAAGAAGAAGAAGAAGAAGAAGAAGAAGAAGAAGAAGAAGAAGAAGAAGCATCTAACGGTGTCTAGTAAAAAAGCACCCATAACCCTACGTATTTTGTGTTCAATTTTCTCATTTCTTAGACATAATTTATGGTAGATAACTCCCCTCATTTTCGATATTGTTGTGGTTTTTGTTTAGAAAACCACACAATATAATAATAACACAAAAAAGGTATGAGAGGGAAAAATGTAAGTGTATTGAATAAAAAGATATACAACCTGTACACGGTTAGTAGATTCAGGAATACTGGTTAGTGGAAATCAAATATATACAAAGAAGTAAGTCCGGTAATAAGTCTATATTTCTTGCTGATCAACGAGCGGCGGTTCAAGTGCTCTGACTAACAACTCAATCCAACTCAACTGCCTCAACTGCCTCAATGCAACCCAACTCCCGTTCTCTGTAGGCAGGATTATTTGTATACTATGAACGAGTCCATAGAGTGTGCAAATAGGGATGACTCCCCAACAGATATCTACATTTTAAACTGAATTTTGAAAAATAAAAAGGTTTCCTTTAAACTTTTATTTTAGTTTTAATTGAAAGCTAACTAAATAAATTTACTATTTTAATTAAGCAAAATACACTGGTGTATTTCAAACAGAAATTATACTGATTGGAATTTAAAATTTTTCTTTTTAATCTTTCAATTTTTCGTCCAATTTTAAGCAATCGACACATGTAAACACAAGTATTACTTATTTATAGCATGAAATATAGTGTAAAACTATTTCTTAAACACAGAGCTCAAATTTCTGACCTTCCTACCGTATATGTTGATAGTTTTGACAGATAAGAGTATGGGTATCACAAGTGACATAATTGTACATTTTTTCAGGAAATCCTGAAACACAAGACCTTTTAATGTACACATAGAAATTACCATACAAAAATAGCTTCAAAAGCACACCAAAAAAATTTAAAATTATTTTAAAATTAGGAAGGCACAACGATTTGTATTCAACTTTTTAATTTTTGTTTAGTAAATATAATCTTCGTTTAATAAGTTTTAAGACTAACCCCAACAAATCTTTGAAGTATTTTAAAAATATTTTTGAAACTTTATAAATTATTATAATAAAAAAAATGAAAACAATTTTTTAAAACTTCATTTTTATTCGAAAATTTTTCGACATATAATAATGTGTATAATTTCTGAAATTTATATTATTTATTCAAACAATTAAAAGCTTATCAAATTAAATAATACCATAGTTATATTGCATTTTTTATTTTATCATTGGGAATAGATTGTCGGAAATAAAGGCAAAAGGTTTCCAAAAAATAATAGATGATTTGCATCCACATTTACGTGGAAGGAATTAACAGATATAATATATATATATATATATATATATATATATATTAATCATCTCACCCCAAGCAAGGCATTCCACTGCCACTATTGCGCATGGGGCTACATAGGGGAAGGTAAAGAGAAGGAGTGGTTAGACATAGGGAATGTCAGGAGGAAGATGACAGATGAGTAAGGATACCGAGGATGAGGTTTGGGCAGATGGGAAGAGTGTTTGATAGAATGGGAGCAGGTTAGTATGTTAGGAGGTGTCTATTGACCTTACATTTAAACTCCTGGAGATTGTAGCCGTTCGGGAAGCAATCGTGTGGAAGAGAATTCCACAGTCGGGAAGTGCGAGGAAAGAAACTGTTGGAGTAGAAATTGCGGTTGCATTTTATCGGTTTCACTGTAAAAGGGTGGGATCTTGTTGCTAATCTAGTATCTCGTGCAAATTCGTATTTAGGGGCCACCAGTGATATAAGTTCATCGGAGCAGAAGCCGTGAAAGTATTTATAGAAATAATTTTTACCAAGAATTTTGAAAATTATGATTTCAAAAAGAATTTCATTTATTTATTAATAAGTCCTGAAAGTTTCATTAAAATCTGACAATTATTTGGTTTTTGCAAGAATCTCCAAATTAATGTGTTTGTTGCGGGGCTATCGACAAATCAGGTGCCGTTAACCCCGCTTGGAATTAAAGTAATACGATCGAATCAAGAACAACGAAGACGAGGATTTATAAATCCAAGCCAAATTTTTATTTACAAAATCTGGCAAACGTATTTACAGAATGTTTGTTAAGCCGGGCAGTGTCAATCGAAATGATCGCTTGGTTGTTCCAAGGGTGATAGACCAGTGGCTGGCAGGGCAGTGCAGAGGTGGTGCTGGTTGCTGGAGGGTCGGCTTGGTAGTTCCAGGAAGGACTGCTGCTGGAGACGGTTTATCCCTTAGAAAGACTGTATCATATGTAAACGGTTAGTTCTTAGAAGAACTGTAGCATATGTAACCGGCTAGTCCTAAAAAAGACTGTTGCACATGTAATCAGTTAGCCCTTAGAAGGACTGTTGTATATGTAGACGGGACTGCAGCTTCTGTGGTGCGCCTGCTGCTTCTGCCTGGTGCGCCTGCTGCTTCTGCCTGGTGCACCTGCTGCTTCTGCCTGGATATCTATTCAAGATTTCGATGTATTCTCGTCCGTGGCAGGTTGTTACACTGATTCCGGTGGTGTTGTGTCGAGAGAGGGTGCCTTTAACAGAAATGTTTGTGGTGTTGTCTGATAAGGTCCTCGTATTCATGTGCACAGCTAGGTCATAGTGGGCCAGGAAGTCTGCTCCAAGTATTGGCGTTTTTACGTCTGCCTGGGTGAAAGTCCAGGTAAAATCCCGTCGCATGCCAATATTGAGAGTCAGTGTTTTGGTTCCATACATCTCTATCGCCAAGCCGTTTTCTACCTGGGGCTTATACAGGGCCACCTTTTGGTCTTGTTGTCCTCTGCGGGGTATCATGCTGATTACTGCGCCTGTGTCCACTAAAAACTTTATGTGGTTTTGTCAGTCGCATACGTAAAAAGGGCGGCTTTGTGTGTTTTTACCGGCGGGTTCTGCCGCTCCTACCTGCCGGTGTTTTAGTTTCCCTAATTTGACTTAGAGCTGTGTTTGCAGGGTGCCGAGCAATGTTTTTACTAGTGCCAAATTTTTGGTGGTACCAGCATAATTCTGAGTCGGTTCGCCGATCCCTGCTGGTACTCCGTGTTCACCGTCGGCAATTGTTGGCCGTCGGCTTCGGGTCTCATGGTTTGCGGGAGAAGAGTAGACGGATGTCCTGTAGCTGCTGTTGCAGGTCAGTTACCTCTTTTCGTAGATCCTCATCTTTGGTCTGAGTACCGCACGGCCCACACTCCTTGGTCCAGTTTTGCTGCGATACCGTCGGTGGAGTCTGCTACCTGATCCAGTGACGTGTTTTCCGCGATCGGCGCTAATATTTGCGTTATTGTGGTAGTCTGTTCATCTACAGTTCACGCAGAATAGATTCGGCCATCGAATGTTTTCCCAGTCGGCTCCTCATAAAGCGTCGGAGTTGTGAGGGTGTTCTGTCACCCCTAGTAACGTTGGTGAAAATTTCACGGAGTAGCTCCTCGTCCGAACGGCCGGTACGTTTTAGAATTGCATCCTTTAGACAAGAATATGGCTCCTGCTCGGGTACATTTTCCAGGATGTCGGCCACTGAAGGTGGCAAGACTTGCACTACGTAGGCAAATATTGTCCGTTGCGATGATACCCTCCGTACCAGTTGAAGAAAGTTATTTTTTGGTGTTTTGGTGGTTGTATGCGGGTAGGTCTAAAGGCGGCATCGCTACGTTTATGGGAGAGTGTTGTTCCCACTCGTCTGTTGCCAACTTGATTGATCGTAAATATCAAACGCCGGGGGTCACCACTTGTAGCGGAGCTATCGACAAATCAGGTGCCATTAACCCCGCAAAGAATTAAAGTAATACGATCGAATCAAGGACAACGAATACGAGGATTTATAAATTCAAGTCAAATTTTTATTTACAAAATCTGGCAAACGTATTTACAGAATGTTTGTTAAGCAGGGCAGTGCCAATTGAAATGATCGCTTGGTAGTTCCAAGGGCGGTAAACTAGTGGCTGGCTGTTGGCGGCGGCTGCTACTATGGTCAGCAACAAGGGTCGGCCAAGCGCTATGGGGAGCACGTCGCTCGACCCCGGCAGTGATTTGGTCGGGGGGAAAAAAAAAACGACCATGTTTATGTCAGCCATGGTCGGCAACATTGCCCAGCTAATAATGTCTTTTGTTTGACTATTAAAATTCTCCTTTCACCTTTGAATATACACATGGGTTTTATTTGAACACCATGTGTGCATAGATTAGTTTCAGGTCATTGTTTTTAGGTACGAGTGCTTGTGTGTGTTTATATTTCGTTTTGTTGTTGTTCTTCTGTGTTTTGACTTTTGGAAACGCTGAGTCACCAGAAATTAATGGCTTCGCTCTGTTTTCCGTAGTGACGCGTTTAGACGTTTGAGTAGCAGGCAGTAATTTCAGGCCGGGTGCGATATGTTTATCACCGAAAAAAAAAACTGCGTTACGTTTTCTGTTGTACACTCTCGTAACGATTTGGTTACCCGATAACTAAAATCAAAACAAGATTTTTACAAAATTTTGAACGTGTTAGAAAAGATTAATTTTTTTTAAACAATTATAAAATATTTTGATTTTTAATCTAAATAATAATGTAAACATTTTGATGAAAAATATTTCGTCTTTATTAAATTTTGGGCCTTTAAGTTACTATGCTGTTTTTTCAGCGATTTATTGGAGGTGGCTAGATTTAAATTTTATGGTATATATTGTGATTTTACACGCACACAGAAAATATGAGTCTTAAATCCTAAAATTCATGGTTTTACGGTGAGATCGACAACTGTAGTACAACAACGTGTATAACAACGTCTGTAAAATAAAGAGCACACAGAACAAATTTCAACGTCATGTGACGCCCGCCACACACGTAAGTAAGCAGACGAAAAATAGAAATTAAGTCGTATTAATCCTTAGCAAAAAGATATGAAAATATTGGATTAATAAAGAAAATATTTTCTCTACGATAAAATGAAATATTAAATTTCTTTTCTGACGGGCTTCCTACATCGTTTTTTCTTTTTTCAGATTTTTTATTTTTATATATATATATTTTTTTTTTGTTTCTTATTTTCCCCTTTTTTTCTTGATTTTATTTACTATTAATTTATTTAACTTTTTTGTTCCTCTTTTCCGTTTTTTTATAGCTTTATCTTTTTTCTTTCTTTCTTTCTTTCTTTTTTCTTTCTTTGACTCACAGAACAGACTGAACGACCCAGATTACATTAGGGAACAAATTATTTTTATTTTTATTATTATTTTACTTCTTTTGTTCCCTATATATTAAGTACTCCGACTTAAAAATCACCCTTTCAAATGATTACAACAAAAACACCCACATTTTTACTGCAAAAATGGTGAATCATCACTAAAAGAGATGAGAATTTCTATGTCTGTTAGCAAAGCAATCCGGTGATGTCCGGGTTTCTCCGATTATTAAATCTCATACTTACTAATGCGGCAAAAGTAATCTATTTCCAAAACAAATCTATCAATTATATTTCACTTCAAAAACTTTGATAGAAAATGTAAATTTATTTATTTAATTGTCTGTATAAATATGATGTCAGGCGCAGAAGTTATTAAAGAAATATTTTTTCAAAATGGGCAATATTTTCTGCACTTACACTTGAAGTAAATATAAAATAGAAACAGCAGAATTTCATTAAGAATTGTTTTTAATCATTTCACCCCCAGAATAGCGGTGAAGTCACTAAGACGCAGAAAATTACAGAGAGAATAGGAAACTGAGAAAACTTTCTGAGAGGAAAAAAAATTAAAAGGAACAGAAATGATAAAAGTATTTATTGAAGAGAAAGGATAGTAAAAAACAAATACAATGAGAAGTCTTTAGTGAAAAGAAAGGACAATAAAAAACAAATACAATGAGAAGTATTTAGTGAAAAGAAAGGACAATAAAAACAAATACAATGAGAAGTATTTAGTGAAAAGAAAGGACAATAAAAACAAATACAATGAGAAGTATTTTGTGAAAAGAAAGCACAATAAAAAACAAATACAATGAGAAATATTTAGTGAAAAGGACAATAAAAACAAATACAATGAGAAGTATTTTGTGAAAAAGAGGACAATAAAAAACAAATACAATGAGAAGTATTTTTGTGAAAAAGAAAAAGGACAATAAAAAACAAATACAATGAGAAGTATTTTGTGAAAAGGACAATAAAAAACAAATACAATGAGAAGTAGAAAAGGACAATAAAAAACAAATACAATGAGAAGTATTTTGTGAAAAGAAAGGACAATAAAAAACAAATACAATGAAAGTATTTGTGAAAAGGACAATAAAACAAATACAATGAGAAGTATTTTGTGAAAAGAAAGGACAATAAAAAACAAATACAATGAAGTATTTTGTGAAAAAGAAAAGGACAATAAAAACAAATACAATGAGAAGTATTTTGTGAAAAGCACAATAAAAAACAAATACAATGAGAAGTATTTTGTGAAAAAGAAAGGACAATAAAAAACAAATACAATGAAGTATTTTGTGAAAACAAATACAATGAAATATTTTGTGAAAAGGAAAGGACAATAAAAAACAAATACAGTAAGTATTTTGTGAAAAGCACAATAAAAAACAAAATACAATGAAGTATTTAGTGAAAGAAAAGGACAATAAAAACAAATACAATGAGAAGTATTTTGTGAAAAGAAAGGACAATAAAACAAATACAATGAGAAGTATTTTGTGAAAAGAAAGGACAATAAAAAACAAATACAATGGGAAGTATTTTGTGAAAAGAAAGGACAATAAAAAACAAATACAATGAGAAGTATTTTGTGAAAAAGGACAATAAAAAAACAAATACAATGAAGTATTTTGTGAAAAGAAAGGACAATAAAAAACAAATATTAAAGGAAGTATTTCGTGAAAAAGAAAAGGACAATAAAAACAAATACAATGAGAAATGTTTTGTGAAAAGGACAATAAAAAACAAATACAGTAAGTATTTTGTGAAAAAGGACAATAAAAACAAATGCAATGAGAAGTCTTTGAGAGTGGCACAATAAAAGCAAATGCAATAAAAAAAGTTTAGTGAAAGAAAGGACAATAGAAACAAATACGTAAGTATTTTGTAGAAAGAAAGCACAACAAAAACAAATACAATGAGAAGTATTTTGTGAAAAGAAAGGACAATAAAAAACAAATACAATGAGAAGTATTTTGTGAAAAGAAAGGACAATAAAAACAAATACAATGAAAGTATTTTGTGAAAAGAAAGGACAATAAAAACAGAAGTAAGTATTTTGTGAAAAGAGAAAGGACAATAAAAACAAATACAATGAAGTATTATTTTGTGAAAGAAAACACAATAAAAAATAAATACAATGAGAAGTATTTTGTGAAAAGAAAGGACAGAAAAACAAATACAATGAGAAGTATTTTGTGAAAAGAAAGGACAATAAAAAACAAATACAATGAAATATTTTGTGAAAAGCACAATAAAAACAAATACAATGAGAAGTATTTAGTGAAAAGAAAGGACAATAAAAACAAATACAATGAAGTATTTTGTGAAAAGAAAGGACAATAAAAAACAAATACAATGAGAAGTATTTTGTGAAAAAAGAAAGGACAATAAAAAAAAGCAAATACAATGAAAGTATTTTTGTGAAAAGCCTAATAAAAAACAAATACAATGAAAGTAATACTTTTGTGAAAAGAAAGGACAATAAAAAAACAGAGAAATGAGAAGTCTTTAGTGAAAAAGGACAAATACAATGAGAAGAATTTTGTGAAAAGAAATAACAATAAAAACAAATACAATGAAGTCTTTAGTGAAAAAGCACAATAAAAAACAAGTAATGTATTTTGTGAAAAAGAAAGGACAATAAAAACAAATACAATGAGAAGTCTTTAGTGAAAAGAAAGCACAATAAAAAACAAATACAAAGAAGTCTTTAGTGAAAAGGACAATAAAAACAAATACAATGAGAACTCGTTAGTGAAAAGAAAGGACAATAAAAAACAAATACAATGAGAAGTATTTAGTGAAGGGAAAGAACAATTAAAACAAAAACAATGAGAAATCGTTAGTGAAGAGAAAGAATAATAAAAAACAAAAAGAATGAGAAGTATTTACTGAAAGGTCAAGACAATATAAAGAACAAAAATAATGAAAAGTTTTATATAAAAATGAAAGAAGAATAAAAAAACAAAAAGTATAAGAAGTCTCCCTTGAAGAGAATAGACAATAAAAAAGAAGATTTCAGTGAGGAGAAAAAGCATTAAAAAGAACAAAAACAATACGAAGACTTTAGCGAAGAGAAAAAAATAAATGAACACAGAATGGGAAGTGCTTAGTGAAGACAAAGGACACGCAAAAAACAGAGACAATGAGAAGATTCTCGCGAAAAGAAAACGTCGATATAAATAATAAAAAAATGAGAAAATTTGCTCAGAGAAAAGGCAATAAACGAAAATGATACAATGAAAAGATTTTTGTGAAGAAAAAGGTCTATACAAAGAACAAAATCAATGAGAATCTTTAGTGTAGAGAAAGGACAATAAAAGAAACAGAGAAAAAGAGAAGATTTTTGTGAAGAAAAACGTCTATATAAAGAACAAAATCAATGAGAATCTTTAGTGTAGAGAAAGGACAATAAAAGAAACAGAGAAAAAGAAGAAGATTTTTGTGAAGAAAAACGTCTATATAAAGAACAAAATCAATGAGAATCTTTAGTGTAGAGAAAGGACAATAAAAGAAACAGAGAAAAAGAGAAGATTTTTGTGAAGAAAAAGGCCTATACAAAGAACAAAATCAATGAGATTCTTTAGTGAAGAGAAAGGACAGTAAAAGAAACAGAGAAAAAGAAAAAGAAGATTTTTGTGAAGAAAAAGGCCTATACAAAGAACAATATCAATGAGAATCTTTAGTGAAGAGAAAGGACAGTAAAAGAAACAGAGAAAAAAGAGAAGATTTTTGTGAAGAAAAACGTCTATATAAAGAACAAAATCAATGAGAATCTTTAGTGTAGAGAAAGGACAATAAAAGAAACAGAGAAAAAGAGAAGATTTTTGTGAAGAAAAACGTCTATATAAAGAACAAAATCAATGAGAATCTTTAGTGTAGAGAAAGGACAATAAAAGAAACAGAGAAAAAGAGAAGATTTTTGTGAAGAAAAACGTCTATATAAAGAACAAAATCAATGAGAATCTTTAGTGTAGAGAAAGGACAATAAAAGAAACAGAGAAAAAGAGAAGATTTTTGTGAAGAAAAACGTCTATACAAAGAACAAAATCAATGATGAATCTTTTAGTGTAGAGAAAAAGGACAATAAAAGAAACAGAGAAAAAGAAAAAGAAGATTTTTGTGAAGAAAAAGGCCTATACAAAGAACAAAATCAATGAGAATCTTTAGTTGAAGAGAAAGGACAATAAAAGAAACAGAGAAAAAGAAGATTTTTGTGAAGAAAAAGGCCTACCTACAAAGAACAAAATCAATGAGAATCTTTAGTGAAGAGAAAGGACAATAAAAGAAACAGAGAAAAAGAAAAAGAAGATTTTTGTGAAGAAGAAAAAGGCCTATACAAAGAACAATATCAATGAGAATCTTTAGTGTATCGGATTATTAGTTAAAAACAATATAACACTGATCCCCCACTTTATGTCCAGTGGTAATTTTAATTATGTTTCCTACTATTATATTCAGTCAGTCAGTTACGCTCAAATATCCTTGGGAAAGGTATTAATCTGTCTCTTCCTTCCAGATATGGGTTATATAACAGGACAGATTGGGTTCTATAGCCTTGATCGGCAGCCAGTCTACCTCAGAAAACAATGGTAACCTACTGCGGGATAATCTTCTGCCCAGTCAGTCATGTCTCTTTCGAGACACGATCTCCCAAGCGTGTATCACGTATGGCACTTAACTGACAGACTCAATATAATATTTGAAAACGTAATTAAAACTACTACTGGGCATAAAGTTGGGGATCGGTTTTATATTGTTATGAAGTAATAAACTGATTCCCCACTGATTACTACGTAATAATATAATACATCTCTTCCCCTTCTAGCTATGAGTCAAATCACAGAACAGATTTTGTTCTATAACCTTGGCTGGCAACCAGTTTACCGCAGAAAACAATGGCAACCTACTGCAGGGTAATCTTCTGCCCGGTCAGTCATGTCTTCTTTCGAGACATGATCGTCCAAGCGTATATCACGTATGGCACTTAACTGACTGATACAATGCCGGAGAAAGGAGTGTGGCAAAATACATTCCTTACGTGCCCAAACAATACCAATGAATGGTTGTTAACTCGCTCCATTTACAACTTTGTCAGGAATCTCATCAATTGTGAAACGTCTTTTTGCATATTATTTTAGCTTCTTCCCACCCCCCAGTCATTTCTTCCGTATCGATAAATCAGCGAGTATTTTTCAACAAAATTCTTGAATCTTGTGACATTCAAGCAGGTCAAAGTCCTTTTGAAATTGAAAACTAACTGCAATTACTTCATGATACGAGTAAACTTTAAACTCATATGTTCACACTTTAACAGCAAGGGTAAAAACTCACGTTTTAGAAAAAAAAACAAAAAAAAAACGCATTTATAGGATAATTTAATAAGAAATAATAACAAAAATTAACCGAAATTTTAAACGTGTTACAAGGGATTAAAAAAAATTAAAAAATAATGACATCAAATTTTGATCTTTCCTTTTAGTAATAACATCAACAGTTTGATGATAAAACTTTGTTTTAATTAAGTTTGAACCTTTTTAACATCATGCTATGCCGTTTTGGAGGCGAAGAAGTGGAGGTGTCTAGTTTTAGCTTTTATAAGTGTTGTGGTGAAATATCCTGTCCTACCCAGGAATGGGTATGGTCCGGGTCATAAAAAACCTAGAGGAGAACGAACTACAGAGACAGAAAAGCACCGAAAGAAATCGAGTGGGTTCGTGACTATCCTAGAGTCTTCGCCATTACATGGGTGTGATCAAGATTATTCGTCATTATAAGAGAGTCGACAGCCATCGGTCTTAGATGAGAGTTAGACGTCACTAGACGGAAGCCTTCTTCTAAAGACGGACGCATACGTCCTATACATTACCTTCTTAATTGTTATTCGTGTTAACAGTTCGTTGGTGTACTTGTATTTGGTTTATTGTACTGAGGTATAATAAATCTCTATTTATATATCCTCAGTGTTAGGAATTATTTCTTGCACTATTCTTTCTCTGTTTATCTCCCCCCAGGATACAACAATAAGATAAAATCTTGTCCCTTAATTTTTTCATAGAAATGACATGTTTTCTATTAGTGAGAAGGTTCGTGTGAATTAGAAATTATTATTATTTCTCCAAAAGGGAATGTAGCGGATAAGAAACTAATTAAAATCAAACATTTTCTTCACTTTTACAAAAATTCACAACGACGTGTGAAATCCTGGTTTTTGCAAATAGAAAAAGGGTTGACCATCTGCTTAACGAAAAAGTCGAAACCAGATTTCGCAAGTAGATGTTAAAAAAATTTTTGACCAATGGAAGTGACTTGTAAGACTTGAGGAGTTAGCGACCCAGTTCTAAATTCAAAAAGACTATATAAATAACCTCGGCTTCAGTCAGAGAGTCAGATGGGAGCCGCGAGACGAAACGACTAAAATGTAACTTCAACTTCAAATCGACCCGGGGATAAGGTCAAGTCGCACATTGTTCTCTTTCACCTTTAACCCTTTCAACAATTACTACTATAAACATTTTCTACGAATCTTGATACCCTAAACTCAGCTTTATCGCTGATCACGAACTCTACCCTTAACTTCTTAATAATGTTTTTAATTGCACATTAACTTCTACAACTCAAATTATTCTTTCCTTTTAATAAATTTTAACATTTAAAAAAAATAAAAAACAGTTCTGTTATGTCTGCCATGAGGCCAAATCAAAGAAACATTAACCATCTCCCCGCGCTACAGGAAATGGTTGGATGTCATGACAGTGCTCTTGTGGGGAATTCAGACACAAAACCTGTTTCGAACTGTGAAAACAAAAACGCAATAAACTATGCCATTTTTAATTTAGATAAGATTTTGATAATTTATATATATTCAAAAATCTTTTAAAATTTCCACTTTACTTGTCTGAGCTAGGCAGTTATGTTAATACGTAAAGACTATATCTACTAATCGAGAATTGAAAATCTTAATACAAAACAATCCACCATCCGCCCGTGCAATGAATACTGCTGCCATATTTGGACGGGTGCTCCTGCTATCCACCTAGGGATCCTTGACAAAATCCAGCGGAGAATCTGTAATGTAATCGATCCCGACCTGGCAGGTCGAATACAGTCACTTTCTCACCGGCACAATGTGCCTTCCCTGTGTGCTTTCTATAAATACTTTCACGGCTTCTGCTCAGATTAACCTAGCTCACTGCTACCCCCTATATATGTATTTACTTGAGTTACAAGTTTAGCAACTAGGTTCCACTCTTTTACTGTGAAATCAATGAATTGTAAACCCATATTCTACTCTAACAGTTTCTTTTCTTGCACTTCCCGCCTGTGGAATTTCCCTTCCGTTTACTTGCTTTCCCGACAGCTACAATCTACTTGAATTCAAATGTAAAGTCAATAGTCATCTCCGACCTCACTAACCTGCATCCTCTCTCTCATGCTCCTTTCTTCGTCCACTCTACTCTCATCAGTATTCTCATCCGTCTCTTACTCTCTTCCTGACACGCCCTGTAACCTGTCACTCTTTCTCATAACTTTCTTCCTTTGTGACTCCCTGCTTAACAGTGGCAGTAAAATGCCTTGCTTGGGGCCACACGATTATAAAAATACTAATAATAGTCATTCGATTTTGAAAATACTTGTGTGATTACTAATAACCTCTGTTCTCGTTTTAAGGGTGGCCCTATGTGATAGATATCATTTAGTTTCTCTTGATTAAGAAGTTCGAAGTGTACGACCAAAATGGATTTTTTTTTAAAGCGGTTGTTTGATCAATGGTTTTCACTCGTTGATGTTAGTCGCTGGTTGCATTCTGGAGGTCGTCGCTCACTGTGGGTCAATTAACATTAGCAAATCGTCCGTGCATAGAAAAACGGTCGTTAACAACAGGTGGTCGCTGACGAAGAGGGTCGCATACAGCATGTTCCACTGTATTTTTCTTCCTCTTTACAGACTCAACCCTCGTATATATATATATATAATTCCAGGTGAAGAGGACTCAAGATTTTTTTTATTTTGTGTTCTGGCATTTATTTTATTATAAACAGTGCTCAATATAATGAGTATTATAGAGCTTAATATAATACAATTATATGGTTATGTATCAATTTTACATTACGACATGGAAATTTCTATGTTTTGAGATAGGTTCTCATCATCAGGCAATGTTGATGTAGTTGTGCAGATGATTTACATTAAAAAAAAGTTTTTTAAACGTAACTCGTGTTTACACGTGTAAAATCCTTTGTAAAATAAAGACGGAAGCTAATGATGGTTCACCTGAAATAGGCCACACTTCCCAATTACCATGAAATAACATGTCTGCCTTTAATTTATATATATATATATATATATATATATATATATATATAGAGAGAGAGAGAGAGAGAGAGAGGTATAGATGTCCAGTCCTTAAGCAGCGATGGATGTAAGTCTGTAGGTATATGTAAGTGTATACATAGACGCATTTGTATGTACATATGTGTATGCATGGACATGTGTGTATGTGATTATAAATAAGTATACGTTAAATTTCTTAATATGTGGGTTCACACATATATACGTATCCATGTGATTGGGAGTGGGCGTATAATGACTTTATGATCACCATCCAGGAAAGATGACCCTTCGCGACTAGTCTAGAGAACCCCAACTGAGATAACGCCAATGTCTCTGTCCTTAAATCTTTTTACTTGTTTTTCCTCTTCATTTTAAAGAATTTACTTATTCCAGTAATTTTTTTTTTTTTTTTTTGCACCGAATGAAACGAATAATGTGTGGTCTGATGAAATGAGCTAATTTAGATCATAGAAATGAATTATAATTTATAACATGCAGATGTTTATAAACTGTAGATGTTGACTTCAATATTCAGTTATATATATATATATATATATATATATATATATATATATATATAAAGAGACAGACAGACAGAGTGATACATAAATAGATAGATATGAAAAGGCTTAGATAGATAGATAGATAGATAGATAGATAGATAATGAACAGCCCAAAAAGTGATACCTACGTTTTAAAATGTATTTTAAAAAATCTTTCTTGAAGCTTTTATTTTTGTTTTAATTTCAAGCTAATAGATTAAATTTAATATTTCCAATAAGTAAAATACTTGTCTGCATTTCAAACCGAATTTAAATTGATTGAAATTAGGTTTTCTTTATTATAATTAAAATCACTAAATTGGTCCATATTGACAAATGTGTCAACACAAAATAATGTTAAAAATCATTAAAAAAAAACTTAAACTATATTTAAGTCTAACTGATATCAAATTCAATTAATCTGAATTTATTATTTATCTAGTTTGATGATTTATCTAGGGAGAAAAGAATTGTAACAAAAGTCAACCTAAACACCACTTCTATATAACTACCTAATAATCTTTAAAAGAAATTTAATTATTTTAAGCATTAAATGAACTTTAGGTACATCCGCTTTACTTTCGAATACGCTTGTTGGGGAAATGTTAAAAAATTTCCAACAAATTTTAAGTTTAATTTACTATAATTATCGTAATTATTTTCTTATAATGTCGTGTTTCGACGACAGTATTTACAATAATCGACACGTTTAAACACTCACAAACAAAATTCAAAATGATTTTTATAAAATACTGGAGTCACTGAATTAAGTAAATTTTTCAATTTACGATTAGTAAATATCGATTTTATTTATTAACAATATCACTTGACCGCTACAAATTAACACAGAAATTTAAAAGATTTAAAAGATTATAAATTATTCTAATTACAATTTGAAAAAAAAATGAAAACAATTCTTGTAAAAATTCATTATTCATCGAAAAAATGTTTTTCCTAAGACAATAAGTCTTGTCCGACAATATGTCGGACCAACCTGAAGCAGACTACCACCACGTTTAATTTCGTTGGTTTTCATTTTTTTTTTTTTTCAGCGCGGTCCTATTGATTACCCACTTAGCTTACGATTGACAAAAAAAAAATTTGAAAAATTTCCATATTTATATGAGAAACTGACCCCCACCCAAATTTGTTTAAATATTGTAAATTTTCAGTTATTTTTTTGATAATCGTAAAGTTTAAGTAAAAAAAAGTAAAAAAAGAGAAAAAAAAAGGGAAATGAAAAACAACGAAATTAACATTAACAAAGCGACCCCAACGCGAGTGGTTTGAAAATGGAGGATCGATTTACTTTAACGTTGTATGAGAAACTGACCACCCCAACAAATTTGTTTAAATATTGTAATTTTTCAAAATTCTTTTGATAATCGGAAAGTTTAAATAATAATCGATAGGACTGCGCTGAATAAAATTGAAAAATTGAAAAACAACGAAATTAAACGCGGTGGTAGTCTGCTTCAGGTCCGCTCATGATATATTTTATTCATAAAAGTAATTAAAAGCTTTTCTAATTAAACATTGCCTTAGTTTTATTGGATTTTTTAATTTTTATAATTTATGTTCCGTAACTACAGACCCAGTTTAGTACCCCCGTCCTACAAAGAAAAAAAAAAAAAGTTTTATGATATTGTAACGTATGGAGATGGTTAATTTTTCTTTGATTCGGCCTTGTGTCAGACCTAACCGAACTCCCTACAGCTTACAAGTTTTATGCAGTATTATCATCAGAAGGTTGGTTGTCAGTTGGAATGTGTGGATTAGTGTAGAAGAGTGAAATAATAAAATATACATTTTGAATGTTAAAATAGAAATTTATTAAAAGGAGGAATAACATAAGTTGTAGGAGTTAATTTACAATTAGAAACATTAATAAGAAGTTAAGAGAGAGAGGGTCGAGTTGGTAGTAGTTCACTCCAAACCAGACTGACAGTCATACCTTCCACATTTTGTATTGTTATTTCTTGTTAATATATATTTGTTATTTCTACCCTTGTGGTTGTGTTGTTGTTTTAGGACCTTAACCTGGTCCATAATAATAGGAACACAAATGAAGTTAAAGGAAAAGATATTAAAATCTTAGCTATTAAAAATATGCCCGATTGTGTGTTGCGATACGAGCGTGCGTGATACACACGTGTGTGTGAGATTTCAATCCCAACTACGAGATAAACTCAAACAGTGGCGCCTATGAGTGTTTGGCGAAGCCAAGTGAGGTAACGCACAGTATCACCAAATATCACAAATATCATTTGACCGCTACAAATTAACACAGAATTTTAAAAAGATTTAAATGATTATAAATTATTCTAATTACAATTTGAAAAAAGTGGAAACAATTCTTGTAAAAATTCATTATTCATTGAAAAAATGTTTTTCCTAAGACATTAAGTCCATGATATATTTTATTCAGAAAAGTGATTAAAAGCTTTTCTAATTAAATATTGTGTTAGTTTTATTGGATCATTTTAATTTTATAATTCAGATCATATGTTCTGTTGCTACAGACCTAGTTGAGTACCCTCGTTCCACAAAAAAAAAAAGCAAAAGAAAAAAGTTTTATGATATTGTAGCGTAGGGAGCTCGTTAATTTTTCTTTGATTCGGCCTTGGGTCATACTTAACCGAACTCCTTACAGCTTACAAGTTTTATCCAAAATTATCATCAGAAGGTTTTTCATCATTAGAAAGTTGGTTGTCAGTTGGAATTCGTGGATTAGTGTAAAAGAGTGGAATAGTAAAATATACATATTGACTTTTAAAATAGAAATTTATTAAAAAGAAAGACGAACATAAGTTGTAGGAGTTAATGTACAATTAGAAACATTAATAGGGAGCTAAGCGTAGAGTTTGTGTTCAATGATAAAGTTGAGTTAAAAGTATCAAGTTTCGCAAAAAAAATGTTCATAGTAGTAATTGTTGAAAACCTTAAAGGAGAAAGAGAACAAGGTGCGACCTGACCTTATCTCCTGGTCGATTTGAAGTTGAACTTACATTTTAGTCGTTTCATCTCGCGACTCCCATCTGACTCTCTGTCTAACTGACGCTGATGAAGTCCTTTTATTGTAATCTAGATTTTTCGCACTTACTCGTGAAGTTCTTTTTGGTCATGCAAGTCGCTCCCATTGGTCAAAATTCATTTTAACAACTACTTGCGAAATTTGGTTTCGACTTTTTCTTTAAGCAGACGGTGAATCCCTTTTCTATTTGAAAAAAAAAAAACAGGATTTCATTGTGAATTTTTGTAAAAGTGAAGAAGGAGGTTGATTTTAATTAATTTCTTATCTCTACAATATAGTTTTTCGAGGACATATCAGTATAACTAATATAAACATTAAGAGCTACAAGAAAGAATTTTTCTCGAAATTTCATAAAATTGAAATGTGAAAATTGTAAAAATTGAGTAAACACCTAAATAATTTTCGAGAATAAGACCAAGTTTGAAAATAAGTAGAACAGATCAAACAGTTCAACTGAGAAAATAGATCAGATGCTTAAAAAGTTATTATTATTATTATTTGTAATAATTCCTGGTAAAAATATGACATGGTTGAAAAGTTAGCAGTAAGCAAAAACTGAATAGTGACTTTTACTGTCATGGACCTTCAAAATTGTACTTTGGGATGCAGTGGATATCGGCTCGGAACGAGAAATCCGGGAGCCGAGTTCGAATTCACTTACGCACAAATACCCCTGGGGAAGGTATTAATCCGTCTCTTTCCTTCAGTTATGGGTTAAATAATAGGACAGACTGAGTCAACCAGTATACCGCAGAAAGTAATGGCAACCTACTGCAGGAAAATCTTCTACTCAGTCTGTCATGTCTCTTTTGAGACATGATCATCCAAGCGTGTATCACGTATGGAACTTAACTGACTGAATGAATATAATAGTTGAAAACATCATTAAAACTTCTACTGGGCATAAAGTAGGGGATCGGTTTTATATTGTTCTGAAGTAATAAACAGACTCCCTACTAATTACTAATATTATTCATCTCTTCCCCCTCTAGCTATGAGTCAAATAATAGAACAGATTGGGTTCTATAGCCTTGGCTGGTAACCAGTCTACCACAGAAAACAATGGCAACCTACTGCGGGATAATCTTCTTCCCAGTCAGTCTCTTTCGAGACATGATCACAAAGCTTCTAATGGGCATAAAGTGAATGCAACGAATTCAACTGGTATTCGAACTCGCTCTCCTGTTCCGAGCCAGTATCCACTGCACCACAACGCACATCTATAAACGACGACACGTCTATAAAAAAAAAATTCGGTGGCCCTGAAGCAGACTACCACCACCTTTAAATTTGTTGTTTTTGCTTTTTTTTTGTTTTTTTTTTGTTTTTTACTTTTTTCGGTGCAATCTTATCGATTACACCCTAAACCTTCCGACTGACAAAGAAAAAAAAAGTTGGAAAACGTTCAATATTTCAACTATTTTAGTAGGGGCTCAGTTTTTCATACAACGTTATTGTAAATCGATCCTCCATTTTCTAGTCACTCGCTGGTACGACATTACCACCACCCGTAAATCGGTTAATTATCAATTTTTTTTTTTCAGTGGAATCTTATCGCTTTTTTTTTTTTTCAGTGGAATCTTATCGCTTAAACCCTAAACTTTCCGATTGATAAAACATTTGTAAAAATTTCAACATTTAAACAAAAATTAGGTTGGTGGGGGGGGCTCGGTTTTTCATACAACCTTAAATCCATCCTGTGTAATTAACATTTTGCTTGCGCATATTCAACAACTAATTTCTTTGCGAAATATTTTAATAAAGCCATTCTTAGAGTTTCCGAGGAAGATGCCATCATAAGAACTGAAGAAAACTTGAAAAAGACAAAAACAACAGCAACAACTCGCCCCAAAAAACAAAAAACAGAAAAACAAAGCGACCCCAACGCGAATTATTCAAAAATGAAGGATCGATTTCCTCTAACGTTGTATGAGAAAGTGAGCCCCCATAAAATTGTTTAAGTATTGAAATTTTTCAATTTTTTTTTTTTTTTTATAATCGCAAATTTTATGTAATAACCGATAGGACCGCGCTGAAAAAAAGTCACAAGAAATTAAAAACAACAAATTTAAAGGCGGTGGGAGTCTTCTTCAGGTTCACCAAAATTCATTCTCTGGACAACTTTCAACACATGAATCTATTTGATTTCTTCCTAGATCTATTGAATGGGGGAACCAGGTTCCGACAGGCAATTCCCATACCTTTATGTCTTTGACGCCAGTGTCATGCAGGGCCTACATTTGACCATCAAATAAACAATGACGGCTCCTGTTTAATGGGGCATGAAATTGTAAGTTGGAGCTTAGATTTTTTCTCTCTACAGCTTCCTAGCCTAAATAAAAATGCGACATACTGTAAATATTCACGTATGAGTCAGAAACATTTATTTGTTGTGTAGATGTGTGTGTATCTCCCGGATTTTCCAAAGTCCCACCCTGTTTAGTGTCGAACGCCTTTGTCAAGTCAACAAAGGTGACATACTATTCTTTGTCCTGCTCTTGTCACTTTTCCTTAGGACTGCCCCAGGACAAAAAAACATGTCAGTAGTTCCACTATGTGTAAGTCGACACCAAATTTTTTTAAGCCAAAACTTAAACACAGGTAAGTATTTATTTCGAAAGAAATACGTGCAACAAAAGAAGGACTGGATTCTGATTAGGAAAATAATAACCGGTCATTATTACAAAAAATTTGCAATGAAAACCAAAATGCAACAACAATAAAAACAAATATAGAGACAAATTAATATCATATATCTTCTTCTTCATTTGCCGTGTCCCTTCAGGACGTATGCAATCATGGACTTCCGCTAACCCTGTCCCTTTGTCGCTCTTAATAGTTTTTCCTTTTTGTGTCACTCCCAAACCCCGCTCTGCCATTCATTTGATCAAGCCTATCAAAACTTCCTTCTCTCTCTTTCTGTCTATTCGTCCTGTGTGCATAAGATTCTCCGGACCTTCCTTTCTCATTCAGTCATTCAGTTAAGTGCCATACGTGATATACGCTTTGGGTGATCATGTCTCGAAAGAGAAAATAATGACTGGGCAGAAGATTATCCCACAGTAGGTTGCCATTGCTTTCCAAGGCTATAGAACCCAATCTGTCCTGCCATTTAACTCATAACTGTAAGAAGAAGAGATAGATTATATTACATTATTATATTAAGTATAATTAATGGGAGATCAGTTTATTACTTCATAACAATATAAAACCGATCCCCCACTTTATACCCAGTAGAAGTTTTAATTATGTTTCTAACTATTATATTCAATCAGTCAGTCACTTAAGTGCAATACGTGATACAAGCATTGGCCGGTCATGTCTCGAAAAAAACATGACTTACTGGGCAGAAGATTATCCCGCAGTAGACCACCATTGCTTTCTGCGGTAGACTGGTCGCCAGCTAAAGCTATAGAACCCAGTCTGTCCTATTATTTAACCCATAACTGGAGGGAAGAGACGGATTAATACCTTTCCCAAGGGTATTTGTGCGTAAGTGAATGCAAGGAATTCAACTGGAATTCGAACTCAGCACTCCAATCTTTCGTTCCGAGTCACTATCAACTGCACCACAACGCACATACTCTAGCTAAAATTTAATTTATACCTAACATTCGAAAATTCGCTAAAAAAATTCGCATACATGATAAAAAAAAATGCACAAAACTTAATGAAAACGATGTTTTTTTAGTCCAACTCTTTACGTGGTGCAGTGGATATCGGCTCAGAACGAGAAATCGGGGAGCCGAGTTCGAATTCCAGCTGAATTCATTGCCTTCAGTTACGCGCAAATAGCCTTGGGAAAGATAGTAATCCGTCCCTTTCCTCCAATTATGGGTTAAATAACAGGGTAAGACTTGGGGACCCTGCCCTTAAAAACAAATCCCAATGAATCTTGATACTCGAAAGTAAAAATTATTACTAGACACAAAACTTATATAAAAACAACAATAAATTGTTGTAAAGAAAAAAAAGGTATTACCAGCAATAAATAAATAAAATTTAGTTGGCAATAAATGACCCGCCGAGGTTGATATGCCATAAAAACAAAACAACCAACTACAAGGAAAAATCTTACTTAATTCATCAACGTTTTTGCGCGTGCACGCGCGTGTGTGTGATGGAACCAACGGATTAATACTTTTCCCAAGGGTATCTACGCATAAGCGAACGCAACGAATTTAATTGGAATTCGAACCCGGCTCTCTGCTTTCTTACTCAGAGCCGATACTCACTGAACTACAACACAAATCCAGCTACAGCAATATATACAATGGTATATTTATCGCATAAATATATATATATATATGTCCATCCTGAATTTTTTACCAATATCAGGTGCTTGATATCAATTTCATTATGATAATATTGCATTAAAAATATGGTTTTTTTTTGGGTTTTTTTTTTTGTTTTCATAATCATATCGCCGCAAGCAAGGCATTTTACTGCCACTGTTTTGCAGGGTGTTACATCGGAGGAAAGTCATGAGTAATGATAGGTTGAGGGGGTCAGGAAGTGCGCCAGAGAAGTATGACTGTGTTCATAAAGCGAGGGATCAATTTATATATTGATTGTAATATAAAATTGATCTCCCACTTTATATCCATATTATAATAGTATAGAATTATTTTTTAATAATCATATCGCCCCAGGCAGAGGGTTACATAGGAGGAAAGTTATGAGAAAGAGTGACAGGTTATAGGGAGTGCCAGGAAGTGGGTAAGAGAAGGATGAGAATACTCATGAGAGTGTAGTGGACGGAGAAAGAAGCATAAGAGAGAGGATGTAGGTTAGTGAGATAGGAGATGACTATTGACTTTACATTTAAATTCTTGGAAATTGTAGCTGTTGGGGAAGCAAGTATGCGAAAGGGAATTCCACAGGCGGGAAGTGCGAGAAAAGAAGCTAATGGAGTAGAATTTGCGTTTACATTTTATTGGTTTCACAGTAAAAGGGTGGGACCTAGTTGCTAATCTTGTGGCTTGAGTAAATTCATATATAAGGGGCACGAGTGAGCGAAGTTTATCAGAGCAGAAGTCGTGAAAGTATTTGTAGAAGAGACACAGGGAAGCCACATTGCGCCGGTGCGAAAGTGACTATATCTGTGCTGCCATTCGGGATCGATTACATTCAAAAGAAAGATGATTAAATAAGATTTCATTTCATTATGTTCCTTGAGTTCAAATTCGTTCATTTCCAAATCCACTCGCAGCATCAACAGAGCCTTAGGGATAGAGTTAGTCTCAAGACAAACCTCGTGTTATTGGTTCCAAAAAGGCACTTCTGGTAAAATGGATCTTCAAACAGAACCCGGATTTCTTCGTCAGTCGTCACCTGAAATTGGAAAAGTAAGGGCCACTGTGTTGGATGTGCGTTCTGGTGCAGTGAATATCGGCTCAGAACGAGAAATCGGGGAGCCGAGTTCGAATTTCAGTTGAATTCGTGGCATTCACTTACGCACAAATACCGTTGGGAAAGGTATTAATCCGTCTATTCCCTCCAGCTATGGGTTAAATAACAGGACATATTAGGTTCTATAGCCTTTGCTCGCAACCAGTCTACCGCAGAAAGCAATGGCAACCTACTGCGGGATAATTTTCTGCCCAGTCAGTCATGTCTCTTTCGAGACATGATCATCCAAGCATGTATCACGTATGGCACTTAACTGACTGAAAGGCAACCGTAGAATCTCTTCTAGGATTAAAAATTTGCAACCATTTACCTGTTTGTTTCAATAAAATTTCCTTAATCAGGTAATTTTTTTATTATTAAAAGTGGTTTCTGTATGTTAATCAGTTGGTTTCCTTTAGGTTAACAAAGCTGCTAACACGTTTACGTTTGAAATCTGTCACCTCGAAAAAATTGTCTTGTTCATTTGGTGGGGCTGAAATGGAACAATATATATTACAGCCTGTTGCAAGCTGCTAATACCTAACAGTTAAATTTTATTGCTATGATTTAGAAAAATACGCATTAAAAGTTACAGAAATTTTGGCTAAATGCCAAATACAGGTGGGGAATACTAAAATCAAGCAGGTACAAACATTTAAATACCTGCGAAGTATTCTAAGAGAAGACGGAAAGTCCGACACCGAGATCCGAAGGCGAATTGGCATGGCGAAGGTGCATTCCAGAAACTCTGTAGAGTATTAAGACACAGGAAATTTTCGCTAGAAACAAAGAGGAGAGTACTGGAATGCTATTTGATGTTAGTTCTTCAATATGGCAGTGAATGCTGGAAAATATCAAAGATGAAGGAAAAACTTGAAGCAATTGAAATGTTGTTCTACAGATGCATACTGGACATAAAGTGGGGGATCAGTTCCATATTACAATCAATATATAAACTGACCCCTCATTTTGTGACCACATCAGTTTTTATACATTATATTCCTGAGATCCAAAAGCACAAGGATGCATTCCAGGAGCTGAGAAGATTATTAAGAAAAAGGAAAATTTCGCTAGAAACAAAGAAGAGAGTGCTGGATTGATATGGGATGTCGGTTCTTCAATACGGCAGTGGATGCTGGACAATCTCATCGAAGATGATGGAAAACCTGAAGCAGCGGAAATGTGGTTCTACAGAAGGATGGTGCGGATATCGTGGACCGAGCATGTTAGCAATGATGAAAATTACTAGTGAGCATCAGGAATAGACAACTGAAGTTCCTGGGACATGCAATGAGGAAAGGGGGCTTGGAGAAACTGATACTGACAGGCCAGATAGAGGGAAAAAGAGACAGAGGAAAGCAGCGGATATCATATTTGAAGGGCCTGAGCAGGTGGATGACAGAACGGGGTGTTCCGTGATATTACAGGAGAAAGCGTGCTAAGCGCCACCAGGGATGGGAGACGTGAAAGCCATGATCGTCTACATCGTGAAAGGACAAGGCACAGAAGAAGAAGAAGAAGAAGAAGAAGAAGAAGAAGAAGAAGAAGTGTGAACAGAACGGGGCCGATCATGCTTCAGGATGATGCAAACTTTATCCGAAAAATTCAGATGCAGTTATGTATAGCGTCTTATTCATGACTTCAATTACACCAGTAATTTTTGGAGATTAAAATTAGTCATTCAATAACAATTCTTCTTCTTTTTTTTTTTTTTGTTATGCGTGGTTAACAACAACAAGAGTTAATAATTAAAAGCTAGATGTACCTACGATTTTACGTATTAAACAAACACATTGACCCCAATATCAATTTTCCGCAAAAACGTTTTTAATTTTTAGCAAGAATCAACAGAAAACACTTGAACTTTCGAAATCATTCACAACGTTTACTGGTTTCAAGTGGCTCATTATTATGCGTTTCATTAATCATCTTCCCGACTTCGGCAATTGTCTCGCCCGTCTTGAAGAGAAAACAACGCGCACTGTCGTACGCAGATCATGTCCATCGGTATTTTTTTTTCTTTCTTTTTACTCAACTCAGGACAAAGGAACACAGAATGTTGAACACAAAAAAAAAAAAATTGAAAAAAAATTAAATAAATAAAATAAAAAAATAAAGCGGATTTCAATTATGAATTAATTATTTGTTCAATTCAGCAGCTCTTGAGGATGGGCTGAACAAAAAAAAAAAAACGATTTCATAATCTTGTCCGAATTAAAAAAACATAAAAATAGTAACTGACTATTTATTGTCATGAAATCGGACCTTTTTCAGAAGTGCCTTCTGTGAGACAAATACTTACTATTTCTCGTCGGGTATATAACAACTGTCATGAAACTGATTCTCAACGGGTGCATATCCTCGAAACAAACGAAAAAAAAAAAAAAAGAAAAAAAACAATTATTTTTAGATTGTGTCGATAATTGACTCGGCAGAAGATTATCCCGCAGTAGGTTGCCATTGGTTTCTGCGGTAGACTGGTTCCCAGCCAAGGCTATAGAACCCAATCTATCCTATTATTTGACTCATAGCTAGAGAGAGAAGAGATAAATTATATCAATAAGTAGTAACTAGTGGGAGATCAGTTTATTACTTCATAACAATAAAAAACCGATCCCCCACTTTATGCCAGTAGAAGTTTTAATGATGTTTTCAACTATTAATTCAGTCAATCAGTTAAGTGCTAAACGTGATACACGTTTGGGCGATCATGTCTCGAAAAAGTCATGAAGATTATCCCGCAGTAAGTTGTCATTGCTTTCTGCGGTAGACTGGTTGCTAGCCAAGACTATAGAACCTAATCTGTCTTGTTGGTTAACTCATAGCAAGAGGGAGAAGATATGTATTATATTAATAAGTAGAATTTAGTGGGGGATCAGTTTATTACTTCATAACAATAGGAAACCAATATCCCAATTTATGCCCGTAGAAGTTTTAATTATGTTTTCAACTATAAAATTCAGTCAATCAGTTAAGTGCCATACGTGACACACGTTTGGGCGATCATGTCTCGAAAGGGACATGGCAGACTGACCAGAAGATTATCCCGCAGTATGTTGCCATTAATTTCTGCGGTAGACTGGTTGCCAGCCAACGTTATAGAACCCAATCTGTCTTGCAATTTAACTCATAGCTGGAGGCAGAAGAGATAGATTATATTACATTATCATATTAAGTGTAGTTAGGGGGATCAATTTATTACTTCATAACAGGAGAAAAGGCGTTCATGTCTCAAAAGTGACTTGATAGACCTGGTAGAAGATTTTCCCGCAGTAGGTTACCATTGCTTTCTGCGGTAGACTGGTTGCCGATCAAGCCTATAGAACCCAATGTGTTCTATTATTTATAATTTAACCCATCACGGGTAGGAAGAGACTGATTAATACCTTTCCCAAGGGTATTTGTCCGATAAATAAATATACAGTATTTATTGATATAATAATCAGTTTTTATCAACAATTGGGAACCATATAAGTATGTTTACCCAACGGGAATTTTTATTTTTTTCGTATGTAGTAAAGTAGGCGTTATGTTTTATTTCATATGTAGTTATTTTTATTTGATTTTGATTTTCTTTTAACCTGCGCCCTTCCCTAAGTAAATTAAGCTCCGGTCAGGGACACCCAACTGATTTGATGAGATTTGGTCCGAATAGTCAGGCGCCACAAATGGTGTGAGTTGAGAAAGAAAAACTGGTGGTAAATTTGATATGCTGTCTAGTCTGGATAGAGGTCAGAACATGACAAGGCGTGTATCACAGAGACTGTAAAAGGATGAAGCAGCAAATAATTGATGGGTGTGCCCCTCCTCCTCCTCCACCGCCACCAACACGGCCAACAACACCCCCATAAATAAATAAACATTAATTTGTTGTTCATTATTCGAATTTCGTAAATTCCTATACAATCATCTGAAGCTAATTTTTTTTTCTCAGTTAGTCAGTCAGTTAAGTGCCATACTTGATGCACGATTTGGGCGATCATGTCTCGAAAGATTGGGCAGAAGATTATCCCGCAGTAGGTTGCCATTGTTTTCTGCGGTAGATATGTTGCCAGCCAAGGCTATAGAACCCAATCTGTTCTGTTATTTAACCCATAACTGGAGGGAAGGTACAGATTACAGAACCCAATCTATCCTTCCATTTAGCTCATAGCTGGAGGGAGAAGAGAGAGATTATATTACATTTTTATAGTATGTATAATTAGTGGGGGATCAGTTAATTACTTCTTAATGATAAGAAACCGATTACCCACTTTATGTCCAGTAGATGTTTTAATCAAGTCTCCAACTATTATATTCAGTCAGTCAGTTAAGTAACATATGTGATACACGCCTTGGGCGATCATGTCTCGAAAGAAACATGACTGACTGGGTAGATTATCCCGCAGTAGGTTGCCATTGCTTTCTGCGGTAGATTGGTTGCCAGCCAAGGATGTACAACCCAATCTGTCCTGCCATTTAGCTCATAGCTGAAAGGAGAAGAGATAGATTATATTACATTTTTATAGTATGTACAATTAGTGGGGGGTTAGTTTATTACTTCTTAACAATAGAAAACAAGTCCCCTACTTTATGCACTGTAGAACTTTTAATTATGTTTCCAACTCTTATATTCAGTCAGTCCGTTAAGTGCCATACGTGGTACACGCTTTGGGCGATCATGTCTCGAAAGAGACATGACTGACTGGATAGAAGATTATCCTGCAGCAGGCCGTCATTGCTTTCTGCGGTAAACTGGTTGCCAGCTAAAGCTATAGAACCCAGAGTATCCTATTATTTAACCCATAACTGGAGGGAAGAGACGGATTAATACATTTCCCAAGGGTATTTGTGCGTAAGTGAATGCAACGAATTCAACTAGATTTCGAATTCGACTCTCGTTCCGAGTCGGTAGCTACTGCACCACAACGCACATCCGCGTGTCTACTTCAAATCGCTATAAAAAAAATTTAGATGGCGTGGAAAAATCAAAGAAAATTAATGTATTCATATTCTTTTCCAACATCATTGTTGAATTATTTTATTATTTGTCGATTTTGGTCGTGCCCTTAGCTGTCAGTGAATTTGTGAACAAATCTTTGGCGCTCTACGCTCTCGTCGGGTTAATGACTGAAGTTCTCGAGTGACATTTCGCCCTTTCTGCCGGTTAGCTACAATGCGTCTTCTTCGTTTCACACAACGGAATCTAACGAAACCACCAAACGCTTCCCGAACCTATATAAATCAGGATACTTCGGATGACCACCCAAAGCCATCAACGGAAAAGAAGCAAACCTCAAAAGCTCGTTCGTTGAGAGGTAGAATCGCCGACTGACTCGAATTCGGTCGGGTTTCAATCCTGGGTAAAAAGCAATCGGTTGTCTAACCGTACTGATGAGCTGTGATACAGCGAAACAGATATATATATATAACCCTGGCAACGTAATCAATAACAAAACAGTTAAAATAGTTCTCACTGCGAAACGAAGAAGACGCAAACAATCGGAGCTCTCATGAAAACTTTTTTTAAAATCGTATCACCCCGAGCAAGGCGGTAACGCCACTGATGTGCAGGGGGCTACGTAATAGTGAAAAGATTAGAAAAGATAAAGCCGGAAACCACATCCTAAACAGGGAACAAGGGATGAGCCTCTTAACCTATTCAAGAGACATGGGTGGAGTGTGAACCGGGCGATAGATGGATCTATCTACTCCAATTGAAAACAAAAACAAAGTGAGAAGACTGGAAAAGAGAAAACCGGAAACCGCATCCTAAACAGGGAACAAGGGATGAGCCTCTTAACCTGTTCAATAGACATGGGTGGAGTGTGAACCGGGCGATAGATAGATCTATCATGAGCCTCTTAACTTAAAGGGTTATTATTATTTTTATTTTAATTAAACTGACGATAAATCAGAAGCCAGGATGTTTTTGGAGTCTGTCTATCAATTAATAGGATGTGCGTTGTGGAGCAGTAGATATCGACTCGCACCTAAAAATCGGGGAGCTGAGTTCGAATTCCAGTTGAATTCCTTGCATTTGCATACGCACGAATACTCTTGGGAAATTTATTAATCCGGCTCCTGCTTCCAGTTATGGGTTAAATAACATGACAGATTGGGTTTTATAGCCTTGACTGGCAACCAGTCTACCGCAGAAAGTAATGGCAACCTACTGCGGGATAATTTTCTTCCCAGTCAGTCATGTCTCTTTTGAGACATGATCGCTCAAGCGTGTATAACGTATGACACTTAACTGACTGACTATCATTGGTTATACGCAAGAATCAGAACGTGTCATTGTGATTCAAAAATGCATTCTCTACCATTAGTACAGTATAACCCGGATATAAGACCCTGATATAAGACAAACCTGGATATAAGAGAGATTTTCTCTGGTCCCAAATTAGAGCCTGTGGTAATGCATATAAAATAGACCAAACCTGGATATAAGAGAAACCCGGATATAAGAGAACTTATATACTGTCTTAACAACTCTCTTATATTAGGGTTACACTGTAGTAGATCAATACCGATTTTAGATTATAATATAGTTTTGTAATTTTATGTCAAAATGGGATATTTAATGGTGTACAAGATGTGCGTTGTGGTGCAGTGGATATCGACTCGGAACGACAAATAGAGGAGCCGAGTTCGAATTCCAGTTGAATTCCTCGCTTTCACTTACGCACAAATACCCTTGGGAAAGGTATTAATCCGTCTCTTCCCTCCAGTTACAGGGTAAACAATAGGACTGATTGGGTTCTATAGCCTTAATAGTTGAAAGCATAATTAAAACTTCTACTGGGCATAAAGTGGGGGATAGGTTTTCTATTGTTATAAAGTAATAAACTGATCCCCCACTAATTATACTTAATATAACAATGTAATACAATCTATCTCTTCTTCCTCAAGCTATGAGTTTAATGACAGGACAGATTGGGTTCTATAGCCTCGGATGGCAACCAGGCTACCGCCGAAAGCAATGACAACCTACTGCGGTTATTCTTCTGTCCAGTCAGTCATGTCTCTTTCGAGATGTGATTGCCGAACTGTGTATTTGAAGTAGACATCTGAATAAGGAAAGAGTTTGATATTTTTTAGAATCTCTTTCGAGCTAAATGTCTTTAGAAGAGGCAAAGTATCTCTTTCATTTTTCGCAATACACTAGTCATAATTTGCAACTAGCAAGGTAAAATGAATTGTCTATTCTTTGGTGACAATCAGTACGAAGAAAAGGAAACAGACTTCCAAACAAGGGAGATGACAAGAGTGAATCAATTTAAAATATTTCTCAAGGTTCACACTCTACCCACGTCTATTGAACAGGTGAAGAGGCTCATCCCTAGTTTCCTGTTTAGGATGCGGTTTCCGGTTTTCTCTTTTCCAATCTTCTCACTTTTTTTTCAATTGGAGTAGATAGACTAAACTATCGCCCGGTTCACACTCCACCCACGTCTATTGAACAGGTGAAGAGGCTCATCCCTTGTTTCATGTTTAGGATGCGGTTTCCGGTTTTCTCTTATCCAATCTTCAAACTTTTTTTTTCTCAATTGGAGTAGATAGACTAAACTATCGCCCGGTTCACGCTCCACCCACGTCTATTGAACAGGTGAAGAGGCTCATCCCTTGTTTTCTTTTTATGATGCGGTTTCCGGTTTTCTCTTTTCCAATCTTTTCATCCATATGTAGCCCCCTGCACATCAGTGGCGTTACCGCTTTGCTCGGGGTGATATGATTAAAAAAAAAAGAAAAAGACGTCCAGCCAATGTGACCCTCGTTCTGCCGAGCATCAAAAAGAAAAGACGTAATATTTTCATAGTAATGACAACTAGCGGAACCCACGGAAGGATAATTTTACTTTGTCATACTACAAATAATAGTAACGTCTTCAACCATAAAGGTATTGGATAATAAAATGACGATAACACAGATTGTAATTTTATTAAAATATCTATAAAAGTATTGTACATAGAAGCTACTTTACTGTAATCCTGTTTATTTCGAGACATGATTGCCCAAACGTGTATCACGTATGGCATTTAAGTGAATGGCTGATTGATGAAAAAGAACCTTTATACTTCATATCAGAAAAAACACAGTTTAAATTTATGGACATATATTCAGGAATGAAGTCTTGGTATAGTGAATGTGAGAGGGTAGATTGAACCAACGTGGAACCTACGTAACGAGCTTAGGAAAGAAGGCTTGGAAGATCTGATACTCACAGGATATATAAAAAGGGGTAAAGAGTCAAAGACAATTTGAGAGCACGCTGCTTAACGAGTTTGTGTAAATGGATAGCAGAATAGATACTGGGATAGATAGTAAGGTGATAAACGTTACTAAAAAGGGAGGAAGTTTTAGAGGGCCATGATCATCTACGTCCTGAAAGACAATTCTGTTCGTTCCTTCTTTAGTTACTTAGTTCCTCCGTCCGTTACGCCATACTCTTTACATGAACTTTTCCTTCTCTATCATTTTACTCTCCTCAGCCTTTCGCTCACCTTTGCCAAACGGAAGGGTAGTAAAGAGTGAGAGAGTAGGAGAAGAGAGCCTATAGCATTATCGCATCAGTAGCAGCTTAAGCTGATGGTTGTAGAGTAATTGTGTGTGTGTGTGTGTGTGTGTGTGTGTGTGTGTGTGTGTGTGTGTGTGTGTGTGTGTGTGTGTGTGCACTGTACAATATAGCAAAAATAGGTAGGTTTGTTGTCGTATCCCGCGACCTAATAACGAAACTCCTGGCCTCTACACCCTTGGCCATTACTCAGTTGGTCTTTTCCGTTTACAATGAACATAGGAGCCTTTAAAGTAACTTTAATTATTTCTTAAAGAATTTTTAATCCCTTCTAACATTTTTGAAATTTTGTCAGAAAGTTTTGTTTTGATTTGAGTTAGCGGCTAAAGAAACGTTACGACTCTTTTACAATGGAAACGTAATGATTACATCACCCACTTTTTCACTTTTTTTCGGTGACAAACACATTAATTTGGAAATTATTGCAAAAATCAAATAATTGTTGGATTTTAATGAAACCATCGGGACTCATTCACAAATGAATTAAATTATTTTTGAAATTGTTATTTTTTAAAAATCTTGATAATTTTTTTTACCTCTGTTACTCCCCCCACTTCACCGTCAATCCATGAAATCTTAATACATTTTATATTGATGGCTTACTTTTGTTTTATTTGTTCAAGGACTCATTGGGGAATACAAATCATCTATTTTTTTTTAATTTTAAGTTTGCAATAATTATCCGAAAATCTCCGAAAATTAAAATAAAAAATGCAATAAAACTTTGATATAATTTGATAAGCTTTTAATTGCTGGATAAATAATAACTATTAAGGACATTATACTCTGAAAAAAAAAAACACTTTTTTTCGATTAATAATAAAACGATTTTTATTAAACTTTTCAATTTTAGATAGGCAATATAATCATCAATTCTTAACTAAAAAAATTTACTTGCAATCAATTCTTTGAAGATTTTAAAATATTCTTAAAAGTTTATATATCATGAAATTATTTAATAATAATAAAAATGAAAACAATTCTTTTATTATTTTATTAATTTATTTTATTTATTAAGACGTTACTGTCATTGGTAGTACGACAAATAAAATTTTCCAGGAAATCATAATTATCCTTCCATGGAAATTCCACGGGTTCCACAAGGTAATATTAATTTTTTATTAGTATTTACTTTCATCTTTGAAATGAGATAAAATATTATCATTATCACTTACTGACTCGTATTTACTTTCATCTTTGAAATGAGATAAAATATTATCATTATCACTTACTGACTCGTATTTACTTTCATCTTTGAAATGAGATAAAATATTATCATTATCACTTACTGACTCGTATTTACTTTCATCTTTGAAATGAGATAAAATATTATCATTATCACTTACTGTCTCGTATTTACTTTCATCTTTGAAATGAGATAAAATATTATCATTATCCCTTACTGACTCGTATTTACTTTCATCTTTGAAATGAGATAAAATATTATCATTATCACTTACTGACTCGTATTTACTTTCATCTTTGAAATGAGATAATATATTATCATTATCACTTACTGACTCGTATTTACTTTCATCTTTGGTTTTAAATTAAATGAAGGAATGTAAATCATGCTCATGAATTGTGGCGTTCATCTTAATTTTAAATTTCGTTTTAGCGTAACTTTAGTGAGGCTGTCAATCTACAGCAGTTGACAGAACGTATCAGAAAAATAAGAATTTTTATTGTGACAGTTCTCACTTTCCCGCCTATTCTCTAAATGCTTTCGGCGATTTAACCTTTTCCCCTTTGTTGCATTCTTTGGCTGCCCCTCTACCGTAAAACACTGGGGTTCTTTGAAGATCTCAACGTCTTCAATTTTGGCCCTTTCACACAGATGAAATTTAAAGCCAATTACTTCCATATCCGAACATTTGCTTCTTCCTTTCTTTCATCCTTTCTTTCTTTCATTTTCTTTCTTTCTTTCTTTCTTTCTTTCTTTCTTTCTTTCTTTGTTCCGTTCTGTTTTTCTTTCTTTCTTTTTCTTTCTTTGCTTCTTTCTTTCTTTCTTTCTTTCCTTTTTCTTTCGTTCTTTCTTTCTTTCTTCTTTCTTTCATCCTTTCTTCCTTCCTTCCTTTCTTTCTTTTTCTTTCTTCCTTTCTTTTTCTTTTTTCTTTCTTTTGTCTTCCTTCCTTCCTTTTTTCTTTCTTTCTTCTTCCTTCCTTCCTTTCTCTTTCTTTCTTTCTTTCTTTTTCTTTCTTTTCCTTCCTTCCTTCCTTCCTTCCTTCCTTCTTTCTTTCTTTCTTTCATCCTTTCTTCCTTCCTTCCTTTCTTTCTTTTTCTTTCTTTCTTCCTTTCTTTTTCTTTTTTCTTTTGTCTTCCTTCCTTCCTTTTTTCTTTCTTTCTTCTTCCTTCCTTTCTCTTTCTTTCTTTCTTTCTTTTTTCTTTCTTTTCCTTCCTTCCTTACTTCCTTCCTTCCTTCCTTCCTTCCTTCTTTCTTTCTTTCTTTTATCCTTTCTTCCTTCCTTCCTTTCTTTCTTTTTTCTTTCTTTCTTCCTTTCTTTTTCTTTTTTCTTTTGTCTTCCTTCCTTCCTTTTTTCTTTCTTTCTTCTTCCTTCCTTTCTCTTTCTTTCTTTCTTTCTTTTTCTTTCTTTTCCTTCCTTCCTTCCTTCTTTCTTTTTTCTTTCTTTCTTTCTTTCTTCATTGTTTCTTTCTTTCATTTTTATTTCTAGTTCCTTTTCGAATCAACTCTACCTTTTACATTGCTCCGTATTTGCTGACGCAATTTTTGACAGAACCATTTTTTCTACCCGATTATCATCGCCCAAAACTGCAGGCAATTCAGATTTACACATTTATGCAATCCCCGATAACTTAATCTATTATGATACAACCAGATCATGACTCATCTCGAGTCCAGAAACCTATTACAATAAATTCTAATAAAACTCCTTTCTGATACCGACACTTAAACTCAAACTAGTGGCAAGTTCCTTGACTAATTTCTAACGCTAGTGATGTTATGAGAGTTGGAAAAACAAATAAAATGTAGCCATAACAACACATCACCACCTGCCTTAGGTTTTTCCGTAGACTTGGCAGGTAGTGCGACCATAGCAGAAATCTAATTACTAATGAAAATTATTACTACTAGTACTACAGTAACAACAAAAACATCGACAACAACAACAACAACAACAACAACAACAACAATAATAATGATAATAATAATTGAAATTTAAAAAATGTGCAAATTTCAACTTGTTTATGAAGCCATCGGTTTCATTGGAAAGACTCATTGAAGAAATTCCTGATTGACCTTGTCTCAAAGAGGTAATTAAAAAAAATGTTTCGAACAGGTACAGCTTACGAAGGTCTTTATCTATGTAAAATATGTGTGTTAATAGTTTTATTTTTATTATTATTTTATTACTATTATTATTTATTTTATTTTATTTTACATAAATCTTAAGGGAAAATGTCACGATGCCATTTCTGTCTCTAGGTCTTTGGTTGGGACCCGAGAAAAAAATGAGTATTTTTTAAAGGTATCACCTCAAGCAAGGCGGTAACGCCACTGATGTGCAGGGGGCTACGTAATAGTGAAAAGACTGGAAAAGAGAAAGCCGGAAACCACATCCTAAACAGGGAACAAGGGATGAGCCTCTTCACCTGTTCAATAGACGTGGGTTGAGTGTGAACCGGGCGATAGTTTAGTCTATCTACTGCAATTGGAAAAAGAAAAAAAGTAAAAGGAGTGAAAAGATTGAAAAGAGAAAGCCGGAAACCACATCCTAAACAGGGAACAAGGGATGAGCCTCTACACCTGTTCAATAGACGTGGGTTATCCAATGGAAATTAAAGAAAACAACAACAATAACTATAACAACAGCAGCAGCAGCAACAGCAACAACAACAACAACAATAATAATAATAATAGTATTAGTAACAATGTGAATTTGAAAAAAAAAACGGAAAAAGTAGTCAAACAGTTGTTTTACTTCTTTTCAAACCTTTGTGGGATAATGAAAACCGAAACATATTTCACATTGTAGATGGTTGCTCATAATACCTGATTTTCCCAAGTGGTCTCCCATCCAAACACTAACCGGGTCCGATACTTGCTAAGCTTCGGTTCATCTTGATTCGACCGTAAGCCAACTTTACAGAGAGCCAAAAGGTCATGAAATTTGAAGACGACTGTCATACCATCAGTCTCTGGAAGACTTCGAATGGTTAGGAAGATCATTGCAAAAATACGTGATAATATTCAAGGAACAAAATTAAAACAGTGTTATAATTATTGCACTTGGAATACCAAGAAGATTTCAAGTGCCACAGAGGATACTTGCCCTCACTTGATCAGTCAGTTAATTGCCATATGTGATACACGCTTTGGGTAATCATGTCTCGAAAAAGATATGACTGACTGGGTAGAAGATTATCCCGCAGTAGGCTGCCATTGCTTTCTACGGTAGACTGGTTGCCAGCCAAGGCTATAGAACCCAATCTGTCCTGTTACTTAACCCATAACTCGAGGGAAGAGACGGATTAATACTTTTCCCAGGGGTATTTGCGCGTAAGTGAATGCAAGGAGTTCAACTGGAATTCGAACTCGGCAACTCGATTTGTCGTTCCGAAAATGAAATTCACTTTTGTGGTAAATTTACATCAAACAGAGTGAGTCAAAATAATGTTAACATTCGTATGAGAGTCCAAATTATTTTAACATTAGTATGGGAGGAATCATTTATTCAGGGTTTTCTGAACAGTCACCACTTATCCACCAGCACGATTGATGCACAAAAACCAGCGATCAACAGTACAATTAAGTGTCTTGACACATACTTCACGGGGAATGTTGAATATTACACCTTTTATCCTGTTCTTGAGTTCTTTGATGTCTGTAACGTTTTTACTATACACACGACCCTTTATCATAACCTATAACCCTATAACCAGAAGTCACAGAGGAGTGTGGTGGCCATGTCAACGGTCCGCCGCGACTTATCCAACAATTTTGAAAAATTTGGTCGAGACAAGCGCGAACGGTCAGTCAATGATACACGTTTGGACGATCATGTCTCAAAAGAGACATGACTGACTGGGAAAGATTTTCCCAGTAGATTTTCCCAGTAGGTTGCCATTACTTTCTGCCAACCCAATCTGTCCTGCTATTTAACCCATAGATAGAAGCGACAAATTAATACTGTATTTGTGCATAAGTAAACGTAACGAATTTAACTGGAATTCGAACTCCGATTTCTCGTTCCGAGCCGATATCCACTGCAACACAACGGTATTTACCAACCTTCCCACGCAAGGTTAGATGTGACACAAGGTCATTTTATAGTGGGGCTTCCCGGCCAAATAGCCGGGCCAAAAAATGTCTGTCTATTATTACCGAATCGTGATTCTACCCTTCGGCGGAACCACGACTGGGTTAGTGCTCTCTGCTCGGGAGCAGAGAGCGCCCTCTACCCGAAGGCAGAGGGCTGACAGTGTCATAGCAGCAGAGGCAAATGGCAGCGCAGAGTATCCACTGCACCACAACTAAGCGCGTGCAAAATCGTTAACATAATTTTGCCTAAAAAATATGACGTATAAAAAAATATGACATATAAAAAAAATAAAATAACAAATACAATTCATATTTTAAAAGGAAAACAAATAAGATAATTTGACTTTTTTTTTGTTTTCTTTTGTCTGATGATGATGAAGATGGTGGTGATGATGATGTTTCCCTCAGCAGGTATCAGGAGCCAGTTTTAGTTTTTGAAGCTACCCGACTCAGGCGGGAATTGAGCTGAGTCAGAGGACAAGCCTATATTGCCGCCCCATCCCACTGGGTGTCGACTAACTCCCGCCTGACGACCTCTTGTCGGTTGTGAGGCGTCAGTGGGGTTATTCGGTCGGAGGGAGAATTCTACGCTCGGTTAGAACTTCAGACGTTAAAGAAACAACGTTCACAGTTGGCTGGTCTGCATTTCGTCTCCTTTCTCCCTCTCGCGTTCATGTGTGGAATGATAAATAAAGGTTCAAGTCTCCCTGTCTCCATGATTTTCGAGACGGGTCGGATGAGCGACTTAGTTTGTTTATCAGATGTCAGAGGTCACGGCGAGAGTTTTTCGCTGTAATTCCAGAAAATCTTACCGATGCACAGATTTAATACTTTTGTGTGGGCATCTCCAAAAAATCGCTAAAATGAAGCCACTGGAATAAAATTCTCATAACTTAATGCGTTTAAGAAGATTATTATTCCACTTGAAATCGTTGCATTAGCTGACGCTCAAATACCCTTAGGAAAGGTATTAATCTGTCTTTTCTCCCTTCAGCTATGGGTTAAATAGCAAAACAGATTGGGTTCTATAGTCATGGTTGGTAACCAGTCTACCACAGAAAGTAATGGCAACCTACTGCGGGATAATATTCTCCCCAGTCAGCCAAGTCTCTTTCGAGACATGATCACCCAAAACGTGTATCACGTTGGACAGTTAACTGACTGACCGAATATGAAAGTTGGAAGCATTATTAAAACATCTACTAGGCATAAAGTGGGGGATCGGTTTTCTATTGATATGAAGTAATAAACTGAACCCCCACTAATTATTACTTAATAATATAACACATCTCTCCCCTCTAGCTAGGAGTCAAACTACAGGATGGATTATGTTCTATAGCTCTGGATGGCAACTAGTCTACCGCAGAAAGTAATGGCAACCTACTGCGGGAAAATCTTCTGACCAGTCTTTCGAGACATGGTCGCCCAAGTGTGTATCACGTATGGCAGTCAACTGACTGATATTTTAATGCAAAAAATATAATTTAAATCATTTTTAGAACCTTAGAAATTTTATTTTTCTAGCATGAACTTGGAGTCATAAATTTGTATGGAAAATTTGAGCTCTTTTGTTTTTAAATTACGCGTTAAATCTGCATTTTTTAAAAGTATCTCCTTGAAACGAACGGTTGAAATTCATACGAAATCTGGTTTGCCTGCACTGATCTCTCTCTCCTTCTCTCTTTTCTCACTCTGTCTCTGTCTCTCCTCTTCTCTTTTTCTTCCCCAATCTGTTTTATTTTCACTCTCTTTCATAATTCTCAAATAAAATGCCGTTCTGTTGGTCCGTCGAACCTTGGTTGGAAAACTGTTCATAGTGCCCAAAGCTGCTCGGTAGGCAAACCCTCACCTCCATCCTGCTTTTTAATTTTAAGGAGCTGATAAAACTAACTCGTAACTTGTGCGATGAGACCAATGCTTAATGGTACAGTGGAATTCGAATTCCTTGCATTCACTTACAAGCAAATACACTTTGGAAATAGATTAATCCGTCTCTTCCCTCCAGTTATGGGTCAAATAGCATGGTAGATTGGGTTCTATAGCCTTAGTAGCCAACTACCGTAAAAAGTAATGGCAATCAACTGCAGGATATTCTTCTGCCCAGTCAGCCATGTCTCTTTCGAGACATGATCGCCCAACGCGTGTATTACGTATGGTACTTAACTGACTGACTGACTGACTGAAGTAGGTGTATTTTGAGTGATCCTTATCGCATGGCCTTGTAGCGAACTAATTTAGAGGCTTTTTAAATATATATTTACTTTGAATTGATAGAAACAAACTATAATTTCTTCAAATACTATCCGCTTTCAGATCATGACTCTCCCTATATTGCTTTTCTTTATTATCAATGAATTCCCATTCATTCTTACAAAAATAGTGGAGTGTTTTCCGGTTGTCTTTTGCCCATTTTTTTTTTTTTTTAACTGGTTTTCATCCAAGTATAGAGAGCCGAGTCTACTTAGTTATTTTACTCATAACTGAACGTGGTTGGTGAATTCCACTAAAAGGTTTTATCATATATTCATCGCCCATAGCTCTGAGGTAGAATCGCCGACTGACGCCAATTTGGTCGGGTTTCAATCCTGGGTTAAAAGCAATCGGATGTTTAACCGTACTGATGAGCTGTGATACAGCCAAACAGATCTGTCTGCAGATTACTATATATATATATATATATGAAAAAGAAATAGGGTTGTTCCAACGAAAGAAATTGGTATAGAATAAAAAGTGTAAGAGGCCGTGAACGTTTTGTTTAAAGTGTATCTTTATTGTTGTTGTTATAATACATTAAGTGTCCATAATGGTATTTGTGATGTTACAGATGTTTCGAGCCTAAGATTAACTCTCTTCAGACGAATAAATTTGTGGCTTTACGCATCGAGTTCCTTTTTTTTCTGAAACAAAAGGAACTCGATACATAAGGCCACAATTGGAGTAGATAGATCTATCTATCGCCCGGTTCACACTCCACCCTCGTCTATTGAACAGGTTAAGAGTCTCATCCCTTGTTCCTTGTTTAGGATGTGGTTTCCGGCTTTCTCTTTTCCAATCTTTTCACTATTACATAGCCCCTGCATATCAGTGGCGTTACCGCCTTGCTCGGGGTGATACGATTAAAAAAAAAAAAAGTCAATCTTAGACTCGAAATACGTGTAGCATCACAAATACCATTATGGACACTTAATGTATCATAACATGCATAATAACAACAACAATAAATATACACTTTAAACAAAACGTTCACGGCCTCTCACACTTTTTATTATATATATATATATATATATATATATATATATAAAGAGAGAGAGAGAGAGAGAGTCTGCTAAAAATATATATACATTCTTCAAGAAAGGGAAAACAAAACTTGTATAGATATTGTAATATTAAATTTATTCAGGCATCACGAGATTAATACAGGTTAACTTTATACTGTACAACTACAAGATATGCGTAAAATGGTGACCTTTAGCTTGCAGACGTTTATTAGTAGGGCAAACTACTGCTTGGGCAACATTAGCGTCAGTGTTCTGTGGATTGATACACATGCATTTTCAATTTCTTGTCTAAGGGCTGCCTGTGTAGTTGGTTTTCTGTGCTACATAACATCCTTTAGGGTGTCCCATAGTAAACAGTCTTATAGCAATTTGATAATATATATATATATATATATATATATATATATATATATATATATTGCTGGAGTCTCACTCTCTCTATATCTCTCTCTCTATATATATATATATATATAAGAAAAAATTTCGGCAGACACGTTATTTCATGTTAAGGCCTATTTCAGGAAAAACCATTATCAGCTTCCGTCTTTATTGTACAGAAGATTTTACACGAAGTAAAATCTTTTGTTCAATTTACTGTAAAATAAAGACTGAAGCTGATGATGATTCGCCTGAAACAGGCCTACACTTCCGATTTACCATGAAATAGCGTGTCTGCCTAATTTTTTTCTTATATTTGCTCTATATGTATTTATATACATATATATTTAGAGCTCTCTTAGAGAGTTATCCTAACACTGTATGTACAGGATATTCCTTTGGATTCTTGTATATCTACACCGCATGCTGATATATATATATATAGTTTTACTAGCTGTCGTCAACTAGTATTTAGTTGTCTTCCCACTTAAGACAAAATGTGGTACAAGGCCTTTTTAATGTGAGCAATCTGGGCCATATAGTCATATATATTTATGGGTAAATGTGTTCAATATCAGAGATAAAGCGTAATCTTCAGGCCATATCTTGAAAATTGCACATGAAACAGACTGTAAACTTTTGGTGATGACCTTAGTGTCCATCTTTGTATATAAGACAAAATTAAAGCATGAAAAAGATTGTCACCCATTAGTGTATGTTAAAAAGAAAACAGTCGCTGTATATCACGAATATTTTTTTAATAAAGAACACAAAATATGAGTATGAATTGAATAAATAAAAGAAAAATCATCTTTATTTCTTTTCTTTTATAGAATAAAAAAAAACATTGCTTGTTTGGAGCAATGTACAAAAAAATAAAAAATATATTCAGTATTTAGCGTCCAATATCGGAGACATATAAAATTGCTTGAGTGATACCACTAAAATATATGAGACGAAACTAGCAAAATAGCAGTCTTGGATTATAAACAGTGTTATGTCGTGACTCGTGCCATGTGACATCCGGTCGCCCGGATGTATAAAAGACAATGTACGTTTCGCACGAGGTGTTGTCATTATTACGTTGTTGTTGTTAGAGTTGCTGAGACTCTTCAACTATAACACTGTCAGCTCTCTGCTTCCGAGCAGAGAGCAATAACCCAGTCGTGGTTCCGCCGAAGGGTAGAACCACGACTGGGCAAAAATAGACAGACATATTTTTGGCCCGGCTATATGGCCGGGAATACCCACATTAAAATGACCATGTGTCACATCCGGCCTTGCGTGGGAAGGCTAGTAAATACAGTTGTCATTATCACGGACTTCGTGAAGTAACACCTACTACTGCGAGAGACTGTAAATATTGTATATACCTCTTTTGGTTGTATCACTCGGGTAATAAAGTAGTTTATCTACATTTCACTGTGTAACTCTTCCTTCCGCAATACAACACACTGTAGTTCTTCCCTCTAAAGACCTGAAGACAACAGCATTGAAACAATAATAATCCTCAACCAAATGCGGTTGGTAAGAAACGTTGTGAAAAATGGGGCATAGCAGGATTCGCAAGCTGCTTATCTAGGAGGAAGTGAATACAAGAAAGTGTCAACAACACAAGAAGAAGAAGAGGCTAAAAGAGAATTTGAAGAATAATCAGAATGTATCGCATATGGATGTGCCGCATTAGGAAGAGTCAGTCAGTTAAGTGCCATACGTGATAAACGCTTGGGCGATCATGTCCCGAAAGAGACACGACTGACTGGGCAGATGATTATCCCGCAGTAGGTTGCTATTTCTTTCTGCGGTAGACTGTTTGCCAGCCAAGGCTATAGAACACAATCTGTCCTGCCATTTAACTCATAGCTGGAGGGAGAAGAGATAGATTATATTACATTATTATATTAAGTATAATTAGTGGGGGATCAGTTTATTACTTCATAACAATAGAAAACAGATCCCCCACTTTATGCCCAGTAGAAAACTTTTTCATAATTTTATATTCAGTCAGTCAGTTTAGTGCCATACGTGATACAGGCTTTTGGGAGATCATGTCTCGAAAGAGACATGGCTGACTGGGCAGAAGATTATCCCGCAGTAGGTTGCCATTGCTTTCTGCGGGAGACTAGTTGCCAGCCAAAGCTATAGAACCCAATCTGTCCTGCCGTTTAACTCATAGCTGGAAGAAGAAGAGATAAATTATATTACATCATTTTATTAAGTATAAATAGTGGGGGATCAGTTCATTACTTCATAACAATATACACGCTTCGAAAGAGACACGACTGACTGGTCAGATGATTATCCCGCAGTGCAGTAGGTTGCCATTTCTTTCTGCGGTAGACTGGTTGCCAGCCAAGGCTATAGAACCCAATCTGTCCTATTATTTAGCCTGTAACTGGAGGGAAGAGACGGATTAATACCTTTCCCAAGGGTATTTACGCGTAAGTGAATGCAAGGAATTCAACTGGAATTAGGAAAAAAATGACTGTAAATTGTACAGAGTGGAAACACTTTATAAGGGAAATGTCTTTGTTGGATTAATGTCTCAGACGTGATCATCGAAGAAGCACTCACCCTGATTTACAAAATAGGATACACCCTTATAAATGTGGTGTGTGTGCGCGCATGTTATTTGTCGGGGATATGTTATGGAAACTATCTGAAAGTTCTTTATAACAACCAATTATTGCCAACTTTCAGCAACGTCTTGCCGTATTGGCAATTTTATTTTTTATTTTTTAGTACTTCTCATGCATTATTTGCCTATTTTCACTCGATTAAACTTAAAAGAGATATGTTATGCTTTAAGCCACTGCGTTATTGTTCCGCTGAACAATTCTCTATGGTGAACTTGGAGCCTTAAATCTACCCTACCTGCTGATTAGTGTTGCTGCGTTGTATGTTGTGCTTGACTGCTGTTAAAGACTTGTTGTCAGGTGTTTTTCTTTATTAGCGGTTCTCATATCGTATTTATTTCTACACTAGGCCTACTAAGGAGATCCTTTTAGTCAAGCATTTACATTGATTCGTTCTGATGTCTAACTATCCAGTGTTCTTTCTTGTTCATTATTTTCTCTTACTTCCACAGAGGCTGATGACTGCTCTTTTTTTCTCCATACATGATCAGACATGACTGATTTCATTATCTCACCCCAACATTAATGGCTTTCGATGTTCTCCTGGCTATACTTTTAGAAGATTTATTTCACTTTTTGTTGTAGATCTTCGTCGCCATTTTGTTGTGGAGTGGTTGTGGCGAAACTGCGCCGCAAAGTTGTAGTGACCGGTTTGGTCGGAAGTAAGACACGGAACACAGTAGGTAAGTTCAAAACAGTGTATTAGTACAACCAGAACAATATATACAAAGGAAGTGTTAGTAATAAGTAAATAGAAATAAGTAAGTCCGGACGGTGCAGTTACGTTGCGTATTGCATGGCTAGTAGCTGGCTTTAACTGCGTACTAACTGTTGTCAACTGCCGTACCTAGCTGCTGTCAACTGCCGTACCTAGCTGCTGTCAACTGCCGTACCTAGCTGCTGTCAACTAGTATTTAGTTGCCTTCCTTCAGACTTAATTGCTGTCAACGGTATTTACCAACCTTCCCACGCAAGGTTAGATGTGACACAAGGTCATTTTATAGTGGGTCTTCCCGGCCATATAGCCGAGCCAAAAAATGCCTGTCTATTTTTATCTAGTCGTGATTCTACCCTTCGGCGGAACCACGACTGGGTTAGTGCTCTCTGCTCGGAAGCAGAGAGCGCTCTCTACTCGAAGGCAGAAAGCTGACAATGTCATAGCAGCAGAGGCAAATGCCGACTGCAACCTTAATTGCTGTCAACTATATTTAGTTGTCCCTCCCAGTAAGGGCAACATGTGACACATGGTCAGTTATAACTGAGATTTCCGGGATATATGGCCCGGCCAAAAAATGTCTGTCTATTTTTCCCCAGTCGTGCTTCTACCCTTCGGCGGAACCACGACTGGGTTAGTGCTCGCTGCTCGGAAGCAGAGAGCGCTCTCTACTCGAAGGCAGAGAGCTGACAGTGTCATAGCAGCAGAGGCAAATGCCGACTGCAACCTTAATTGCTGTCAACTGCCTTCTGGAAGTCACGCAGATAATTATATAGAGTAAGAGGAAGAGTCCATTCCTCGTAGAAGGGCACCATAACACTTTTATATTTCGTTTTCATAACTACAAGGAATGAAGTGCACACAGTTTTCGATGTTCTCCGCCACCCCGTGTCAGAGAGAGATTTTTCAGTAAAGCGGAGCTGCGACTCAGTATTCTTCTGATGTTTTATGAACCGCAGATCTTCCGAATCTTTTCCCTCCCTGACCCTTCTATGTCCACTGTTCCCTTTTTTACATTGTATAGATGGTGAGGAATTGGGGTATTGTTCATTGAAGGTAATATGCAGGTATTTTTCTTCATTCTCTGTACGAGTTATTAATCCATTCAGGAAGGCTAGCTAATTATTATTTTTTTCTTCTATTGTGAACTGGATCGAAGGTCTTATTAAGTTCACATATGTACCATGTGGTGCAGTGGATATCTACTCGGAATGAGAAATCGAGGAGCCGAGTTCGAATTCAAGTGGAATTTCACTTACACACAAAAACCCTTGGGAAAGGTATTAATCTGTCTCTTCCCTCCAGTTATGGGTTAAATAATAGAAAATATTAGGTTCTATAGTCTTGGCTGGCAACCAGTCTACCGCAGAATGCAATGGCAACCTACTGCGGGATAATCTTATGCCCAGTCAGTCATGTCTCTTTCGAGACATGATCACCCAAAGCGTGTATCACGTATGGCACTTAACTGACTGACTGAATATAACAGTTGAAAACAACTAAAACTTCTACTGGGCATAAAGTGGAGGATCGTTTTTTTATTGTTATGAAGTAATAAACTGATCCCCCACTAATTCCTACTTAATGATATAATACGTCTCTTCCCTCTCTAGTTATGAGTCAAATAACAGAATGGATTGGATTCTAAAGCTTTGGCTGGGAACCAATCTACCGCAGAAAGCAATGGCAGCCTACTGCGGGATAATCCTCTGTCCAGTCGGTGTATCACGTATGGCACTTAACTGAGTCCAGTCGCATTTTCGCAGCTTCTTTGTGTTGCCAGAGTATGAAGGTGTCATCTACGTATCCCAGACATGATAATAGCTTTAGTGCCGCTGTTTCTAAAGCATTTTCATCGATGTATTCCATGAGTACATTCGTCAACGCTGATATTCCCTTCAGCGGTTGTGGAGAATCTTTTACCCCATGAAGGCTTGTCCCGCTCTATTCACTACTCTCTATACTATCAGGGAACTGGCCATTGTCTTGATTAATAAACATAGAAATAAATATGACAACAGGTCTTCACTAACAGCATTCAAGCCTGACAGGCAGCGGTCGCACTAATCAACAGGCAGGCGAGCTTCAATATCTGCAAATTAATCGCACAGAGCTGTCCTAACCTAGTTGATTAAAACGCTGATTCGTGAATTTGGTGACTACGAGTTTAAAATTCACTTTCAATTAGTAAAACTACGAACAAGAAAGATTTCATTAATTTTCGATTTATTTGTCTATATTTCTGAGATGATGCAGTATTTAAATGATTTACATTATTCGGATTATTGTCCTCATCTTGGTCGCCATTTGTACAGCGTTTCGGCTGTTGTACGCTCCAGCCTTCTTCAGGTGCTAGGAATTTCGAACCGAAACCTTTATTACGATCTCTGAGGTATATCATTCTCATACCTTGTGCGAAGCCTTTTTTGGTAGTCATGAGTTATCTCCCTCTAACCCGACTCTCTAAGTTACTTGTTCACCACTGCTGTAGCCTGGTATTGAACTCACAACTCTGCACATATTTTTTGACTATGGATATTTATAAGAGACGTATCATTAGAAGGTCACATGTCTTAAGGATTGTTCCCCTTACGAAATGTTAAATTGGGTTACGTCAAATTTTGGTCAACATTTTTTCAGATTGATTGATAACAGGTGCTTACTTGAAAGGTCAACGACTCAGACCTTTGTTATTAAGAATTTAATTTATTCTAAATTTCATGTAATAAACAAGTAATATTTGTTTCAAATCAGATGAATTTACCTCTAAATTTGCTAACTTTCGAAAAGTAACAAGGAGAGATGTATATTTTGTTGTTGCAAGACTTTTGAAACCGAGAATTAACTTTTCTTTACAAAAGTGTCAATCGCTCAAAAAATGGCCGAAAATTTAAAATTTAAAAAAAAATCTCAAAATTTTAGATTCAATGTGTATAATTTCTGTTTGAAATACACCAGAGTATTTTGCTTAGTGGAAACAGTAAATCTAATCATATAGCGTTCAATTAAACTAAAATTAAAGTTTTTTATTTTTTAAAAATTCAGTTTAAAACTTAGGTATCGAAAATCGAGTAGAGGTACCCACACAATAGGTATGGCAAATCTTTGGAAGTATCTGGATTATAGATATTAACTAATTTTGTTTCGGTCATCCACAACACTTTGCAATATCTAAATATTGTGACATAGCTATGCAGATCAGTCAATCAATTAAGTGTCATACGTGATACACTCTTTGGCGATCATGTCTCGAAAGAGACATGACTGAATGGACAGAAGATTTTCCCGCAGTAGGTTGCTATTGGTTTCTGCGGTAAATTTGTTGCCAACCAAGGCTATAGAACCTAATCTATCCTTTTTTTAGTGTGTCTATTATTTGACGCATAGCTGGAGAGAAAAGACGGATTGAAACCTTTCCGAAGTGGTATTTGAACTCGGCTCTCCGATTTCCCGTTCCGAACCGATATCCATTGTACCAGTATCTTGCTGATATATATATTAATCGGTTTGACAGAACGGAAACGTGCACATAGAGAAGATGAAACTCATTTCATAGCAATGATTAGTGACATTTGAGGAAGGCGCAAAGTAAATGATTAACCAGTGACGATATAGCCCTGGACTATGTGGAAAAAGGCTAAAATGCGAAACCCTGTCGAACGCCCTTAAGATACCAAAGTGGAGAGCATGAAGCTATCAGATAGACAACGTCAACAATAACCGTGAACCAAGCAGTCATAGTCTTTATCCTAAAGAAGGCCATTTAAAGCAAGATGCTTAACCAATACGGCGTTGATTAGAACCCCTAGACAGTCAGTTAAGTGCCATATGGGATACACACTTTGGGCGATCATGTCTCGAAAGAGACATGACTGACTGGGCAGATGATTATCCCTCAATAGGTTGCCATTACTTTCTGCGGTAGACTGGTTGCCAGCTATAGAACCCAATCTATCTATCTATCTATCTATCTATCTATCTATCTATCTATCTATCTATCTATCTATCTATCTATCTATCTATCTATCTCAGCCTATTCATTATCTATCTATCTATCTATCTATCTATCTATCTATCTATCTATCTCAGCCTATTCATAATCTATCTATCTATCTATCTATCTATCTATCTATCTATCTATCTCAGCCTATTCAATAATCTATCTATCTATCTATCTATCTATCTATCTATCTATCTATTTATCTCAGCCTATTCATAATCTATCTATCTATCTATCTATCTATCTATCTATCTATCTATCTATCTATCTATCTATCTATTCTATCTATCTATCTATCTATCTATCTATCTATCTATCTATCTATCTATCTATCTATCTCAGCTATCTATCTATCTATCTATCTATCTATCTATCTATCTATCTATCTATCTATCTATCTATCTATCCTATTCAATATCTATCTATCTATCTATCTATCTATCTATCTATCTATCTATTTATCTCAGCCTATTCAATATCTATCTATCTATCTATCTATCTATCTATCTATCTATCTATCTATCTATCTATCTCGAAAGAGACATGACTGACTGGGCAGATGATTATCCCTCAATAGGTTGCCATTAATTTCATTATCTATCTATCTATCTATCTATCTATCTATCTATCTATCTATCTATCTATCTATCTATCTATCTATTTAACCCATAACTGGATGAACCTTTCCCAAGGGTATTTGAATTGGAATTCGACTATATCAAAAAGTGGTAAAATACTAATAAGGGGATAATTCGAGGGGTGTGAGGGTTCACCAGATTTCTTAAAGATCGGAACTCAGAGAAAGATTTCCAACAACATGGTAAGCAAAAAACAACGAAGCATTTAATGTAGAGTTTAGAGATTATATGAGCCAGTTCAGAATCACAAATACTTAGGTTATGTGCATAGAGATTCCCTTTTAGGGTGTGGGGGTCAGGCCAGGATACTCCTGATGAGTCGAGAATGGAGTTCGAATAGAAATTCCGTGCAAAACATTTGGCTTTATCTGCAGGTACACATTTCAAATAGCAGAGAAAAATATTTAAAGGAGTGTTACTAAGAAAATCACGAAATGAGTTCAAATCAGTAACAAGAAGAGGCACTCTTAATAGAGACGAGTGGAAGGAAATATTTAAAGACATTACCTCGAGGTCGGAGTTGCCAGAGGACAGAGCTACAGAGCAGGACATGAATCAGAAGAAAAGGCAAGGAAAAATCTGGTGAAACAGCGTGTCTATCAGAATTACAAGATAGATAGATAGATAGATAGATAGATAGATAGATAGATAGATAGATAGATAGATATGAACAGACTGGGCTAGATATATAGAGGATGGATAGATAGATAGATAGATAGATAGATAGATAGATAGATAGATAGATAGATTACGAACAGACTGAGATAGATAGCTAGATAGATAGATAGATAGATAGATAGATAGATAGATAGATTACGAACAGACTGAGATAGATAGATAGATAGATAGATAGATAGATAGCTAGATAGATAGATAGATAGATAGATTACGAACAGACTGAGATAGATAGATAGATAGATAGATAGATAGATAGATAGATAGATAGATAGATAACGAACAGACTGAGATAGATAGATAGATAGATAGATAGATAGATAGATAGATGATACTATAGATTACGAACAGACTGAGATAGATAGATAGATAGATAGATAGATAGATAGATAGATAGATAGATAGATTACGAACAGACTGAGATAGATAGATAGATAGATAGATAGATAGATAGATACTAATAGACTGACATAGATAGATAGGTAGATAGATAATAAACAGAATGAGATAGATATATAGATAGATAGATAGAGAGAGAGAGAAAGAAAGAGAGAAAGAGAGAGAGAGAGAAAATGAATGAGATATACAGAGTGACATCGTTTCAAACGATAAATATCAACAAACGCAAACCTGAAATGACTGATATAGAGATAGAGATATAGAGAAAAGAGTTCAGATGAACAGACATCCAGAAAGAGAGCGACAGAGATAGACAGAAAGAGACGACTGTATATGTGTCTATCTTCAGCTATTTGGGGGGGGGGGGGCGCTGCATCCAGTGTCCCCGTAAAAAAAAAAAAAAATTACGCTGGTCTTTTAAGCTTCGTTGACTGACGATGCAAATGACAAATGGTCTTCGACAAGGCGACCCCAGCAACATGTTTTCACGCTCAAGTGAACTGCGTGGTAGACAGAAAAAGGAAAAAAAAGAAAAGTTCAGACGAATTGAGCAGGAGGAACTGAAGAGGAAAAGACGATAAGGAAAGTGTCAAGAAAAATAACAGAACAAAAGCAACACTTTGAGGGAAAGTAAGAAAGAAAAGCGGGAAACGAGATGGAAGAGAAAGAAAGAAAGAAAGAAAGAAAGAAAGAAAGAAAAAAATGCGCATTTTTTAGGGAAAATCAATTGAATAAATAATGAAGAAACAAAAAGAGACACTGGCAAAAGAAAAAAAAAAAGAAAGAAAGAAAGAAAGAAACACACACCATAGAAAGAAAGAAAGAAAGAAAGAAAGAAATAAAGAAACTATGGAAATACTGAAAGGAAAAGAGAAAGAAAAAGACGGAAAGAACGCAAATAAAGAAAGAAAGAAAGAAAGAAAGAAAGAAAGAAACACCATGGAAATACTGAAAGAAAGAAAGAAAGAAAGAAAGAAAGAAACACACTATGGAAATACTGAAAGAAAGAAAGAAAAATTAAAGAATGAAAGACGGAAAGAACGTAATGGAAATACTGAAAAAAAGAAAGAAATCATGAAAGAAAGAAACGCCTTGGAAATACTGAAAGAAAGGCAAACAGACAACTAGCCAAACAGACAGAAAGAAAGAAAGCAAGAAAGAAATTAAGAAAGAAAGAACTCTCTGGAAAGGTTGAAAGAAAGAAAGAAAGAAAGAAAGAAAGAAAGAAAGAAAGAAAGAATGGGTGAGCAAAAACAAAATTAAAGAAAATATTTTTTCAAGTGTGGGAAAAGTGAAATGAAAAATAAGAAAAGAAAATTCAAATGAAAAAGAAAGAAAAGACGAATTGACGAAAAGATGGAAGGAGAGAAAAATAAGCGAGGCGTAGAAATATTGAGGCGCTTTTAAGAGTAAAGTTGGTTTAGCTTTTTCTCCATTAGAGCACGTACACAAATTGAAAGAATACAAGAGGACATTTCTTCGGTGTGAGAAAGAAATCCTTAAAAAAGCCGCCCCACTTTAAAAGAAAGGGAAAAACGGAGAGAGAAGAAACGTGTTCTTTTCCGTTATTTGAAAGCATTAGAAATTTCTGGTGGTTTTAGGTGAGGGATGGGGGCGGCCGAAAAAAGAACGACTCAACCTTCCCTTTTGTTTTGCTGGGTATGGTAATGGTCGGATTCTGTCAAAAAATTGGGGAAGATGTGTGTCGAAAATGGCGTTTTGAATAGGCTTTTGAATAATAAATGCCTGGGCTATTGGTTCTTGCTATTTTGCGGTGAGTCAATGAAGAGAAAAGGGGGTTTAATTAGACGTTAGGTTGAGGAAAAGAAAGAAGAAAAAGACAAGTAGGGTAAAAAAAAAAAAGAAGGAAAACTAAAGAAAGTGAGTGGTGACAGGAGTGGAAAGAAAGAGAAGTAAAAAGAGAAAAGAAAAAAAACGCAGGTAAATTAGAAAATAAAAAGGGAGAGAGACACAGAAAGAGAGTGGGTGGGGTTGTAGAAAGAAAAAGATTAAGGTACAAAGAAAGAATGAAAGAATGAAAGAATGAAAGAAAGAATGAAAGAAAGAAGCAAAAAGAAGAAGTTAAGGAAAAATGAATTGAAAGGAAAAATAAAAAAAAAATATGGTAGAAGAGAAAAAGATACTAAAATCAAAGATACGGACAGTGTAAAAAAGAAAGCAATTGAGAGAGAGAGAGAGAGAGAGAGAGAGAGAGAGAGAAAGAAAGAAAGAAAAGAAAAGAAAGTAAAACAAAATATAAAAGTTACAATGCCAGACATAGTCTCCCCCACCCCGACAAAGAATAATTCCATTTCCTTAGATTTGATCATTTCCAACCGTCGACATTCGTAGCCCATAACAAGAGGTAGAATCGTTATCTTCGTTTCATAATATTTTTTTTTTTTTAATCATATCACCCCAAGCAAGGCGAAAACGCCACTGATGTGCAGGGGGCTATGTAAGAGTGAAAAGATTGGAAAAGAGAAAAAACCGGAAACCAAATCCTAAACAGAAAACAAGGGATGAGCCTCTTCACCTGCTCAATAGACGTGGGTGGAGTGTGAACCGGGCGATAGTTTAGTCTATCTACTCCAATTGAAAAAAAAAATTATAAAATTAAAAAAAAAAAGAGTGAAAAGATTGGAAAAGAGAAAAACCAGAAACCACATCCTAAACAGGAATTGAAAATATTAAAACATTAATATATCCTAAACAAAATTTGCTTATAAACTTAAAAAAAGAATTTATAAGCAAATGCCATCATAAATCTAAATTTAGATACGCCTTCCAAATAATTAGTCTAAAATTAAAATTCCTTTAAATAGTTGTTTCTTTTTTTCTTATTAACCATATAATTAAATTATATTATAAAATAACATTCCTTTTCTTAAGTCTATATTACTTTTAGTTTTATAGTTTGTTTTGGTAGTAATGCAGTCATAGATTTAAATTTAATTTTCTAATAATTAATCTAAAATCAATCTAAAAATCTTAAAATAGTTGTCTTATTTCTCCCTATTAGCATATAACTACAATATATTATTATATAACTTCCCAGTATTAAATCTCTTTTCCTTCTAGTTCTATGTTTTATTTTTGACCTAAGTGATATTTAACGTGTTTGTTAATGACATCATAGATTTAAATTATGCGTCGGAATATCGACTCGGTACGACAAATCGGGGAGCAGAGTTCAATCACGCCCAAATACCCTTGTGAAAGGTATTAATCCGTCTCTTCCCTTCAGTTATGGGTTAAATAATAGTACAGATTGGGTTCTATAGCCTTGGTTGGCAACCAGTCTACTGCAGAATGTAATGGCAATCTACTACGGGATAATCTTCTGCCTAGTCAGTCATGTCTCTTTCAGGATATGATCACCCAAAGCGTGTTACACGTATAGCACTTAACTGACTGAGTGCCGGTCGTAGAATAACGATCAGTGTAGCTAAGATGATAAGTGACAGAAATTGAGAATAAAGCTTCATGTAAGTAATCATTATTACTCAGTCAGTCAGTTAAGTGCCATACGTGATACACATTTGGGCGATCATGTCTCGAAAGAAACATGACTGACTGGGCAGAAGATTTTCCCGCGGTAGGTTGCCATTACTTTCTCCGGTAGACTAGAATAATTGTTGTTAATCTCTTATTGTAAACGGGTGTACCCCTGCGGTCAAAAATGAAGGCAAAATATTTCACAGGATTATTACCTGTTTTCTTACAGGCTGTCCACCCTGGGCGTGACAGGAGAGAAATATATAAATCTATTCAACAATAAATACACAACGGTCTTTATTATAATAGAGAGGAATTTTATTCATTGCTCGACGACATCATTATTATGAAAAAAGAAAATAATAAGGCAACGTTTATAAGCAAACACGCGGCAAGAACTTTAATAACTGGCAGTAAAGTTTAATAAGTACTAGTAAAGAGAAGGAACTGAGTAGGATTATTTTTCTCACAGCCCCCACACACACTGAGCGTGACACGATATATTTGCTCTATATGTATTTTCTATACATATATATTTAGAGCTCTCTTAGAGAGATATCCTACCACTGTATGTAAAGGATACTCCTTTGGATTCTTCTATACCCACACTGCATGCTGATATATATATATATATATATATATATATATATATATATATATATATATATACTATAGTCACCCGCAGACAGATCTGTTTCGCTGTATCACAGCTCATCAGTACGATTAGACTCCGATTACTTTTTAACCCAGGATTGAAACCCGACCGAATTTGCGTCAGTCGGCGATTCTACCTCTAGGCCACGAGCGTTCAGTAGAAGAAGACTTTTTTTAGCGCATATATCATTATACACGCCCAATAACTAGAGTGTTCTAATTCATTATTGAATGAGCGATATATATATATATATTAGTCATCCACATACAAGCCTATTTCGCTGTATCACAGCTCATCAGTGTGGCTAGACATATCCGCTTGCTTTAGGCCGGGATCAAAACTCGGCCGACTCGGTGTCAGTCGGAGTCGCTACTCCCTAAGCCATAGGCTCATGGAACCCGAGAAGGGAAATTTTAACGTGTTGTATAGAAGCAGTGTATACACACGCCAGTCACCGAAATAACTCAATTCATTCCTGAAGAGTCACGCATATATCGCAGAAGATGAAAGTGTTTCTAAAATGTTCTTCTCTAGAGAGCTCAATCGTAATGAGTGCATAATATATTAGTCATCCACATGCAAGCCTGTTTCGCTTTATCACAGTGTGGCTAGACACATATATTTTGTTGTTATGATATCATCCAACCACGGCAATGGTTGAATATATTCTTAAGTGCGACATTGAGTGCATCTAGGCAGCTTTCAAGCTTCACCAATGATTCAGTTGTCAATCAAATTTCAAACAGTTTACAGAGTTAGATAGGAGACATCCTTAACTACATTTTTAAAAAAATGGAATTTTGGTTCGGTAGAAGTCCAAAAAGGAGACTAACTACATTAGTACATAAGTGAGTGACTAACGCTTCTAATAATAAATCTTATATTCTTTATAACTTTTTCTGTTTAATATTTTCGCACGCGGTTTTCAACATCTAAATTCTGATGATATCTTTTATCATTTTTGTCAATCAAACTTTGCTGATCACTTATTTTCTCATCATCAGCATTGATTATCAGAATTAATTAAAAATTAATTATAAATAATCAATTTTTATTGTTTTTTTTTAATCAACCGCATATTAAACCTTTTTCTTTTTAATATTTTTGAATGTGGTTTCAGTATTAAATTTATCATTTTATCTTTTACTACTTTTTTTATAATTTACCAAATTTATTTTTTTAATTTTTACAATTTTATTAATAATATCATTCATCAATTTTTATTAATAATAATAATAATATCATTTAACCACGGCAGTATGAAAATTTGAATTATTTTTAGCTGCAATATTTTAAGTAAGAAATTTCTTATTTTTTCTTCTCTAGAATATCTTGTCCTTTACTTTTCCAGGTTTAATATCTTGTCCTGTTATTTTCCAGGTTTAATATAATCTTAAGACTATTACTTTTCATGCGTGCATTTTTCCACGTAATATATGGTTGTAATATTTTTATTATAAGTAGTTATAATACAAACACGTTACACAAAAGCTATGGTGTTTCAATACCATTAATTGTACTTCGTCAGTCAATGGTGGGTGACTGGTTATCAATAATTAACAGTACTGAAACACGATAGCTTTTGTGTACCAATGTAAAATGTTTTAATTTTAAATACTTATAATAATAATATTGCTCTACTTTGTATTGAGCACTTTTTAAAAGTACCTTTCCGAAAAACAGCATAGCATGATGTTAAAATTTAATAAAAACAAAGTTTTACCATCAAAATGTTTACGTTATTATTAATAGGAATGATCAAATTTTGTTGTCATTATTTTAAAAATTTTTTAATCCTTTTATTTAACCCATAGCTGGAGGGAGAAGAGACGGATTAAAATATACTTTACCGATTACAACTCTCATAACTTTATATTTCCTATATGTTCACATAACACTTTTTAGCTTCTTCTCTTACGCTAATACAACAAACACATTCAGTAACCACTTCTATCTTAAGTTGCTCTTGGGCCTCGTATTGAGTGAATAATTAGTATAAAGAAGTAATGAACTCCTTATTCCTCTTGAGTTTGAGTTTTGTTTAATGGCATATCAACACCTCTGTGGGTTATTTAATGCAAAAATGTGAGGTTTTAAGGGGTTTTTTTCAGTTATATTGCGAAGGTTGATTTAGTCAGATTTTAATGATTTTTTTTGTTGTTTTTATTCTTTTTTATGTTAGAAAACTGAAAACGTCTTCTAGTTTTGTATTCAAATTTGTTTTGCTGAGAATAATTTTTTCCTTCAAAATATATTGTTGTAAAATTTTTCCTTCAAAAATGTATATTTTTCTATGAAAGTCTATTTTTGTATATATTTATATAAAAGTTTATTTTTATACTTTCGTAGTGTTTTGACCCCAATTTGGGGGTTAACTATTTGCCAATAGCTGGGACTCTAACAGGTGCTACCACTCCGGGTCAGGGTGGACCTGGGAACAACAGCAATTAGAGGCCTTGCTACCGGATGCAGCTTACCGTCATGACCAGGATCTTATTCCTCTTGAATGTAGTAAGTTTAAGGAAGAGTTTGTCAAACCATGAGTTTAGCTGTTTCAAAAAACATGAGTTGAAAATCAAACAAAGTTAAAAGAATGAAACTATGAGAAAATATTTGAGTAAAAATTGAGGGATATTTGTAACTTGAAGCTGACGGCCATGTTTATCACGCGAACTGGAAATTTTCACAAAGATTCTAATTGCAAAAGACATTGTTTTAAGACAACATGAACACCACAGTAACGTCGCGGTCTTCACTTTTATGAGTTCAGTACAGGTATACCCCGGGTTACGCCTTTTCTAGTTAAGTCTTTCTCGATTACAAGTCGTTTGTCAAAAACTATATATATAAAAATAAAGCTCAAGAAGAACAGAAGGACACGTTTCAAAGTACTCTCAAATAGTTTCTTACTAGCATCATAGCCCGGCGTTGCCCGTGCAACTCAGAACATTTAAGTAGTAGGAGAAGATGCAAGACACCTTCCACCATTGCAGAGTCCCATTGATTGTCTTCTTCCAGTAAACCGCGTTTGAAGCAGGCTTCCCTTCAGTAATCATAATTTTTATAATATTAAATGGATAAATTCCTTTAAAATTCAGTTATATAAAAAAATAATTATATAAAAACTGTTGTTTAAAAACTGTTAAAAATTATATTAAAAACTATACTTTCTTTTGTTTTGCGTAAACGCGATTTGATGATTTGTGTGACATTGTAAACAACATTGCGTTTGTTTTTGTTTCAAAATTACGGAGGAAAACATTTACATATTTTGTTGACTAAATGAATTTAACATAAAAATAAAAATTATTTATTTTGTTTTAATGAAATTAGAAATATAAAAACTATTACGCTCTCAGTTCAGAAATATTCGAAGAATATTTAAAAATGTAGACTTTTAATTTTAGAGGAAAAAGTTACATTAATGTCACACGAATTACAGACAGTTGATTTCCTGCATGAAATATTTAGCGAAAAAAAAAAGCTTTATTTTTTCTTAAATTTTATGTTCTGAATTATGAAATATTAAATATTGAAAAAAAGAAAAGACTTAAATAATTAAATTAACCATTGGCACTTTTTTTTTTTACATATTTTGTTTTTTGTTTGAAAAAACACTTTTTTAAAAATATTTCTTTTGTTTCAAAATTACGGAGAAAAATATTCACATTTTTTTGTTGACCAAATGAATTTTTAAAACGTCGGAATAAAAATTAAATATAAAGGCTCATTTTTTTTTTTATAAAAAAATATTTTAGTCGCGTTTGACACGTGTGATCTGATTTCTGTAATTCAGCAATAATCTTAGATCTTAGATGTTTTACAGAGCAAATGTAAACAATCGTGTCCATTGGCCAAAAATTGCGAAAGGGAAAATTGCTGAACTTAAACTCAAAAAGTATGTCTCGACCTGGTTTCCCTGTAGATATGTGTCCCTAGAAAGTTTGAATGGCGTAGCTTAAAAAACGTAGGCGTGCATAGGGAACAGTCACACACAGATTCACAGATTGCCTTATATATATATATATATATATATATATATATATATATATATATATATATATATATATCCGAGTGAGTATAGAATGAGGAGAGAAAAAAGAAAAATGTTTTCAGTCCAAAACATTAATTTAAAACAGTGCTCGATATATGATGTATAGAGCAGTAAATATTTATTATAAATTATGTTTTAGAACATGTACATAATTTCTTCTATATATGTCCTCTTCTCTACGATCATACAACCAACCTCCATGACAACAACGAACCAAATATAAACAGAGAATGATTCCAAACCTTTATTTCCCCTGAAGAAGTGTTTAAATCCAAACACTGAAACAAACATATGATTGTAGGGAAGAGGACATATATAGAAGAATTTATGTACATGTTCTAAAACATAATTTATAATATATATATATATATATATATATTAAAAAGCATATCTTACAGCCACAACAGCAAGAATCAGCTGTTGATACTGACGATCGACATCCATCTACGTCCGCGATGTAAATTGATATAATGAATAGGTAATGAATATGTATACACCTTGGTTCCCTATAACTGGAATGTGATTGGCTGGTGTCAGCCATAAATATAGACTAAGGCGAGGATGTCCAGATATCTACCACTAGAGGTCTATTAATCTTCCACTAGAGATCTACCACTATTGGTCTACGACTATTGACTAAGCCTACGTCTCGGGATATTGCATACGACGAATACCGTCCATTACGTCTACGTACTAGATTGTTCTATCCGGTTAAATTTGCCTTAAAAGCTTAACTACCTCGAATTATATATACACGTTAAAATTTCCCTTCTCTGGTTCCATGCGCCTATGGCTTAGGGAGTAGCGACTCCGACTGATACCAAATTAGTCGAGTTTCAATCCCGGCTAGAAGCAAGAGGATGTGTCTAGCCACACTGATGAGCTGTGATACAGAGAAATAGGCTTGTATGTGGATGATTAATATATTATGCTCTCATTACGATTGAGCACTCTGGAGAAGAAAATTAAAAAAAAAGTTTCCACTTCTGCTATATGCGTGACTCTTCAGAAATGAATTCTTTCGATGACTGGCGTGAGTGTACACTGCTTCTATAGAACGCGTTAAAATTTCCCTTTTTTGATTCCATGCGCCTATGGCTTAGGGAGTAGTGACTCCGACTGACACTAAATCGGTTGAGTTTCGATCCCGGCCTGAAGCAAGTGGATGTGCCTAGCCACACTGATGAGCTGCAAAACAGGCTTGTATGCGGATGACTAATATATATATATATCCCATTCCGGGACATATCATAAATAAACAAATTAAATGTAAATATTGGTCATTTTAACAGAAATTAGTTTATTTTCTACTATCAAAAAATAATTTTCATGACTCTATTTGTTATATAACCTTATAAAATCATTTTAATTTACAATGTCTTAGAGCAAACAACCTTCACAAATTAAGAGTCCGCGATGTACTGTAAAAATCTCCGAAACATCTACATTTACAAATAATTCGTACATGCATTCGCAAATTTAGATTACTTTTTTCTCTACTGCATTAAAAACCAAAATTTATTTGTAAGCTTAAAATAGATTTTTATTGCCCTGCTAATATTAAAAATGCATCTATAAATAAAATACAGAACTGGGAATGGTTATTTGTGGTTTAGCAATGACACAAGTAAATTTGACTTAAGACGTTTTTCGACTTAATTCACCTCTCCTGGGACCAATTATCCACGCAAGGTGAGGTATACCTGTATTTACGTTATGTAATGTGTAACATGTGATAAATAAATAAATAAATAAATAAATAAAGAAAGAAAGAAAGAAAGAAAGAACTTCCGATTTGAGATGGTTCAGGAGAAATCTCGTCTTTTCTAGGAGACCTTCGGTCATTCTAGAAGCGTCTCGGGACGTAAGCGGAAGTGTTCCTCCGCAGAAAAGGCGTGATATGAAAGGAAGAGTTTTGGAATGAAAAGTAGAGTAGAAGGAACCGAGAGAATCGCAATTGAACTGGACGCATTTCTTACTCTTTCACTTTCTCTTTTCACTCTTCATGCAACGAAAGAAAGAACATTCACACAGAGCCACGAATCATCTGCTTGGTCCTTCAAAAATCAAACGATACGCATTAACTCTGTCACTCTTTCTTTCACTTTCATTTTTTTGTTCCTCACAATTGACCGGCAAAAAAAAAAAAAAAAAAAAAAGATGAGGACAAAGAATTAAGATACAAACGTTTACTAATATTGTGCACGCATAAAAACATCAACCAGACATTTCTTCGAAGAATATTTTTCTCTTGAATTCAACAAAAAGAAAATTTTCGCACTTAAATTCAGTTGTCAATAATAACAACATTCATGTTATATTTTAATCATTAAATCTTATTTCTATTTTCATGAAAAAAAAAATCTTTGTTATCCTTTAATGTCTGATTTTTTAATGTGGGGAATTTGATTATGTTTGGCACAAGGTGAAGTTAACAAACGCTTACGGTCATATCAAGTTTGAATACACCGGTTCCCGTTCGATAACCGAAGTTGATCAACGTTGAGCCTGGTCAGTACTTAGATGGGTGACCGCTTAGGAATACCATGTGCTGTAAGCGTTTAGTGACAGATGTGCGTTGTGGTTGTGGATATCGGCTCGGAAAGAGAAATCGGCGAGCCGAGTTCTAATTCCAATTGAATGCCCTGAACGTTGTTAATACTTTCTTCGGTTTATATATATATATATATATATATATATATATATATATATATATATAATAGGAGAGAATGGCAAGCCATGAAAAAGAAGAAGTGGCCCTTAGCTTGCTTTCTGCTCTAACACCATGCAACCTCCATTCTGTCATTTACCTGCTCAGGCCTTTCAAATATGTTATCCGCTGCTTTCCTATGTCTGTTTTCCCTCTATCTGGACTGTTACCATCAGGTTCTCCAAGCCCTCCTTCCTCGTTGCATGTCCCAGGAACTTTAATTGTCTTTTTCTGGTGTTCAATATTAATTTCCTTTTTGTTCCCATCGTTTTCAAAACCTCATCATTGCTCATATGCTCTGCCTATGATATCCGCAGCATCCTTCTGTAGAACATTTCAGTTGTTTCAAGTTTTCCTTCATCTTCGATGAGATTGTCAAGAATTCACTGCCATTTTGAAGACTATTTGGACGTTAGCACAAAAGACTAAAAAGCAATAGTCGTTTCCAGTTAAAGCCATTTGCATGGCGTTTCGGCAGTTGTACGCCCCGGCCTTCTTCAGATGCTAGGAATTAATCACTACTACTCAAGGAATGAAGGTCATATACCCCAGTGATTGTAATAATGGGTTCGTTCGAAATTCTTAGAACCTGAAGAAGGTCGGAGCGTACAAGGTGCGAAACGTCGTAGAAATGGCAACAATGATCGGGACAATAGTCCGAATAATGTAAATATTTTAAAAGTCCCTTTTTAAGATAATAAATATTCCCGATAAATACATTTTTGTTGACACAACCTTTTTTTTTTTTTTTTGCAGAGGCGTATGTTAAACTTTAACATAACTTTTATTCTCATGAATAGTTACCGAGACATTGAAATCTGATAAATGTTTAACTTGGGGACGATATCTATTGAAACAATAGACCCACATAAGCAAATCATTCTTACTATAAACAAAAAATCTTCGAGGAAAACAGATTAAAATTTTATAAAAAGTTAAATTGTTATAACTTTTAATTCATGGTCTACTTAACATTTTGAATGAAAACTTGTGTTCAATATTAAACACCCGCAACATGAACTACGTTATTGAGGGGTTTCTTGCATAAAGGAAGCCTTACTGTAACTAGTCCATAGGGGTGGAGTTCTTTGTGTCACAGGCCATTGACAAGGTAGATTTTTACGGAAACCTTTCCGTACGTGAGGCGAAATGAATATAATTATTTCTTTTAATTTGCTGAGGCAGTTAATCTCAATTACTTTTCAGGGACAAAGAATGAAGTGTAGTGTAAGGGTAGAAAAATAAAATGCTGAAAAAAAAAAGAAAAAAAAAAGCAAAGGTTGGTAGTTAGAAGCATAGATATAGAAAGGTTAGTTGTTTTGTTTTTATGGCATATCAACACCTCGGCGGGTCATTTAATGCCAAATAAATTTTTATTTATTTATTGCTGCTAATACCTTTTTCTTTCAACAATTTATTGTTGTTTTTTTTATATGTTTTGTGTCTAGTAATACTTTTTTCTTTTCGAGTATCAAGATTCATTGGAATTTGTTTTTAAGGGCAGGGTTCCCAAGTCCTATCCTTGTTATTTAACCCATAACTGAAGGGACGGATTAATACCTTTCCCAAGGGTACCAGTGCTTAAGGGAATGCAGGGTATTCAACTAGAATTCGAACTCGGCTCACCGATTTCTCTTTCCCAGCCGATATCCACTGCACCACAACGCACATCCGTCACTAAAAGCTTACAGCACCTGGTATTCCCAAACGGTCACCCATCTAAGTACTGATCAGGCTCAACGTTGCTTAACTTCGGTGATCGAGCGAGAACCGGTGTATTTAGCGTGTTATTGCCGTAAGCCGATACTGAAAGGAAAGAAAAAGAAAACTGACAAGAGAGCAGAAAGATTTGATTTTATTTCAAGAAAGCAGACGATTAAGGTAGAGGAAAGTGGGAGGAAGATTAAAGACGAGGGAATTTAAAAGAAATACTAAAAAACGGAATATGGCAAGTGGAAGATGAAAAATTGCGGGATATGCCGAAAGAATCGAGTAATACGAAAACATGAAGATCGGTTAAAGGATTACGAAACACAGCGAAAGATAAGGAAGAGAATAAAGCGACAGAAAATGGAATGTACATTAAAGATGACAACGTTTAAGAAAACTAAACACTAGATTAAATAATAAAGATGGCGGAAATTACAAGAATTCTAATACCTGCAAAATTTGAAAAGAATACTAAAAGTTGTAGGTCAGAGAAAAGACTTCGGAAAATTTGGTTAAGACTTAATATGGCGGAAATAAAAACGATAATGATGACACAATTTAAAAAAAATGATAGTGTGTGATGGCAATAAGACCGATAATGTTTCCAGAAGGTGGGGAGGGGAGCTAAGCAAGAGGTTTGTTGGTAGAAGATTAAAATGACAAACTGTCAGAAGTCTCAAGCCTGCAAAAGTAGAGTAATAGCAATGGCAGTGCCGTGTTTAGCAACATCGCAGCTCCCCCGTAGAATGCGCCTTGCGCCCCTCCTCTCTCGAACATATTCCGTGTTCAAGAAAAACGGAAGAAATCGCGGAAATGGTGAAGGGGCCAGAAGGCTTTTACCAAAGATTATATATATATATATATATATAGATATATATATATATATTGTTAAATATAAGAGACAATGAATGTCTATTATGTTTAATCATGAGCCGTTCTAAACGTCGTATTTTGGCTTTAATTTCAGTTGAAAATAAAGACAAAAATTCTCCAACATTTGGATAATTTTTTATATTCGCAGATCTATTGTCATGAAACAAAATTAACAAAATAATTATTAGGATTAACTGGAAAATTATTATCATACTTTTATATTGAAATAGACATCTATCAACCCGTCGCTCTCTCTTTCTCTCTCTCTCTCTTGATATATATAAATATATATATATATATATAGTGCATCGAGGCAGCAAATAATTTTCTAAACATATACTGTTAAATGTAAGAGACAATGAATGTCTATTATGTTTAATCATAAGCCCTTGCGGCTTCCCGGGACCTTGCGTCTTCCCGGGACATTGCGGCTTCCCGGGGACTTGCAGCCCTCTAGAGAACTTGCGAAACCCGCAATTGATGGGTTTGCGGGGGTCCTAAGCACGGCCCGGAGCAAAGGTAATATTATTAATGCTCGATTTACTTTCTTGAATTTATGATGCGCTTTTTATTCCAGACTTTCTTCAGGAAATCTAAAAACTTATTTTTGAATTCGAAAATCGCCGAAGGTTAGATTAGTTTAGTTGTTTGTTTTACCAGCATATCTACCCTTTTGGGTCATATCTACTCTTTTTGATCATATCTACCCTTTTGGGTCATTTAATGCTGAAGAATTTGTTTGGTTTTTGTTTACTGCTTGTTGATCTTTTGTGAGTCTATTGCTGTCGAGATATAAGTAGAGGTGTTGTGATTTGATGTGTGATGGTTATATGCTATCTTCTTTTGCAACTATGATTTTGTTGATTTTAGAAATTCTAAAAGCTAGACAGATATGAACACAATGAGATAGATAGATAGATAGATAGATAGATAGATAGATAGATAGATAGATAGATATGAACACATTGAGATAGATAGATAGATTGATAGATAGATAGATAGATAGATATGAACACATTGAGATAGATAGATAGATAGATAGATAGATAGATAGATAGATAGATATGAACACATTGAGATAGATAGATAGATAGATAGATAGATAGATAGATAGATATGAAAACATTGAGATAGATAGATAGATAGATAGATAGATAGATAGATAGATATGAACACATTGAGATAGATAGATAGATAGATAGATAGATAGATAGATATGAACACATTGAGATAGATAGATAGATATGAACAACACTGAGATAGATGAGATAGATAGATAGATAGATAGATAGATAGATAGATAGATAGATATGAACACATTGAGATAGATAGATAGATATGAACACATTGAGATAGATAGATAGATATGAACACATTGAGATAGATAGATAGATAGATATGAACACATTGAGATAGATAGATAGATAGATAGATAGATAGATAGATAGATAGATATGACATTGATAGATTAGATAGATAGATAGATAGATAGATAGATATGAACACATTAGATTAGATATAGAATACATTATAGATACATTAGATAGATAGATAGATAGATAGATAGATAGATAGATAGATAGATAGATAGATAGATAGATAGATATGAACACATTGAAGAACTTGTTAGGTTTTTGTTTAATTCTGGTTGATCTTTTGTGAGTATTGCTGTCGAGATATAAGTAGTGGTGTTGTGATTTCATGTGTGATGGTTTTATGCTATCTTCTTTTGCAACTATGATTTTGTTATATAATTTTGTTACTTTTAGAAATACTAAAAGGCCACTTGGGTCAGTTTTGTTGAAGATCTCCTTAAGATTGTTTTTTGATAGTATCTTAATCGCATTTGTTCAACATCTATGCAGCTTGTTAGTAAATGTTTCACTGTGTAGAGCTCCTGACATGGAATGCAAATTGGTGCCTCCTCACCTTTTTGTAGGTGTGAATGGGTGACAACGGTGTGGCCTATTTGAAGTCTAGTCATTACTACTTTTACTTTTCTTGACATTTTCCTACTGGAAATTTTAACTTCTATCCATTCTTTGAGGATGGGCTTAATTTTGTAGAGTTTGTTATTTTTGCAGGAGTTCCAAAACTCTTTACATTTGGTCGTAATAAAATTGTTGATTAGAGGTTTGTAATCTGTGTGGAGTACTTTTATATCACTAATGTTGATGTTTAATGGCGAAAGTCTAGAACCTTCATCTTTTTATTTCAAAGAAGCACTTCTTAGCATATCTGAAGAAGGCGGAACTGAAGGAGACTACCACCACCTTTAAATTTGTTGTTTTTCATTTTTTTTTTTTTTACTTTTTTCAGTGCTATCTTATCGATTACACCCCAAAATTTCCGATTGACAAAAATTTGGAAAAATTTCAATATTTAAACAATTTTAGTGGGGAGCTTGTATTTACATTATTCGGACTATATACTGCCTTATCTCAGAAATATAGACAAATAGGATGATCTATTATTAAACGTCGTACAAATGGCAACAAAGATGAGGACAATAGTCCGAATAATGTAAATACTGTAAATACTGCCTTATCTCAGAAATATAGGCAAACAGGATGATCTATTATTGAACGTCGTACAAATGGCAACAAAGATGAGGACAATAGTCCGAATAATGTAAATACTGTAAATACTACCTCATCACAGAAATATAGACAAATAGGATGATCTATTATTGAACGTCGTACAAATGGCAACAAAGATGAGGACAATAGTCCGAATAATGTAAATAGTGTAAATACTGCCTTATCTCAGAAATATAGACAAATAGGATGATCTATTAAACGTCGTACAAATGGCAACAAAGATGAGGGCAATAGTCCGAATAATGTAAATACTGTAAATACTACCTCATCACAGAAATATAGACAAATAGGATGATCTATTATTGAACGTCGTACAAATGGCAACAAAGATGAGGACAATAGTCCGAATAATGTAAATAGTGTAAATACTGCCTTATCTCAGAAATATAGACAAATACTGAAATGCTGGAGTATTGAAGGTGCCTACTTTTGCTTGATCTCTAGTGAATGTAATGAAAATGATAAACTACTAAAGAATACAATAAGATTTTTAATTAATTGAGTGAAAGAAAAAAAAACTCGTTCTGCTTTCTCACTTTGCTTACCTTTGAAATGTTCCACCCCCATCATATCCAACCACGAACGCACACACACATACACACACGCACATACACACATGCATATATTTATCATAAATGTATGTAATATAATTTATTCAACAATCTACAAGCGATCCACTAGTCTCCAGTCTACCCCACCTCTTGTGTGGTCTTGTGACAGGGCCCACATTCTCGGCTGTCGTTGTCAACCACTACATTAACACAGCTTACCAAACCCATTAACAGGACTTACCGACTATGGATGCTAATAGAGACGAAATGAAGCGAGGGTGAAGGTTTTTTGTGAGAAAAGACGAGGCGGCCGTAAGAGACGCCCCTTGTCATTTTTTTCGTTTTTGTAGATTTGCATTGCTACGGTTTTTTTTGTTATTTATTTTCTTTCTCGTCATTATTTCCTCAACATAACTCTCTTTTTTTTTCTTTTCCTACCTCTACTTCAGTAATACTGACTTCGTTTTGAGGAAAAATGATTAAAACAAGTTATTTTTCAAACCCAGGCTCATATTCTTTCTTTCTTTCTTTTTTCTTTCTTTCTTTCTTTCTTTCTTTCTTTCTTTCTTTCTTTCTTTCTTAGTGTTCATATCTATCTATCTATCTATCTATCTATCTATCTATCTCAGTCTGTTCATATCTATCTATCTATCTATCTATATATCTATCTGAGTCTTCAAATCTATCTATCTATCTATCTATCTATCTATCTATCTATCTATCTATCTATCTATCGATCTATCTACCTATCTATCTATCTATCTATCTATCTATCTATCTATCTATCTATCTCATTCTGTTCATATCTATCTATCTATCTATCTATCTATCTATCTATCTATCTGTTTTAGTCTCTCTCTCTCTCTCTCTCTCTCTCTCTCTCTCTGTATATATATGGTGTTTAGGTAGGTATTTGAAGGTCATCACAAAGCTTTTAATATAATAAAGGAAGGTAAAGAAGATGTTGGGTATTACCTATTTATTATTCATTAATATTTCGAGATCAGAATCTCATCTTCAGAATGATAGGAGAGCTTGATTTCACTTTCGATGGCGAACAGTGCCTTTAAACGAATGGTCCTCTTTCGCTGCTACTGCTGTCGTTAATTGTAGTGAGTATCGTAAAACGGCACCTGCTATCACTTTAAAAAAGAGACGAAAAAGTCTTATCCTACTATCACGCACACTTATATAAACCATAAACACACACACATGCATGAACTAACCCACTTACACACACACACACATACTCACTACAATTACCTTCCTTTATTATACTAAAAGCATTGTGATAGCCTTCAAATACCTACCCATATACCATATATACACAATGCTTCAAGCAAATTATAAAACTCTCCTCTCTCTCTCTCTTTCTCTCTCTCTCTCTCTCTATATATATGTATATATAGTCAGCAAACTTTCTTCCAAATATCTTTCATTGAATTTATAATATATTACATAAAATGCAACTTTGTTATCATAAACAAATTAACCCCATCAAATCAATATGCCAGTGAATGCTGGACAATATCATCAAAGATGAAGGAAAAGCTTAAAGCAATTAAAATGTGGTGGCTTTACAGAAGGATGGTGCGGATATCATGGATCGAGCATGTGAACAATGATGAGATTTTAGAAACGATGGAAACGAAAAGGGAATTAATACTGAGCATCAGGAAGAGACAGCTGAAGTTCTTGGGATATGTGATGAGGAAGGAAGGTTTGGAGAACCTGATACTCACAGGTCAGATAAAGAGAAAAAGAGACAGTGGAAAGCAGCATCAAATTTAAATTAGAGATGACTAATATATAGTATGCCCTGTTTAAAATTGTGTTTCTTGTTATGAATCAATTACCTATATTGGCCAAACTCCCATCTCTTTGAGGGAACGCTTTACATGCCACTTATCAAACCAAAGTATCATAAAAAATATTTCTTAACCCATAATTTACAATGACCCTTCAGGAAAGTTCTTACAGAAAACACAATATATATATAAATTAGTCATCAGTCAGTTAAGTGCCATACGTGCTACACGCTTTGGGTGATCATGTCTCGAAAAAGATATAACTGGGCAGAAGATTATCGCGCTGTATGTTGCCATTGCATTCTGCAGTAGACAGGTTGCCAGCCAAGGCTATAAAACCCAATCTGTCCTATTATTTAACCTATAACTGGAGGGTAAAGATGGATTAATACCTTTGGCAAGGGTATTTGCGCGTAAGTGAATGCAATGAATTCAACTGGAATTCGAACTCGGCTCACCGATTTGTCGTTCTGAGTCGATATCCACCGCGTTACAACGCACATTCTCAAAATCATCTGTCTTTTCGAGGGTCCCTATATATCAAACATTTCTCTCCTACTATGAAGCTTACATTATTTAATAATGGAAGTGGAGTATTAAAAGTTTTTTTTTTAATAGAAAGGTACGCGAATTTCAGTCGAACGCGGCATGTGAGAGCTTGGAATCAACAAACTAAAAAAAAAAAAAAAAAACGACACAAAATAAGTTACTATGTTACAGTCAAAACATGAGGAAAACGACAGACACAAACATTCTTGAAAGTGGCTGTAGAAGCGGTCGAAAGCGTTTGTAACGATAACAATTACAAAGACGTTTTATATTACTTATCTTCAATAAAACGGCAAAATGTCTGCACGTTGGAAAAACTTAATAAAACCTAATTAAATCTTTGTCGACCCTATTCAATCAAACATATATATATATATATATATATATATATATATATATATATATATATATCAGTGTATCGAGGCAGCAAATAATTTTCTAAACATATACTGTTAAATATGAATGAATGTCTATTATTTTAATCATAAGCCGTTCTAAACGTCGTATTTTGGCTTTAATTTCAGTTGAAAATAAAGACAAAAATTCTCCAACATTTGGATAATTTTTTATTAAGTTGTTACCGTCTTAATAACCTCTCTGAAGATGGCTTATGTGAGCCGAACTCTTAGAACTAACTTAATAGACATTCATTTTCTCTTATATTTAACAGTATATATATATATATATATATATATATATATATATAACGTAGAACACTTGGTATATTATTCAGGTAAAATCCGATAGAGACGAAATCAGAAGAACTCAATGTTAAATTCATTTATTTAATTTAACAGAGTAATATTATTTAGAAAATTTTTTAGATATACTACAATTTCATGGGTAATACATATTTCACCGCACAATGATGACCTTGCAGCTCGTCAGCCCCACATGATACAACAGTTAATCTTATAAATATCCCCAACAAAAAATTTTATACACAGACGCTCACATGTCCATATTTAGAATAGACATTTGTAACGGTAATTTACAAAAAATTCCTCGCGCATTAAAAAAAAAAATAAAAATAAAAAAAATAAAACCCCAAAGATAAAAAGAAAGAAGAAAGAAAAAGTAGACAATTGATAAATGAAAAGATGATAAAAAGAAAATAAATAGAAAGAAAACGAACAGTAAGCAGAGAAATATATGTTAACATCAAGTATAGACCCAGCCTCAGTTTATATATATATATATATATATAACTGTAAATTTATCTTTGAACACGTCTCGAAAAACCCACCGAGTATAAACGCGAAGGGGAAAAAATGGAAAAAAAAAAAAAAAAAGGAACGAACTAAGCACTTGAACATTAGTCAAAGTACTAGTCGAAATAAAAAAAAAACCCGAGACGAGGAACCTAATACGTAAAGTGCTCAATACAATAGCAGAGCAAATATATATATATAATATATATTTGCTTACTGTGTTCGGAATATAACACACACATGCCTACATACAAACACTCTACACATATCTACTTACACAAAATATAAAATTCACCTCTAATAAAAAACCCATAAGACCACATGATGAATTGTTTTAAAAACTTAATGGTAATACCTTGTCTGTCATTTTCAATGAAACCTGCACAAAAGAAAGATGTCTGCTTAGATTATATACATAGTCGTCCGCAGACAGTTCTGTTCCGCTCATCAGTACGGTTTGACATCCGATTGCTTCTAGCCAAGATTGAAACCCGACCGCATTGACCTCAGTCGGCGATTTCACCTCTGAGCTATGAGCGCCCGGTAGATAAAGGCAGACTTTAGCGTCTTATGTAAATGTAAACACACGCCAGTAGCCGAGAGTGTTCAAATTCATTACTGAATGAACTACATGCGTCAGTAGCTAGTTTTTTTCAAAGTTTCCTATTCCTCCATAGTGCTCAATCGGGGTGTGGGGGCGCAAATAGTCATCTGCAAACAGATCTGTTTCGCTGTATCACAGCTCATCAGTACGGTTATACATCCGATTCTAGCCAGGACTGAAACCCGACCGGCTTGACATTAGTCGACGATTCTACCTCTATTAGCACTCAGTAGAGGAAGGCGGACTTTAGCGTGCTATAGTTAATGTAAACATACGCCAGCAGCCGAGAATGTTCACATTCGTTATTATATTGGCCTCTTTCTTTCTCTCTTTCTCTCTCCCTCTTTATCTCTCTCCAACTCTCTCTCTCTCACTCAATATATATATATATATATATATATTCAGAAATTATAAAATGAATGAATAATATAATTTCTGAATAAATATTATTAGCTCTACTTTGTATTGAGCACTTTTTTAAGAACGGTGTTTTTTGGGATAAGGAATATTATTCCATCTATACATACCTTATACTTGCATATATATATATGTTAAGACAGACACATTATTCCATGGTTAAGTGGAAGTTTACGCCTATTTCAGATGAACCATCTTCAGTTTTCGTCTTTATTGTACAGAAAATAAAGACGGAAGCTGAAGATGGTTCGGCTGAAATAGGCTCAAACTTCCGCTTAACCATACTTAAATCGCCACGGTCACAGGCTCGGTGCCTTCATGAAGGACGGTTTACCCTGTGGCAGGGACAGAAAAACGAAGACCCTAATCTTTCGTATATGTTTTTTTTTAATCGTTTCACCCCGAGCAAGGCGGCACCACTACAGGTGCGCAGGGGGTTACATAAGAGAGTTAAAGTTTAGACAGGAGGAGAGCAAAGAAAAAGACAAACCAGTTACAGAGGATATCAGAGAAAGGGCAAGAGAAAGATGGGAACACAGGTGTGAAGACAGTTGCGAAGGTAGAGAGAAAGGAAACAAACAAGATATACGGGGTGATTTAGAAAGAACTGGGGTCAAGTGGATAAGAGATGGGTATTGACATTGCATTTAAATTCCTGGAGGTTGCAGCCGTCAGGAAAGCAATTATACGGAAGGGTGTGCCACAAGTGCGAGAAAATAGGCTGGAGGAGTAGAATTGTTAGATGCATTTGATTGCTTTAAAGTGTAAAAGGGTGGGACCTTGTTGCCAGTCTGGTTGCACGAGTAAATTCTTGTGGAGTGGGCAGCAATGACCTAAGTTCGTCGGAGCAGAAGTCACGAAAATATTTGTAGAAAAGACACAGGGAAGCCACATTCCCACCAGTGAGAAAATGGCTGGAATCAAACTGCCAGGTCAGGACCAATCATATTACAGATTCTCCTTTGGAGCCTGTCGAGAACACTGAGATGAACAGCAGGGTCTCCTAACCAGATATGACAACAATATTCCATGCACGGACGGATGGTTGATTTGTATATGTGAAAAATGGATTCTATATAATAAAATTAAATTTTATTAAATAGGTCAATTTTCCGAAGGAGGGCTAGAATTTTGTCAATGTTGATGTTTTCAAATAAAGATTTTAGGTTCTGTACTTTGTAAAACTGTTGACGAATTTTTGCCAGGTCTGTACAATCAATTAGTATATATCTTATATTATTATTCATCTGGCATCTAGAGCATTTGGGCGGATCTACTCCTCTTAACAGCCAAGAGTGGGTAAAAAAGGTGTGTCCTATCCTAATTCGAGACAGTATTACCGCTTCCTTTCTGGATTTCCTCAAAGCACCTCTCCACTCTCCCAAATTGGGTTTAATTTGGAATAGTTTGTTGCTCTGACAGGTTGACCAACGTTTTTGCCATTTGAGTTGAATATATCTTTTTACTGCAGGCCTTTGATCTGTGAATGGGATCTTCATATTGAAGATATCCTCTCTCAGAGACTCTTTCTCAGACATGTCCGCTTTCGTGTTACCACGAATGCCAATGTGGCTGGGGATCCAACAAAAGACAATATTCTTGGTTTTGTTTATCACGTTTAATCGATTTAAAAGTTTTATGATAATCGGGTTATTAAGAGTCAGTAATCTTCGATCGAATATCAGACAGGATTAGCAATATCCTCACCGAATTTCTGTAGGCCAACTTTCGCATATGTGGTGATTTTAAAGCTCACCACAAAAGGAGTTTAGTCCACTGTAACAAAACAGCGATTATGATCCGCGCTTCGGAGGATTTCTTTAGGGATCTTTCAGTCCGGAAAGATTTAATAACAGAGAAAGCTCTTCCAGTGATTCCATAATCGGAGAGTTTTTTTTAGTAAACCATAGTGCCACACCCTCTTGAAAACCTTCGATATATCTAATGTTATGCTCTTTTTGGTATGGACGTCATAAAAGGACACCACTAATTCTGCGTAATTAGAACGTCAGCAGTGGATCTGGGTGATCGAAACCCGTACTTCTCGTCGCACAAGAGGTTGCTTGAAACACTGGTTAAGTAATTATCTTCTCCTTCCTAATAGGTATGTGCATGAAGTTTGTTCTTAAAGACTCGTCTATTTAAGCTGATCAGATCAATGCCCACTTTTACTTTACAGTCTGTTTAAGTAAATACTCAGATCTTTAGTGTATATCTATGCAGATGACACAAAAGTGTATTGGTGCACTTCTCCAAAAATCTAGCCTGGCAGCTGATCTCTCATCTGATCTTGCTCTAACAATTCAGTGAGGTCGGGACTGGCATGTAAAATTAAATGCCTCCAAAATCCAAACTCGTAACGTTCTAGCATCACTGATCAGACTCTAACTTTTACTCTATCACAAGTTAATTTCGCTTGTTCTTTCAAGGAAACTCATTGCCATGATCGCCTATTGGGACTCATGTTTATCTGAGACCACAAGTAGAACTCGCGTATACGATTCTTCGCCAAAGATGCTGGGGAAATGTTCGCTTCATTGTACCGCTTCATTGTACCACTTTAGTAAGTATCTTTACAAGAATTAGACGAAATCAAAATTTAAGAATTTCGAAAGCGTCTACGAATGATTAATTATTTTCCACACAACAATCTCTGTCCTACAAGCAAATCCACTGAAACCTTTCTATACTATCGCTATTTCCATAAAAACATTTCTGACGAGTCACATTCCATAATTCCACCAGTTCCAAACTTTACAGCTAAGACCCGCCTTAACATGTACATCGAGACGAATCATCTCAATCACCCCCGCATCTCTTTAGTAAAAAGGTAGTTCCATTCAAACAGCTTTTTCCAAAGAACTACTGCTTTTTGAAACAGATTCCTTGGCGGACGCATTTGTCTTTTGTGAGTAAACTGAGGACCTTTGTTTATGTAGACCATATTTCCTACTATTTTTTCTCAGCTGTACCCATTTCCCAGAAATAACTTTTAATCCGAAAGATCCAGAAAAAAACTTTCTCTCCGTGTTGGTAGTGTCTTGTAGGTATCGTGTTTGTTCGTTCGGATTGTGTTTGTTTGGAAAGTAACTTGCCAAAAACAGACCTGATTCACGCGCAAACATTACCTAGGCTGGGGGTAATGATGATAGTGTGTTGTCGTTGAACGTAATTCTTTACACCTGAAGGAACTGTTGTAGGGCTTTTTCTGCAGGTGTGCCCCTATCTTTCTTCAGGGCTCTTTTCAGCGTGTCAACGAAACACTCGGCCTGTCCTTTCGACTTTGGGTGACATGGAGCGATCGTGATATGATTGATCGGGGAGGTCTCACAAAAATCCTTAAAATAGCCGGACGTAAATAGTGTTCCATCGTCAATCAACAACCCCAAATCTGGCGAACAGTTCACGTAGAAAATTTATTGTCAGTCTGAAGTGAGATTTCTACATCTAAGAACTTCGGACCACTTAGAAAAACTGCTATAAGATAGAAGAATCCGTCTAGCGAACCTGAAAAATCTATATGAATTCGAAACCACGATCGGTCCGTTTTAGACCAAGGACTATATTTGATTGGTACCTCAGCTGACAAAGATCAGCCTTTATAGAATTTTTTGATGTTTTTGAAAACCTTATCAATATTCGGCTAGTATACATAACCTCGCATATGGCTTATCATCCTTCTGATCCCTGGGTGAAGGGCATGGAAATCTTTCAGAATTACCCTTTCTATTGTTGTAGGAGAGACGACTCGCCCACTATATAGCAGTATCTCGTCGCATAGAGAGAAAATTACTGAAGTCTGTTTGTCCGCTTCACAAGTTTTGGTTTTAGTTTACCTGATAAACTTATTTGATCCGGTCGAATGTTACATAAATGTTACTCTGTTGCATAATGTGGTTTTAAATTCTTCTTCTGTTCGAAAAGAAGCAATCACAGTATCTTCAAGAGGTTTTCTGTGTTTCGGGAGTAATCTGGACAATCCGTCAGCATAAGTTTTTAGACGGTAGAAATTCAATTTTAAGTTATAATTTAAAAGGATTGTTCCCCATCTCCACAGTCTATTTGCTCTATGCACAGGCAGACCTTTTTTTTAGAACCGAAGATGCTTAGTAACGGTTTCTGGTCCGTCTGCAATGTAAAGTGCCTACCATGAATGTACCGGAGAAACTTTGTTACTGCGAAAATAATCCCTGACGACTCCTTTTCAATTTGCGAGTAATTCCTTTCTGTAGGAAGAAGTGTTCTTGATGCATGAGCAATTGGATTGTGAAATCCATTTGGTATCTTGCGCGTAATACATGCTTCAGTGCAATACGATTTGGCGTCGCTGGCAACTATTAAGTCCAATTCTAGGTTATAGTGGGTGAGAAACAAGTCCGACGTCAAGATTTTCTTTATTTTGACGAATGCTACTTGTACTTCAGGTGTCCACTCCTAGTCCTTGTCTTTTTTTAAAGTTCGTTTAATGGAGCACGTTAAGTTGTGCATATTCAATATAAACACCTGGTAGTAGTTTGCCAACCCTAAGAAACTTTGTCAAGTAGAGAGGAGCTGGCATGCCCCTGATTAATGTAGCCCGTTCTAGATCTGGTCTTATGCCAAAATGTTTTGTAAACGTTTCAACATTTAAGCAATTTTAGTGGGGGGGGGGCTCAGTTTTTCATACAACCTTATAGTAAATCGATCCTGTCCAATTAACTTTCTTGCTTGCACCTATTCAATAACTTTATCCATTACGAACTTTTTGAATAAAGCCATTCTTGGAGTTTCCTAGAAAGATGCCATCATAAGAACTGAAGAAAACTTGAAAAAAAAAAAAAAAAAAAAAAAAAAAAAAAAAAAACAAGAGCAACAACTCGTCCCCACCCAAAAAACGCAACCCCAACGCAAGTGGATACAAAATGGAGGATCGATTTATTATAACGTTGTATGAGAAATTGAGCCCCCCACCAAATTGTTTAAATATTAAAATTTTTCCAAATTTTTTTTGATAATCAGAAACCTTATGTAATAACCGATTAGACTGCGCTGAAAAAACTCACAAAAACTGAAAAACAACAATTTAAAGGTGGTGGTAGTCCCCTTCAGGTCCGCCAAAAGGTGGTGGTAGTCCCCTTCAGGTCCGCCAAAAGGTGGTGGTAGACCTCTTCAGGTCCGCCAAAAGGTGGCGCTAGTCTCCTCCAGGTCTGCCAAAAGGTGGTGGTATTCCCCTTCAGGTCCGCCAAAAGGTGGCGCTAGTCTCCTCCAAGTTTGCAAAAGGTGGTGGTAGTCCCCTTCAGGTCCGCCAAAAGGTGGTGGTAGACCTCTTTAGGTCCGCCAAAATGTTGCTCTAGTCTCCTCCAGGTTTGCAAAAGGTGGTGGTGGTCCCCTTCAGGTCCGCTAAAAGGTGGTGGTAGACCTTTTCAGGTCCGCCAAAAGGTGGCGCTAGTCTCCTTCAGGTCTGCCAAAAGGTGGTGGTAGTCTCCTCCAGGTCCGCCAATAAAAATAATGGGACCGGGAGAATATAAACATAAACGCCGGCTATAATTAAGTACCGAGGGAAAATGTTTATGATATGAAAATATTAAATTTTTGAGTTTTAAAATTTCTTCTTCCGAAATGTCTAGACGTTGAACTCAGTGCAAACCCGCTGTTTTCTTTCTTTCTTTCTTTCTTGTTTCCATTTTCTTTTTTTCTTTCTTTCTTTCTGTTTTCTCTCTCCGCTTTCTTTTCTTTCTGACACTTAATTTATTATCCTTTAAAAACACACATACAAATTAAAATTCATAAACAAACCGATGTGAACGAAATTCCATGCCATAATTTCTCCAGTGCACAAAAAAGGGGGGGGGGGATTCTAAGAGTAGTTAAAGAAAGAAAGAATGAAAGAACAATTTTTACCATTCCATTTGAACTTGTCGCTTTGCTTAACGTCAACGGATTCAGAACACAACATTTGCATTTGCAGATGTCAGACTAAATCTATTTCTACAATTTAGACCCTTTCACCTTTCATTTTTGGTTTATTACTTGTTTCTTTTTTTTTTTTTTTTCACATTTCCAAAATCTCTTCTATTCTCACAGCTTCTCTCGGACCTCTGTGATTTTCTCGTGACAAACCCTCAAGTTTATGGTGATTATTTTTCTTCGCGTCAGTCTTTTTAGTCTTAGGGCCCCCGCAGACCCCGAAAATGCGACGGGAGTGGGGCGCAGGTTCCTTAGGGACCGCAAGGCCTTGGAAGCCGCAAGGCTCCTTGGCTCCGCAGATCTAGCGTAATGAAAAAAAAAACTTAACAAAATAATAATTATTGAGATTAACTGGAAAATTATTATCATACTTTGTATGTTGAAATAGACATCTATCAACCCGTCTCGCTCGCTCTCTCTCTCTCTCTCTCTCTCTCTATATATATATATATATATATATATATATATATATATATATGGTTATGTCTTGAAGGCTGTCACAATGCGTTGAGTAAAATAAAGAAAGGTAAAGAAGTTTTTGTTAATACCTATTTATTAAACATTAATATTTCGAGATCAAAATCTCATCTTCAGAATGGCAGAGAAGCGTGCGCCTGTCCGAGTGTGTTCCTGTCCTGTCAAAGATTTTCATCTCGAAATATTAATGTTTAATAAATAGGTAATACCCAAAATCTTCTATAATACATTATTTCCCCTTCTAGCTATGAGTCAAATAACAGGGCAGATTGGGTTCTATAGCATTGGCTGGCAACCAGTCTACCGCAGAAAGTAATGGCAACCTACAGCGGGATAACCTTCTGCCCAGTCAGTCATGTCTCTTTCGAGACATGATCGTCCAAGCGTGTATCACGTATGGCACTTAACTGACTGACTATCCTAACATAATTTCAAACTTATTTGTCCTTCTTTCTTAGGTCCTCACTTAATTCTTTGCTATTTTCATTTTTTTCTCCTTAGTTTTTCCTCGATCACCGAAGTTAAGCAACGTTGAACCTGGTCAGTACTTAGATGGATGACCGCTTAGAAATACCAGGTGCTGTAAGCGATTAGTGACGGATGTGCGTTGTGGTGCAGTGGATATCGGCTGGGAAAGAGAAATCGGTGAGCCGAGTTCGTATTCCAGTTGAATAGCCTGCATTCAGTTAAGCACTGGTACCCTTGGGAAAGGTATTAATCCGTCCCATCCCTCCAGTTATGGGTTAAATAACAAGGGTAGGACTTGGGGATCCTGCTCTTAAATTCAAATCTCAATGAATCTTGATATTCGAAAAGAAAATGTAAAAAATTAAAATAACCTTACCCAAAAATCATTGGTTATGACCTTAAATGATCCCATAAGGATTGATAGGTCGTTAAACCTCAAAACAAAAAAACAACCAAACAAACCTTAGTTTTTCAAAACATTTATTTTTCGTTTTTCATACATTTATTTCACTATTTCAATTGTAATTCGAACACGGAACAAGAAATCTGGAAACCTAGTTCGAATTCCAGTTGAATTCTTTGCAAACACTTACGCGCAAATACCCTTGGGAAAAGTATTAATCCATCTCTTCCCTCAAGTTATGGGTTAAATAACAGGTCAGATGAGGTTCTATAGCCTTGGCTGGCAACCATTCTACCGCAGAAATCAATGGAAACCTACGGCGTGATAATATTCTACTCAGTCAGTAATGTCTCTTTCGAGACATGATTGCCCAAAGCGTGTATCACGTATGGCACTTGACTGATATTTTACAATTGCTTTCTCTATTTTTTCTCGATTCCTTTGTTCGTTTTCTTAGTTTTTATACATTTTAGATATTTTTCTTTCTTTTACTCAACCTCTTTCTCTCCCCTCTCTCTCACGCACACACACACAGACGCATGTATATATATATATATATATATATATATATATATATATTTAGTATATCGAGGCAGCAAGTAATTTTCCAGACATATGCTATTAAATATAAGAGACAATGTATGTCTATTATGTTTAATCATGAGCCGTTCTAAACGTCGTATTTTTGCTTTAATTTCGGTTGAAAATAAAGACAAAAATTCTCCAACATTTGGATAATTATTTATTGGTTTTCTTCTAAGCTTTCGGCTCACATGAGCCATCTTCAGAGAGGTAGTTTAAACTGAAATATTATAAAATCCACCATCACCGACGATTTTATTTTGTGTTGACATAAAACTCCGCTTGGCAACGGCAATAGTTACCAAAAATAATAAACGCAGTTCTTAAGTTTGCGATGCGGTTTTATGACGTCACACCGCGGGATAGCGCGAAATGACAACAAAACCATCTAGTCAAATGCAATGTAATATGTTATTTCCTGTTTTAAAGTTGATTTTATTGAGTGTTGGTTGTTTTGATTTGATGTACATGGCCTCCAATATCTGCAGGTTCCTCTTACTGTGTGTATGAGTAAGGATCACCGTATTGTTGACCAAAATCTGTCTGATATTACCTACATGTTTATGTTTTTCAGAGAAATGTTGTTATTTCTCTGAAAAACATAAACATGTAGGTAATATCAGACAGATTTTGGTCAACAATACGGTGATCCTTACTCATACACACAGTAAGAGGAACCTGCAGATATTGGAGGCCATGTACATCAAATCAAAACAACCAACACTCAATAAAATCAACTTTAAAACAGGAAATAACATATTACATTGCATTTGACTAGATGGTTTTGTTGTCATTTCGCGCTATCCCGCGGTGTGACGTCATAAAACCGCATCGCAAACTTAAGAACTGCGTTTATTATTTTTGGTAACTATTGCCGTTGCCAAGCGGAGTTTTATGTCAACACAAAATAAAATCGTCGGTGATGGTGGATTTTATAATATTTCAGTTTAAACTACCTCTCTGAAGATGGCTCATGTGAGCCGAAAGCTTAGAAGAAAACCAATAAATAATTATCCAAATGTTGGAGAATTTTTGTCTTTATTTTCAACCGAAATTAAAGCAAAAATACGACGTTTAGAACGGCTCATGATTAAACATAATAGACATACATTGTCTCTTATATTTAATAGCATATGTCTGGAAAATATATATATATATATATATATATAATATTTATTCAGAAATTATGACATGGATATGTTATAATATCACTACAAAAGTAGCTATTTTGTTTCGACACTTCTTGTGTCTTGTCAAGTGATGTGGTTTATTTCAAGTTGAAGGGTCTTAAAAGGTTAAAAACAAGCAAAACCCCTTTAATCAGGGAGGCATTGTTGTATGTACAATGTGGACCAATCAGAGCAAAGCAACTTCTAATTTGGAGAATATGTGGGCAGACTTAAAAATAATCTTGGGGGGCATTAGTATTAATATTTAATTAAATTGAGATCAGCATTATTAATTATTATATCTACTTTATTATTGTCGCTAAATTTTAAAAAAAAATTCTAAGTTTAACAATTTATTAGATTTAGAAAGTTATTCATATATTAAACGAGGAAGAGAAAGAACGCATACATAAATAAACCTACAAACATTCACACATGGAAAAATAGACGAGTATATTCACAAATACTGGCAAACAGACACATATACAGATTAATATACCCACGCATATATACATACACAAATTACAAAATTTAGCCTTCATCGACTTGTCAATTTGTCTGTTAAATTTTAAAGCTCTATTTGTGCACAGACTAAATTGCTACATATTGGATACAGTCAAGGAAAATTCATAACGCGACCAGCCTTGAATGAATGAGGTCGGGACAGACATAATCATATTTCAATGAATGAACATATAAACAGAATTAGATATATACTTACGCACATACACAAGCTAACATTAATTGCGTATGCATGTGCAAAAACATCACACATATACATATATATGCTAAGCCCCACAACGTTCATATGAAGTTATGCCTGTGTGAGCCCCAGTTGTCTAGGTCGCGTGTGCGTGTGTCTCTGCGCACGTCAAGTGTTGTACAAGTGTTAATTTATGTCCATGTTTGTATAAAAAGCATAACGACAACAAGTATTCCTCCCAATGTTCATCCCACCTTCACAAAAATTCATCAATATACGCATCTCTACATATATCCAGTATTCTAAATAAAAAATTAAAATAGTTTGTTTGACGATCAAAAAAGCGTGAAACCCAGGACAACAAATCTATCTATCTATCTATCTATCTATCTATCTATCTATCTATCTATCTATCTATCTATCTCAGTCTGTTCGTTATCTATCTATCTATCTATCTATCTATCTATCTATCTATCTATACATACACATACATACATACTGACATATATACATATACACCTACATATATATAAATATATATGTGTGTATATATATATATATATATACATACACATATACAAATATACATGCATACACACATACACATATACACATACATGCAAATACATACGTATATAAATATATACACATATACAACATACATATACACATACATACGCAAACATACATATATATATAGATATAGACATGCATACATGGACATCTGAACATACATACATACAAGTATGAATATATATATACATATACACACATACATATATATATATATATATATATATATATATATATATATATATATATATATATATATATATATATATATACCCATAAAAAAGCATACAGACATACATGTAAGCCATGCACACACATACAAGTAAATGCATACAAATACATGCCTATCAGTAAATAAAGCAAATACCAATATGTCTACTAGTACAAAAGAACACACACACACACACACACACACACACACACACACACACACACATACACACATATATATATATATATATATATATATATATATATATATATATATGCACTAATATTTAGACATTAATTTGATTGGTACCTTCATCCGACTCGACGATCCAACAAACCCATCCCCAGGTACACAATCCGGCACATATCAACACAAGAACACTTGGCAAGCACCAAACCCATCACTGAACGCTAACCTAAATAGCCATGGGGTATCTAATCCGACATCGATACACGACAGAGCCGAAATACAAATAATCCGGCCAAAATACAGTACGTTTCCCCATAGCAACGACCAATAACCATGATAATCAAGGCTCATGTCCCACACAGTTTCCTAACTATTTATAATTTTCCGACCCCGCGAAAACCAATGTCGGGTAGAACACCAAATAACCATACAACCCCCCGATCAATATCAGGTCAAACGGCTGGCAAAAACAGCATAACACATGGCGAACGACGTACTCAGTAAAGATCAACCAGAACGCCCAACCTGAATAAGAACATCCATCAAAAAGGCAGTTAAAGATATTTTCCTTAATTTTTACAATCCGGATTTTAATGTAAATGCTGAACTATGCTTACAATGAACAGTGAGCTCATTCCTCTGGTTTAACAGTTTAACATTGTCCCTAAATTTGAGACAGAGGTAGATTTGTGTATTTAGGTACCAAATTTTCTTTTAAACATGTCAGATTAAATAATTAAATAGATATGAAGATGATATTCTTATATTAGTTAAAAATATAGAAGAAATAATAAAACTCCAAAAATCTTTCAAAAGAAATCTGTTTCAAGTTTACATACGTACTTAACCAAGATAACAAAATTCCTTTCTTTGACATTTTAATAAACACAAACAATAACACATTTACTACCGCCCCATATAAAAAACCAACCAGCAAAACTCTTGCACTCTCAGCTATAAGAGTGAATGACCTAACTACTACAAAATAGCACTTACACAAAACTTAATTAACCGAGCATAAATCAACTTCTCCACAAAAAAGATATTTTACTCTGAACTAAAAAAATATTAAGAATACTCTCATTAATAATGAGATCCCAAACCACAGTGTAGATGAAGAAATAAGGCGATGTTTCAAAAACCTCAATACACATGAAACAAAATATGGTGCTTCCACAAAAGACCCTATACATATCAAACTCATCTATTGTAATTAGATGCACGAGAACTACAAACAGGATGAAAAGATAATAAATAATCTCATTCGTACTAATATATCTGTTAGGGCGCCGCTCCTATTTGACTACAAATGGACTGTTCCCATTGCTATATATAGCAATGGTGGATTCTCTACAGGGAGTCGTACAGAGTCACTGACGACTCTACGACACTGTCAGCCTTCAGGTAGAGGGCGCTCTCTGCTTCCGAGCAGAGAGCAATAACCCAGTCGTGGTTCCGCCGAAGGGTAGAACCACGACTGGGCAAAAATAGACAGACATTTTTTGGCCCGGCTATATGGCCGGGAATACCCACTATAAAATGACCATGTGTCACATCCAGCCTACGTGGGAAGGCTAGTAAATACAGTCGTACAGAGTCACTAGACTGACGACTCTACGACACTGTCAGCTCTCTGCTTTCGGGCGGGGGGGCACTCTCTGCTTCCGAGCAGAGAGCAGTAACCTAGTCGTGGTTCCGCCGAAGGGTAGAGACACGACTGGGCAAAAATAGACAGACATTTTTTGGCCGGGCCATATAGCCCGGAAAGCCCAGTCAAAACTGACCATGTGTCACATGTTGCCCTTACTGGGAGGGACAAATAAATATAGTCGTAGAGAGTCACTTGAGAGTCTCTAATGAGTTACTGAAGAGTCAGTGCGAGTCAGTGAAGAGTTAGTCACACTTCCGGTGTCGTACAGGAAGTAATCACGTATACACACGACTTACGACGGATTGGACTCTTGTATCTTTCTATTGTAAATATTACTAATCACTTCTGTACATACTAACCGTCTTTCCGTGGAATACAACTTATATTCTGATTCTGTTGTTGATCTCCCGTTGATCTTAATAAAATATTAAAATTAATAATATATTATAAAAGGTACAAGACTACTAATTTAATTATCCGTAATAACTCCTCCCCATCAACTGATGTGTTACGTAAAACCAACATTATATATCAATTCAGATGTCCCTTGGGATAATGTATCTCCGAAAAAAACAAAAAAAACAAAAAACATAAACAAATATATATGTTAGATTTACAACAACTACATTAACTAGACGTCTTACATTACATTTGTCTGACCATTCATCCACTTCTAGGTATCCACAACAACATTCCTGTCTACATTCACAATATAAAAAGGTAATGATCGATAATACAACCATTCTACACCAAGAAAACAACAAAAGCAAACTACAGATTCTCGAAGTTTCATTAAAACACTTAAGCCTTCAATTAATTGAATCAGCTATGAATACAGTAGTAATGTTATAAAATGTTTGTAAAAAGAACAGTTTTTTCATGCTTTAACACGTGCATGACCATGACATTACAGCATATAAAAAAATTCCATTTTGGATAATTTTCACGTTCTAATGAACCCTAGCGTTTTGTCAACCGTTATATTTGAAGCGGAAAAATGTACAGTAATTTTTAGTAACACAGTTTTGCGGTTATTTTTGTTACCATGACTCACACCCCTACAGATGATTTCGGAATGAGATTGAAAGTACTTGGGTACCTTGAGAAATGAGTGATAACAACATCTGTCAACGTTACAGCTCATTTCTGACATCTTTCAATTATAATACGCGAGAAATTATCCGTGTTTATAAACGGATTTTATTAAAAATAAGCAGTCATAATGTCTGCAATTTATTTAATCTGGCATATATATATATATATATATATATATATATATATATATATGTGTGTGTGTGTGTGTGTGTGTGTGTGTGTGTGTGTGAGACGCATATTTTCCTAAGAAGATTTCTTGATTATTCAGACCAGTAGATGTAAATAAATGCTTCTCAGATACGAGTATCCACTAAAAATGACGTTTAAAAGGACAAATATATATATATGCCTACTTTTTCATGTGCCGTGTCCCTTCAGGCCGTAGGCGATCACGGACTTCTACTTGGCTCTTTCTCTTGTCGCTACAAATATATTTTTCTCTTGGTATCTCTCCCGAACCCTGCTCCGCCACCCATTTGCTCAAACCTACCAAGTACGTCTCACGCTGCTTTCCTCCGTCTCTCTTTCTTTCTATCCTTCCTGTGAGTATTAAATTCTCAATGCCCTCTTTCCTCATTACATGTCCCAGGAACCTCATCTGTCTCTTCTTTATGTTATGCACGAGTTTTCTTCTCGTTTGCATCATCTCCAACACCTCATCTTTGCTCACGTGCTCAGTCTATAGTATCCTCAGCATCCTTCTGTAGAACTACATTTCTTCTGCATCAAGCCTCTCTTTCATCCTTGAGGAGATCGTCCAACATTCACTTCCATACAGAAGGACAGATATTACATAGAAATCCAGGAATCTTTTCTTTGTTTCCAATGAGATTTTCCTGTCTCTCAGTACTCTGTTTAGCTTTTGAAATGTGTTCTTGGCCATGTGAATGCATCTTTGGATCTCAATGTCGCACTTTTCAGCCTCTGTCAGAAGAGTTCCCTGGTATTTAAATTTCGTTACTTGTTTTATTTTACTTTCTCCGATCTGTAGTTGGCATTTTGGGGTTTTGTTTTTGCTGATGACCGTACATTCAGTTTTCTTGCAGTTTATGCTCAGTCCTTTCTTCTCGCTTTCTCTTGCTACCTTCTGTAGTAGCTCATGCGTTTTCCTTTCCGTGTCTGTTATCAGCACTGTGTCATCTGCGTATCTTGCATTGTTAAGATCGTGGCCGCTAATGACGAAACCTGGCAAGGATCTTATTTCTCTTAGAATTGTTTCGCTGAATAAGGTGAATAGATCCGGTGAGAAAACACATTCTTGTCTTACGACCGTTTATTTATTTAGGCTTACGGCCATAACACGTTGAATACACCAGTTCTCGCTCGATCACCGAAGTTAAGCAACATTGAGCCCGGTCAGTACTTAGATGGGTGACAGCTTGCGATTACCAGATGCTGTAAGCGTTTAGTGACGGATGTGTATTGTGGTGTAGTGGATATCGGCTCGGAAAGACAAATCGGTGAGCCGAGTTCGAATTCCAGTTGAATACCCTGCATTCACTTAAGCACTAGTACCCTTGGGAAAGGTATTAATCCGTCTCTTCCTTCCAGTTATGGGTTAAATAACAGGGTAGGACTTGGGGACCCAGCCCTTAAAAACAAATCCCAATGAATCTTGATAGTCGAAAAGAAAAAATTATTACTAGACACAAAACTTATATAAAAACAACAATAAATTGTTGAAAGAAAAAGAGGTATTACCAGCAATAAACAAATAAAAATTTAGTTGACAATAAATGAGCCGCCGATTTTGATATGCCATAAAACCAACTTTCGTTATTTTTTGTATACCTGCTGAATTCCCTTCGTTGTAGAGGTTGAAAAGTTCCAGCGAGAAAACACATACTTGTCTTACGCCCCTTTCTATTTTTGCGTACCTTCCGAGTTCACTTCCTATCCGTACACAAGTGGTTTGCTACCAATATAGATTCTTGATTATCCTAACGTCTTCTCCGAAAATGTTGAGGTTGTCGAGCATCTCTATCAAGTCCCTGTGTCGTACTTTTTTTTTTTTTAACTCTTTTGCGTAGTCTATAAATCACTGATAAAGGTCCTTCTGCATTTGCATTGCACGTTCAGATAGCATTCTGAGCATGTATATAGCATTTCTCGTTCCGGTATCTTTAACGGATCCGCAAATGTTCTTGTCCTATATCTGGGCTGATTCTACTGCGTGCTCTGTTCATCAGAATCCGGAAGATGAGTTTTGTTATGTGGCTCATTAAACTGATTGTTCAATGGAGTTCACATTCCTTTGCACATGGATTCTTAGGTAATGTTATGAAGATTGATCTGCTTTGGTTCTCCGATATATTGCCACTATTGTAGATTTCGATTCTGTGATCCTAACAGTCAAAGAATGTCAGCATCTCTATCACAATCCCCTCGGGTCATACTGCTTTGTTTCTGTTCAATTTCGCCATTACTGATTTCACTTCGGTTTTTATTAGGGATCACCTCTTTTTGCACGTAAGAATGGACTCGACTGATGTGTTCATATAATCCTGCCTATGCAGAGAACGGCGGAGAGTAGTTGTAGTGTTGAGTAGTTGGACAGCCGCTTAGCTTGTCAGTAAGTTGGTGCATATTAAGTTTGGATATAGACTATTTACCAGGTCATACTGCTTCACTACAAGACTGTATATATTGATTTCTACTAATAGTACTCTCAGTATTCCTGAATTGACTAATCCGTGATCCAGTTTGTATATTTTGTTCAATACAACTTACATTTTTTATCTCCATATCTGTTTTTGTTATTTATTATTTTGTGTGGTTTCTCAACAAGAATCCACAACATTAATATTTTTGGTCTATCCGTATTTTTGTGTATTGCTGGTTGCTCTCTCTTGTCGTGGAAGAGATCACCAATATTCTTCTTCTTCTTCTATGTGCCCTGTCCCTTCAGGACGTAGACGATCATGGCTTTCCACGTTTCCCTATCCTTGGTGGCTCTGAGCACGCCTTCTCCTGTTACACCGCAAAATCCTCGTTCTGTCATCCACCTGATTAAGTCCTTCAAATATGTTATCCGTTGCTTTCCCCTGGCTCTTTTTCCCTCGATCTGGCCTGTTAGTATCAGGTTCTCCAGGCCCTCCTTCCTCATTGCATGTCCCAGGAACTTCAACTCTCTCTTCCTGCTGCTCAGTATTAATTTCCTTTTTGTTTTCATCATTTCCAAGACCTCATCATTGCTCACATGCTCGATCCATGAGATTCGTAGCATCCTTCTGTAGAACCACATTTCAGTTGCTTCAAGTTTTTCCTTCATCTTTGATGGTATTGTCCAGCATTCACTGCTATATTGAAGGACAAACATCACATAGCAATCCAGTAGTCTCTTGTTTCTAGCGAAATTGTCCTGTTTCTTAATACCTTACTCAACTTCTGGAATGCTTCCTTCACCAAGCCAATTCGCCTTCGGATCTCTGTGTTACACTTTCCGTCTTCTGTTATAACGCTTTCCAGGTATTTAAATTTTTGTACCTGCTTGATTCTGGTATCCCCGACCTTATTTGGCATTTTGGGCTGCCCTTTTTACTGATGACCATCACTTATATATTCGTCTCATTTCTGAAGTATTTTTTTATGAGTGTTCCGTTCTTTGCTTTTATACATCCTGTTGCTGAGCAGTTTTTTGTCATGTTATTTCCTTTATTTTTTATGCATATTCACTATTGTTTCTCGTGCTTAGTCTCTCTACTTTGGCACATTTGTAATTGAGCCATCTTTCTTTAGCCTGTCTACATTTTCTCCTTAATTCTTTGTGTAGTTTCTTGTATTCCGTTCCATATCTTGACATTGATTTCTGTCTCTTTTGCATCATGTCAAGAATCTCGACAGTGATCCGTTCATTATTCTTCCGACATTCTTTTTCCTTTTTTGCTGATATCACTAGAGGTACTCTTAGAGTGTCACCTTTTGAGCTTCTGTTTCCAATTTGTCGTTTTTGTCTAGTTTCCACACTCTCCGTATTTATTTCCTGCAGGTTTGGGTCATTCACGAGTTCATTGTCTTAGGGCTTCTTGAGGCTTGACTGAATGTTAGGGTCTCATCTATGGATCAAATGGCTTGGGTATATAAATATCTATATTACGGAAATTAACGAAGATTAACGAAACTGGTTATAAACAACCGACATTTTGAAATGATTGTTTGAACATTATTTTTGATCGATACTCGTATTTAAGTAAATATTCTGTTTATAATCACACAGTATTATATATTTATTTCTACCAGATATGGTTATTGCAATGAATCGAAAATTGTGTTATATAGGCTTGATTAAAACCTTGTTTAGACTGAAGGTCATTCGTGGTCGAGAGGTCTAACACGTGTCAGATCACATGGTAGCTTTCACTATGTGGATAGGGGTCGCAGGTTCGTAATGAAAGTTTATCGCAAATAATCAGGCTGGTAGATATAAGTATATAATACTGTTTGATTATAAACAGAATATCCACTTAAATGCGAGTATCGATCAAAAATAATGTTCAAACAAGTCATCTCATATATATATATATATATATATATATATATATATATATATATATAAACATGCGGTATAGATATAGAAGAATTCAAAGGTGTATCCTGAACATACAGTGGTAGGATAACTCTCTAGGAGAGCTCCAAATATATATGTATCTAAATGTATAGAGAGCAAATATATGCTTCCGCTTAACCATGGAATAACCTGTCTGTCTTAATATATATATATATATATATATATATATATATATATATATATTGGAGTAGATAAACTAAACTAGTGCCCGGTTCACACTCCATACACGTCTATTGAACAGGTGAAGAGGCTCATCCCTTGTTCCTTGTTTAGGATGTGGTTTCCGGCTTTCTCCTTACCAATCTTTTCACTGTTTTCTTTTTCTTTTTTTTTAAATTGGAGTATATAGACAAAACTATCGCCCGGTTCACATTCAACCCACGTCTATTGAAGAGGTGAAGAGGCTCATCCCTTGTTTCCTGGTTAGGATGTGGTTTCCGGTTTTTCTCTTTTCCAATCTTTTCACTATCATTTTCTTATTTTTATTTTTTTCAATTGGAGTAGATACACAAAACTATCGCCCGGTTCACACTCCACCCACGTCTATTGAACAAGTGAAGAGGCTCCTCCCTTGTTCCTTGTTTAGAATGTGTTTTCCGGCTTTCTCTGTTCCAATCTTTTCAATGTTTCCTTTTTTTTAATTGGAATAGATAGACTAACCTATCGCCCGGTTCACGCTCCACCTACGTCTATTGAACAGGTGAAGAGGTTCCCCCCTTGTTCCTTGTTTAGGATGTGGTTTCCGGCTTTCTCATTACCAATCTTTTCACTGTTTTCTTTTTTTTTAATTGGAGTAGATAGACTAAACTATCGCCCGGTTCACACTCCACCCACGTCTATTAAACAGGTGAAGAGTCTCATCCCTTGTTTCCTGGTTAGGATGCGGTTTCCGGTTTTTCTCTTTTCCAATCTTTTCACTCTCATTTTCTTATTTTTTTATTTTTTTCAATTGGAGTAGATAGACTAAACTATCGCCCGGTTCACACTCAACCCACGTCTATTGAACAAGTGAAGAGGCTCATCCCTTGATCCTTGTTTAGGATGTGGTTTCCGGCTTTCTCATTACCAATCTTTTCACTGTTTTCTTCTTTTTTTTTTTAATTGGAGTACATAGACTAAACTATCGCCCGGTTCACACTCCACCCACATCTATTGAACAGATGAAGAGTCTCATCCCTTGTTTCCTGGTTAGGATGTGGTTTCCCATTTTTCTCTTTTCCAATCTTTTCGCTCTCTTTTTCTTATTTTTTTTTTTTTAATTGGAATAGATAGACTAAACTATCGCCCGGTTCATACTCCACCCACGTCTATTGAACAGCTGAAGTTGCTCATCCGTTGTTTACTGGTTAGGATGTTGTTTCCGGTTTTTCTCTTTTCCAATCTTCTTTTCCAATCTTTTTTTCTTATTTATTATTTTTTTTTTCAATTGGAGTAGATAGACTAAACTATCGCCCGGTTCAAACTCAACCCACGTCTATTGAACAGGTAAAGAGGCTCATCCCTTGTTTCCTGGTTAAGATGTGGTTTCCGGTATATTCTCTTTTACAATCTTTTCACACTTTTTTCTTATTTTTTATTTTTTTAAATTGGAGTAGATAGACTAAACTATCGCCCGGTTCACACTCAACCCACGTCTATTGAACAGGTGAAGAGGCTCATCCCTTGTTTCCTGGTTAGGATGTGGTTTCCGGTTTTTCTCTTTTCCAATCTTTTCACTATCATTTTCTTATTTTTTATTTTTTTCAATTGGAGTAGATAGACAAAACTATCGCCCGGTTCACACTCCACCCACGTCTATTGAACAAGTGAAGAGGCTCCTCCCTTGTTTAGAATGTGTTTTCCGGCTTTCTCTGTTCCAATCTTTTCAATGTTTCCTTTTTTTTTAATTGTAGTAGATAGACTAACCAATCGCCCGGTTCATGCACCACCTACGTCTATTGAACAGGTGAAGAGGTTCCCCCCTTGTTCCTTGTTTAGGATGTGGTTTCCGGCTTTCTCATTACCAATCTTTTCAATGTTTTTTTTTTTAATTGGTGTAGATAGACTAAACTATCGCCCGGTTCACACTCCACCCACGTCTATTAAACAGGTGAAGAGGCTCATCCCTTGTTTCCTGGTTAGGATGTGGTTTCCGGTTTTTCTCTTTTCCAATCTTTTCACTCTCATTTTCTTATTTTTTTATTTTTTTCAATTGGAGTAGATAGACTAAACTATCGCCCGGTTCACACTCCACCCACGTCTATTGAACAGGTGAAGAGGCTCATCCCTTGATCCTTGTTTAGGATGTGGTTTCGGCTTTCTCATTACCAATCTTTTCACTGTTTTCTTTTTTTTTTTTAATTGGAGTACATAGACAAAACTATGGCCCTGTTCACACTCCACCCACGTCTATTGAACAGGTGAAGAGGCTCATCCCTTGTTTCCTGGTTAGGATGTGGTTTCCCGTTTTTCTCTTTTCCAATCTTTTCGCTCTCTTTTTCTTATTTTTTATTTTTTTTAATTGGAATAGATAGACTAAACTATCGCCCGGTTCATACTCCACCAACGTCTATTGAACAGCTGAAGTTGCTCATCCGTTGTTTACTGGTTATGATGTTGTTTCCGGTTTTTCTCTTTTCCAATCTTCTTTTCCAATCTTTTTTTCTTATTTATTATTTTTTTTCAATTGTAGTAGATAGACTAAACTATCGCCCGGTTCAAACTCAACCCACGTCTATTGAACAGGTGAAGAGGCTCATCCCTTGTTTCCTGGTTAAGATGTGGTTTCCGGTATATTCTCTTTTACAATCTTTTCACTCTTTTTTTCTTATTTTTTATTTTTTTAATTGGAGTATATAGACTAAACTATCGCTCGGTTCACACTCAACCCACGTCTATTGAACAGGTGAAGAGTCTCATCCCTTGTTTCCTGGTTAGGATGTTGTTTCCGGTTTTTCTCTTTTCCAATCTTTTCACTCTTTTTTCTTATTTTTTATTTTTTTTTCAATTGGAGTAGATAGACTAAACTATCGCCTGGTTCACACCCACCCACGTCTATTGAACAGATGAAGAGGCTCATCCCTTGTTTCCTGGTTAGGATGTTGTTTCCGGTTTTTCTCTTTTCCGATCTTTTCCTTCTCACGTAGCCCCCTACTCATCAGTGGCGATTTCGCCTTGCCTGGCGTGATATGATATATATATATATATATATATATATATATATATATATATAATTATGAATTAAAAGTACATTGCAACATGGAAATTTCTTTGTTTCGCGATTTCTGTCTCGTCATCAGGCAATGTTGGATGTTGTTTGTGAAAATGATTTACATTTAAATACAAAAAACAATCGGTTTGCTATTTATGTATGTAGGAAGATATAAAATTTATGTGTGTGTTCCTTTTAACTAATCAGAATAAAGATTATGAATTTGGCCAGCAGTTCCTTTTTTTAGGGAATACATACTTTATTTTCCTTTTTCCCCTTTTTTCCTTTTTTGATTTTTTCATTCCTAACGATCAAAGTGTCAACCTAGTTTTAACCTAATTTCCTTTTTCTTTATTCATTTTCTTTTTCTTGCCTCTCACTATATCCTATTACCTTTAATGTATCCATTCTTGTTTGAAAAGGTTCCTTTCTACTGTCTCCATAAGACGATATAGAAATCTCGAAACATAGAAATTTCCGTGTCGCAATGTGCTTTTTAATTCATAATTATATGATTATATTATGCTCTACAGTATTTATTGTATTGAGCACTTTTTTATGAAAAAGTAAATGCCAGGGAACTCAAAATCATAAAACCTTGAGTCCTCTTTATATATATATATATATATATATATATATATATATTTTAATTCAGATACTTTAATCCAAGCGGAAAAAGCAGGAAGGTAAATTCTAAAAACCCGATCCTAATTAATATTAAAAATTTTATTTTAATATTAAAAAATGATACAGGAAGAGATCTCCATGTAATAAAATATTACAAAGCAAATATAAATTAAAAAAGGATTAATTCAATGATGTTGGATGAACATTTCGATATGAAAATCCCCACGGGGGATAACACATCACCTCAACAACTTTAATTTCTTAATTTCTTTGCAAATCTATTTAAAAAGGAAAATTAGACTGATTTTTCTCCAGTTTCTGAAAGGATTTTTCTGTTGCTGAGGTGATGTGTTATCCCTCGTGGGGATTTTCATATCGAAATGATCATCCAACATCACTGAATTAATCCTTTTTTAATTTATATATATATATATTTCATTTGGAAATGACTTATGAGCGCAACCTAGCTTTCAACCTTTTGGTATCTCCAGGCGATTTAAAATTATTGATTTTCAAACTTACAGATAAAGATTTTTACGAACGCGCCCCTGGAATTTTTAAACAACGGAAAATTTTCAAAATTAGGGAGGAGTTACTTAATGATTCTGAAATACTTGAATCCAAGTTTGTATGATCCTAAAATGTATTTATAGGTGTTTTTACATCCGGACATTACTTCTGATCTTTCATTTAGTAATTTTTTGTTCTTGAAAACAATACAATGGCTAATTTTTCATCTTGGCACAATCTGCAGACATCACTGCCGGTGTAAGGTTTGACTTTTTTTCATATATTCAATATAAGCGTTAGTTATTGTAAATCGCCTGACTATGCCGAAAGTTTGAAAACGAGGTTGCGGAAATAACACATTTCCAAATGAAAAATATTCAAAAGCTCTACAATATAAATGTATTGAGCACTTTTTAATACAACTGGGTACTGTTAAATTAAAGTATGACCAAAATCTCTCTCTCTCTCTCTCTCTCTCTGTATATATATATATATATATATATATATATATATATATATATATATATGTACAAAGACAGAAATCTAAGCAAGTAGCCAACAACCGACGACGGTTTCGCCTAATGGCTAGTCAGGGAAATAGGGTTTTGGTCTTGGGGTTTTTTTCTTTCTTACGGGTGCTTGACTTTTTGTTGATGTACTTCGTTTGTTTCTATTTTTGCTTCCCCTTCTTTTCCCTCCGAGTTCGTTCTTGGTGGGTTGTACAAGACGACTTAAATTATAGCTTGATTAATACTAGTTTTACTATTGGTATTGTTGTTGCTATAGTTAATATTATATATATATATATATATATATATATATATAGAGAGAGAGAGAGAGAGAGAGAGAGAGAGGGCGAGCGAGACGGGTTGATAGATGTCTATTTTAACATACAAGTATGATAGACAGACAGACAGACAGATAGAGATAGAGACAGATAGAGACAGTAAAAGAGAGTGTGTCTGTGTGTATAAGAGAGAGAAAGAGAGAGAGAGAGAGAGTAAGTAAGAAGGAGACATTTCCTAAAGAAATTATATCTGGCCGGACAGTCATCATCATGCGATGAAGACTTTGTTGGGGTGGTGGTGGGCACTGTTCCTGTATTCTCAGTATAAATTGCATTTACTATTAAATATATATGCATATGCATATCTTCAAACACACAAACATACACATAGTGTGGCCTTTATACATTTGGTTAAACATCTGTTTACAGTTTATCTATACTCCCTGCTGTCAGATAAGGAGTAGTTTCAATGTTTTTAATGTCAGCATATATATATATATATATATATATATATATATATATATTTGTGTGTGTGTGTGTGTGTGTGTGTGTGTGTGTGTGTGTGTGTGTGTGTGTGTGTGTGCGTTTGTATCTGAACAATATCATATATTCAAGTTTTGATGTAATCTGTGATATTCCGCGTAAGAATTCTTAAGCAAATACGTCCAACCTTGATTCACTGTAATGATTCTCTCTATACTGGCACAGCAAAATTATGAAAGCTTATGAAAATGCATAGGAAATTATTTTAATATAGAAATTCATTTTAAATTATTTTAATACAAGCTTCTTATGTCACCCGTGGTATCAAAGGTTACGTTTTATTAAAAAAATATGTCAAAACTCGCATTCACCCTAATGATTACATATACAGGGACACGGTAAATATGAAAAGCATATGCAGGAATTCATTTTAATCTGTGCTTCAGTCACCCCTGATATGAGAATCTATTAAATAAATACACAAACACTTGCATTCACTTGAGATCTAAATCTAAATTTAAACTTATTTATAAATGGAACTTTGTCTGTGTGCGTGTGTCTGTGTGTGTCCGTTACTTATAGACTCCGAAACGGCTGAACCGATTTTCTTGAAAAATTACACAGTTGTACTATAAGCATCTGCTAGAGTTCTTAGCCAGATTTTGTGTCGAGGTACCCACGATAAATATCGAAAATTGATATATAATATAACAACTTTTATTTTCTTTCTTCTGTGTGTTTATGTGCGTGTGTGCGTGTGTGTAATTCGGGGTGGATAATTAGATATAAGCAGACTTAGATGGATAAATGAATCGATAGAAAATTTAATGTGGTTTCCTTACAACTCCAGACAATATAACTGATTGTTTATAGTGGAAAGGAACAACTAAAACGTCAAGAAATTATAGCGGAATTTTTAAAATTACAAGAAATTTTAACGTTTTCATCCATGCTTGAAAACGTTATAATTTCTTGCAATTATAACTATTGCGCGTTCAAAAATTCCCTGCCCCGTGAGCGTTCAAAAAATAATCACTGTTACGTGAGCGTTCTTAAAAAACCGTAAATGGTAAAATCGCCTAAGACACTACTCATGGTACAAACCTGGATCGCGTAATAACTCGTTTGCAAATGGAATATATATATATATATATATATATATATATATATATATATTAATGCAGGTTTCATTGAATAATATAGACAAGTTTTGTCTATTAATTTTGTGTAGGATCCGTTCATACCGTCTGATATACTTGATGGTGATGTCGTTAAAAGACAACAAAAAATCACAGTAACGACATCACCATCAAGTATATCAGACGGTATGAACGGATCCTACACAAAATTAATAGACAAAACTTGTCTATATTATTCAATGAAACCTGCATTAATGAAAAAATGCTGCCAAAATACACACAATTTATATATATATATATATATATATAGTGCTGGTTGAGCACTCTGCAAGAATGGTAGACTTTGAAAAACAGTAGCTACTCTAGCAATTACGCAACGTTCATTCAGTAATGAATTAGAACACTCTCAGCTATAGGGTCTTGTATAATGATAATATACACGCTAAAAGTCTGCCTCCTTCTACCGAGCGCCCATAGCTCAAAGGTAGAATCGCCGACTGACGCCAATTCGGTCGGATTTCAATCCTGGGTAAAAAGCAATCGGATATCTAACCGATTGAGCTCTCTGGAGATGAAAATTTTAAAAACAGTTTCCACTTCGGCGATATTCGTGACTCTTCAGAAATGAATTGAGTTCTTTCGGTGACTGGCGTGTGTATACACTGCTTATATACAACACGTTAAAATTTCCCTTCTCTGATTCCATGCGTCGATGGCTTAGGGAGTAGCGACTCCGACTAACACCAAAGCGGTCGAGTTTCGATCCCGGTCAGAAACAAGTGGATTCGTCTAGCCACACTGATGTGCAGTGATACAGCGAAACAGGCTTGTATGTGGATGACTAATATATATATATATATATTATATTCCATATATATATGAGTGTGTGCTTAGATGTTGCTAAAATTTGATGGGCAAACATTATCAGAAATTGTACGTCTCTACATCAGTGTATGCATATAAATGTCACTAGAGTAGGCTTTCAGTTTCATGCTTTAAGCGATCATCAGACATTATGTCATGTAATAATCCTGCTTGTTCCTTCCTTAGTTATTTACTGACTTCCTCCGTCCGTTACGCCACTGAAGAAAGATTACACACTTACTCTCTACACGAGCTTTTCCTTCCCCTCTATCTTTTACTCTCCTCGGCCTTTCTCTCACCCTTACCAAACGGAATGGTAGTAAAATGTGAGAGAGTAGGAGGAGAGAGCCCATAGCATTACCCTAGCAGTAGCAGCTTAATCTGGTGGTCTTAGAGTAATTTTGTGTGTGTATGTGTGTGTACTGTACAATATAGCAAAAATAGGTAGGTTTGTTGTCGTATCCCGCGACATAATAACGAAATTTCTGGTCTCTACACCCTTGGCTATTACTCAGTTGGTCTTTTCTGTTTACAATGGACACAGGAGCCATGACTTTTCGGTAATAAAAAGAAAACATTATCTCTTTCAAAATCTCTCACAAAATAGCGTACAGTATTTTGGTTATGGTCTGCAAAATTATATCTTTTATGAGGCATTAAAATAATGTTTAAAATCATCCCTGTCCTAACACTTTTGCACAGTACCGGTAGTGTGCAAAAGTATTAAGACAGGAGTAATTTTCCTAAAAACCTAACTGAAATTCAAATACAGAGTGAAAAGCCAAGTAAATTGCTAATAAATATTGATTATTTAAAACTAGGTGTAAAAGAAATGTATAAAAATGAAGTTATATTTAATTTTTCATATTTTCTATTAAACAAGTTATTTTGAAACTACTCTATTGAACATCTTTGGGATATTTTGGATAAAACATAACAGATAATTCTAATGTCACTTCGCAAGACACATTTTGGGAAGAAATACAAGCTGCTTGGCAGGAGATACCATAAGAAACATTGAAAAAACTTGTGATATCAATGGCGGACAGAATGAAGTCTGTGATCAAAGCAAAAGGATATTATACTAAATATTAATTTCATTTTGTTTCAACTGTTTTTTGTTGTTGTTTTTTTTTTTTGCAAAAGCATTTGTTGAGTAAAAAAAATAAAATTACTTTAATTAACTTGTTTATTTTCTGTCAAAATGCCACATAAAAGATAAAATAGGTCTTGTCCTAATACTTTTGCACAGTACTGTACTTATATATATATATATATATATATATATATATATATATATATATATCAAAGAGTAATTATTGTAGTCAGCACTCAGAGGCGACGACAGACTGTTTCAAGTTAAGCGCAATTATCAGGCTACATGTGTTGAGTTTTTCTTGGCTATTTATATATACGTGTCAGTGGGGCATTCTGGGTAATCATTTGAAGGATATATATATATATATATATATATATATATATTGAAGGCATTATAGCCGCATATTTATTTCTTATATTTGACTTTTTACCTAAAATAGTACTTTCTAATTCCACATAATCGTATCTCATCTTTCAGGATTTAACGGACATAATATTTTCCCGGCTTCTGCTCACCCCGGGGTTTCCGCTCAACGTCAGTCAGCCAAGAAATTTGTCTGAAACTGAGAGGTGCGACTCGAAGATATTTTTACCATATTTTCAACTTTACTTCCCCTTCAGAATCTTTCTCGATTGGCACCAAAGAAAATTCAGTTTTATTACTGCTTTTTTTTTTTTTTTTGGTCAATTTCCAACAGAAATATTATTACTTGTTTACCATTCATTTGAACCCTGTGTCAAGCTATGCTTAAGGAACAGGATACAAGCCCCCCCAAGCTCGGCATATGAGGAGATGCCGAAAAGTTATCGGCCGTGGCTCCTTTCTATTTTTCTTCTTTTATGCGATCTGTCCTTTCAGGACGTAGGCGATCATGGCTTTCCAGTTCTCCCTATTCCTGGTGGCTCTTAGCACGCTTTCTCCTGTTACACCACGTAACCCCCGTTCTGTCATCCACCTGATCAGGTCCTTAAAATATGTTATCCGCTGTTTTTCCCCTCTGTCTGGCCTGTTAGTAACAGGTTCTCCAAGCCCTCCTTTCTCATTGCATGTCCCAGAAACTTCAGTTGTCTCTTCCTGATGCTCAGTATTAATTTCCTTTTCTTTTCTGTCCTTTCTAAAACGTCATTATTGCTCACATGCTCGATCCATGATATTCGCAGCATCCTTCTGTAGAACCACATTTCAGTTGCTTCAAGTTTTTCCTTCATCTTTGATGATATTGTCCAACATTCACTGCCATATTGAAGAACTGACCTCACATATGAATCCAGTACTCTCTTCTTTGTTTCTAGCGAAATTGTCCTGTTTCTTAATACTTTACTCAACTTCTGGAATGCCTCATTGTGATTTTGGATCTCAGGAATATAAATGTATAGAAACTGCTGTGACCACAAAGTGAGGGGTCAGTTTATATATTAATTGTAATATGGAATTGATCCCCCACTTTATATCCAGTATTCTTCTGTAGAACCACATTTCAGTTGCTTCAAGTCTTTCCTTCATCTTTGATGATATTGTCCAACATTCACTGCCGTATTGAAGAACTGACATCACATAGCAACCCAGTGCTCTCTTCTTCGTTTCTAGCGAATTTATCCTGTTTCTTAATACTTTACTCAACTTCAACTCTGTCGTAGATTGACAACCAGTATAAAAGAAGGATAATACTGGATTTTGAATCGATTGTAGAAGTAGAGGTGCCTTTTGTGAATATATATATATTACGGAAATTAACGAAGATTGGTTATAAGCAACCGACAATTTGAAATGATTTGTTTGAAACATTATTTTTGATCGATAATCATATTTAAGTTGATATTCTGTTTTTTATTCAACAGTATTATATATGTATATCTACTGGCCTGATTATTTGCGATAAATTTTTATTCCGAAAATGTGTGTCATTCGGCAGGATTCGAATTTGCGCCCCCTATCCACATAGGGGAAGCTATCATGTGATCTGGCACGTCTTAGACCTCTCGACCACGAATGACCTTCAGTCTGAACGAAGTTTTAATCAAGCCTATATAACACAATTTTCGACTCATCGCAATAACCATAACTGATCTGAAATGTATCGTAATGTCAACAATTGTAAACATGTTACGGAAATTAACGAAGATTATCGAAACTTGATTTCAGATCACATGGTAGCTTCCCCTATGTGAATAGCGGCCGCAGGTTCGAATCCTGCCGAATGACACACATTTTTGTAATAAACATTTATCGTAAATAATCAGGTCGGTAGATAATAGTGTTTAATTAAAAAGCAGAATATCTACTTAAATATAAGTATCGATCAAAAATAATGTTCAAAAAAATCATTTCATATATATATATATATGCGTGATTTGTTGTTTATATATTATTTCATCCGTTTCACCATACAATCCTCGTCTGTGCGTGCGTGTAGCTGTGTATCGTTTAATTTTAATGAAATTTTATATGAAATATAAACAGGTGTATAATATGTATCTCTGCAGGTCTATGTGTCCATAGATTTTTGCATACATATGCACGAATATATATATATATTAGAGAAAATTTTCAAACGCGACTGCCAGCTCTGTCCTTTCCACTTTGTGACCGTTGTTAACTAAAAACCCCTCCACACTCTAACTCCGGGCCTTCGCCATTTGGAAAAACAATGTCGCTGACGTGACGTAGAGTCTCTATTAGAGATCCGATGTCGAAATGTACATCCGACACCTTTGAATTTTGAAAATTTTCTCTAATTTATATTGGCTCTGTATTCTTAATACATTGGGCTCTCTGCCTGCATCACTTTTTAATGTTAAAAATCTTTTAATATTGATTAGGATCTGGTTCTTGGAATTTACCTTCCTACTCTTCCACTTCGGATTAAAGAAAGACAATATATATATATATATATATATATATATATATATATATATATATATATATATATAATTTATTTTTATTTATTATATTTTTTGATGGAAGTAAAAAATTTTGTCTCGCTTAAAACATGGATGGGCCAGCTGGGAATGTTCTAAAAATCTTCTTAAATTTCGAGGAAACGAAGCGTTGCTTTGTAGCTGCTCCCTGCTCAGTCGTCTCTGTTTCAAGCCTTGAAAAAGGCTGATCCTTTTATCCCATAGACCCGGTCAAAAAGAAGCCGTGAACATTACCCCCAAAGGCTGAGAGGGTAAAGCTTATGTAATTTGGAACGAGGACTAGAACAGCTTAATGGTTTACCAAATAAACTAATTATAAGAAATCAGTTTCTCACACACACACACACACACACACACACACACACACACACACACACACACATATATATATATATAGTCATCCGCAAAAAGAAGTGTTTCGCTGTATCACAGCTCATCAGTACGGTTAGACATCTGATTGCTTTTTACCAAAGAATTGAAACCCGACCGTATTGGCGTCAGTCGGCGATTCTACCTCTGAGCTATGGGCGCTCGGTAGAAGGAAGCAAACTTTTAGCGTATGATATACAATGTATTCATACGCCAGTAGCGAGAGTGTTCTAATTCATTACTGAACAAATGATGCGTAGATGCTAGAGTAGCTACTGTTTTTTCAAAGTCTACCATTCATCCAGAGTGTTCAATCAGGGTGTGAGAGCGTAAATAGTCATCGGCAGACAGATATGTTTCGCTGCATCATAGCTCATCGGTACGGTTAGACATCCGATTGCTTTTTACCCAGGATTATATATATATATATATATATATAACGGTTATCGATTCGGAACGGCAAATCAGGTAACCGAGTTCGAATTCCAGTTGAATTCCTTGCATTCATTTACGCACAAATACTCTTGGGAAAGGCTTAATCCCGATCTGTCGAATGCTTAGAACCAGCCTTAAACATAGACGTTCATTGTCTGTTCTATTTAAATATATATATATTAAAGGCCAAGAAAAACAAATTGTTTTTAATTGTCTGTTTATTTTTCTGTACTTAAGACAGTTTTAATTTTTTTTCTGGAACAAATTTAAATATGAATCGTCCAGTGTCGGCAGGACTTTAAATTTGCATAAGCGATTATCAAACTATTTCTGATTGTATATACTCTGTCAGTATCGCCATTTTTAAAATAATGCGCGTCCACCTGTCAGGTCGAGTTTTTTAGCGTATCACGTGGTCACGTGCATTAAACCTGCACGTTCTCTCTTAAATTGATATCTGAATTTACACCGAAAACCTGAAAACGTTCCTAAATATACACAAAATTAAAAACAATTAACAAATTAACTTCAGTAGTGTTTTACTAAACTAGTGATTTTAAAATTTCTGCTCAAATACACCACACACACTCACACACACACACTCACAACACACACACACACACACACACACATATATATATATACTACCTGCCATAATTATTAGGCTACTCCAGTGTTTTAAAAAATGATTTATTTCATACTATTTTTTAGTATTTATTGTCAAGTAAATAATTGTAAATGAAAATGGAATGATTCTTTTGTTGATATTGCACAATAACATGTGCATCTCATCAAATGAATTTATAAATATTTAATAATTACCTATATTTCAGTTTTATCAATGAAAGAATGAAGAAATTTTAGGGTGAATACGGACGAGTTCATCTTTGCTTCCTTGCCTTGTAAAAATTTGCAAAGTAATAATAACAAATAAACCATTCTATTTTCATTTAGAATTATCCATTTGGCAATAAATACTAAAAATAGTATGAAATACATATTTTCCTTTAAAAAAAAAACCTGGATGACCTAATAATTATGGCCGGTAGATAGATAGATAGATAGATAGATAGATAGATAGATAGATAGATAGATAGATAGATAGATAGATATAGCAAATCTGCAGGGTGCAATAATTAAATTGTCGCTATTTGTCTTATAAAATTTTGCAAAGTAATAATAACAAAAGAATCATTCTATTTTCATTTAGAATTATCCACTAAAAATAGTACGAAATACATAATTTCTTTTTAAAAAATTGGGTGACCTAATAATTATGGCCGGTAATATATATATATATATATATATATATATATATATATATATATATATATTTACAGGTGAGAAGGACTCAAGGTTTTATTATTTTGAGTGCCCTGGCATTTATTTTATGGACAGTATTATGTATGTATGTATATATATATATATTGTAGTGGTTGTTACAATAGTTTATATGTATATACATATATATATATATAAAATCTTAAAGGTGCGATGGGTAAATTGTCGCTGTTCGCTTTGTAAAATTTTGCAAAGTAATAATAACAAAAGAGTCATTCTATTTTCATGTTGAATTATCCACTTGGCAATAAATACTAAAAATAGTATGAAATACATCATTTCTTAAAAAAATAAAAACTGGGCTGGCTTAATAATTATGGCGGGAAGTGTATATTAAGAGAATGGAATAAAATGACATATATCTAATTTATTTGTTTAAACGTTATTCTTTTTATGGATACTTACATTTGCTCTGTGTTTTTTCTTAAATCTGTCGTACTTTCTTTTTATAAACTGGAAAACGACGATGATGATCGTCTTGACCGACAACGACAAAAAAAAAAAAAATCAAAAAAAAAAACAAACGTAGATATAAAAATATAAACTTTAATTTTTTCCTTTGTCAGTTGCGGTTGTGTGGCGTGGGGAATGTAACCCTAACCCTAACGCGCGCACACTGGATATGTCGGGATTCATTAACCAGCAGGAGTTCTCTTCTTTTCTCTCTTCTCTGCGTTCTGTTTTTAGTCAGAAAACCCAAAACTGAACTGAACAGAAAACTCAAAACCCAAAACCTGAAATTCTTACGGATGTTTGCTTTCACGGCATTTCGCTTAATTGTGTCATCTATGGCTTGGTCGTCTGTCAATCATCTTCGTCGTTATTGCCGTTCAAGCTCCATCGGCAGTTGTTCGTGTTTTCCACCTTTGATGTCGGCAACTGTTTATGTTTTAAGTCTTTGATATCAATCATATTTCTGTCAGGCCACGGTAATATATTACATCTTGACCGATATGCCACGTAGGACCCCTGTCAGATCTAATAACTGTTCCCCATAGGGGATAAAAGTCTGAATCCTGCCGTAGGACATGAAGTTTTCTAACAAGATTTCTTGAGCATTCAAGCCATTTTATGGAAATAAATATACTGTTTAGGAATAAATTTATAGCTTCTACTTAAAAATGAATATTTTTTTTAATCATTTTACTCCAAGCAAGGCAGAACTGTGACTGGTGTGCAGGGGGTTACATAAGAAATGAGTGATGAGAAAGAGGAACAAGTTACGTGAGTGTCAGAGAATGAGTAAGAGAAGGATGAGAACACAGGTGTGAAAGTGCCTGCATTAGAGTAGAGTGGAAAGGAAGAACATGATACAAGGGTTGTCAGGGAAAGGACGTGAGTCAAGAAAGTAAAAGATGGCAATTAACTTTGCATTTAAATGCCTGGAGATTGTAGCTGTCAGAGAAGTAAGTATATGGAAGGGAATTCCACAGGCGGGAAGTGCGAGAAAAGAAGCTGTGAGAGTAGAAGTTACGTTTACATTTGATTGGTTTCACTTTAAAACGGTGGGACCTAGACGTTAGTCTAGTAGCTCGAGTAAATTCATGCAAAGGGCACCAGGGAGCTAAGCTCATCGAAGCAGAAAACGTGAAAGTATTTGTAGAAGAGACAGAGGGAAGCCACATTACGCCGGTGAGAAAGTGACTAGAGTTGAGCTACTAGGTCGGGATCAATTACATTACAGATTCTACGTTAGATTTTGTCAAGAAGACCGAGATGAATAGCAGTGGTAGCTGAACAGATATGACAGCAGTATTCAATGTCCAAGAGGATGGTATATATATATATATATATATATATATATATAATGGATTCTCCCGTCGCGTTCAACGTATGAGGGTCCAACCTTTTTCCAGCAAGACAACCACACAGAGATTTGTTTATAGTGGTGAAGGCATTGTGTAGTACCATCCACACTTCTTGGAACTGCTGATAACAAACAATTGGTGCAGATGACTGCCACAAATTGCACGAACAGCAGACCTCAATTATTTAACCCATAATTGGAGGGAACGAACGGATTAATACCTTTCCCAAGGGTACCAGTGCGCAAGTGAATGCAGCGTGCTCGACTGAAATTGGAACTCGGCTCACCGATTTCCCCCTCCAAGCCGACATCCACCGCACCCCAGTGAATGCTAACAGCACCTGGTATTCCCAAGTGGCCACCCACCTAAGTACTGACCAGTCTCAACGTTGCTTAACTTCGGTGATCGAGCGGGAACCGGTGTATATATATATATATATATATATATATATATATATATATATATATATATATAAGATAGACTTAGACGAGAAAAGCTTCCTTTGCTCTACAAAGGGAACCGACTTTCCCAGCAGCAGATTAGCTGTGGATTCAATGTATTCACTCCACTCCACTTGAGGTCGGCTGATATAGTTAGGCCTAGGAGGCTCAATGTTTTGCTTTCAGGGAGAGTAGCCTGATCCTTTCTGATGGGAGGTGTCTAAGGTGGTTAAATGATAGCAGCTTCGTTTTGGAAGCATTAAAATATACAAGCCGTTTCTTACTCCATTCCACGACAGACTGGATGTCCTTTTCCAGATCAGTAGCAAAATTTGCCTCGCACCGAACCCTTCATTACATTCACTGAGGTATATGAACTCTATTCCTTGCATTATGACTCGATTGGAAGTCATGAGTTATTTCCCTCTAACCCTGCAAGTTACTCGTTCACCATTGCTCTAGCCTGGTATTGAACTCACAACTCTAAGAGTCTAGTCAGAAACTAACCAACGTCTGTATCCACTGAAGAAAACAGGATAGTACAACGGCCGAAACGTCTTACAAATAGCAACAAAGATGAGGACATTAGTCCGAATAATGTAAATACTGAAACTACTACCTCATCTCAGAAATATAGACAAATACTAAATGAGAGTTATGTCGGATTTAATCCATTTCCTAATATATGTGTATGCATGTACAGCTTAGAAAAGGTATGAATTCATCTGTTTTCCGCCCAGTTATGCTTAAATAGTCGGACAAACTTGGACTTTTAGCTTCGGTTAGGCAAACACACTTGGAAGACAACTCTGTTTGGAGGCCTTGTGGAAAACTCATGATTCGGTCATTCCGAAAAGTATGCTTGGTACTGCACAAATGTTAGCACAATAATCAAATGATATATCTGGTCAGTCTGGCAGTTTGATCTAAGACTTGATCTCCTGGACTCTCATACGACCATCATAGACAGCAAAAACTTTATGAATTAAAAACTGTTGCGCGAATAGACCGAATTTTAAGATTATCACTAGCAAACAAGGTAGATTAAACAATGGATAATTTATGCAGTAATGTGTTCATTTCTTTATTATTATCCTCTCTATTATAATTAAGGCAGCTGAATATATATATATATATATATACTGAATATATATATATATATATATATATATATATATATATATATATATATATATATACTAGCAGTATAGCCCGGTGTTGCTCGGGTGTAATGAAAGCTTTAAAACTAATCCATGGTCTTGGAGCTCAGACTCTTTGGACGTTGGCACGAAAGACTAAAAAAGCAATAGTTGCTTCCAGTTAAAGCGAAACCGTAGACTGAAAGAAAAAGGAATGGATGTATGTCTAATTTTGATTTCCTGGTATCGATATCAAATAAGCTTTTTCATCGTAAACTGAATTTTGAAGGCTAAATAAGTCCTCTGAGTAAATGGTATCATGGCTGAGACTAAGAACTACAATTATACCTACTTAGAGCCAAACCTGAAGCAAAAACTAAAATAAAAGGGCTGAAAAAATACAGACATACAGGCAGATAAACAGACACACGCACAAACATCTTGTCTTATATATATATATTTTTTTTTTTTTTTTTTTTTTAATCATTTCACCCCGAGCAAGGCAGAAACGCCACTGATGTGCAGGGGGTTACATAAATGTAGAAAGATTAATTAGAAAAGAGTGAGGAGTACAAGCTAGTTAGAAAGGAACAATAGAAAACTGAGAAAGCAGGTGCAATGACAGGTACATGGGCGGAGAGAAAGGGAAGGTTATACAGGGGAGGGGAGAGAGAGCTAGAGGCCAGTGGTTAGTAGGTGAGTATTAACTTTGCTTTTAAATTTCTGGAGGTCGTAGCCGTCAGGAAAGCAAGAATACGGGAGTGAGTTCCACAGGCGGGAAGTGCGAGAGAGGAAGCTGCAGGAGTAGAATTGTCGTCTGCGTTTGGCTAACCTGACTGTGAATGGGTGGGACCCAGTTGCCAGTCTGGTTGAACGGGTAAACACCTGTTGAGGAGGCATCAGTGACTTAAGCTCATCCGAGCAGAAGCCATGAAAGTATTTATAGAAGAGACAGAGGGAGGCCACATTTCGACGATGGGAAAGTGGCTGCAGACGAGTCGCCAGATCAGTACCTATCACATTACAGACTCTCCTTTGGAGCTTGTCAAGAACACTGAGGAGAACGGCAGGGGCACCTGACCATAAATGGCAGCAGTACTCCATGCACGGACGGATTGTAAGAACTGCAACCTTGAAACTTCTGAATATCGTTTCTTATGTTTTTGTCTATGAGTGTAACAAATTTGATTAAAATCGGACCACTCCTTCTATAACACAATTTTTTCGATTATCGATTTTCGATATTTATCTAGGGTACCCCGACACAAAACCTAGCTAAGAACACTCGCAGACGTTTATAGTACAACTGTAAATTTTCAAGAAAATCGGTTCAGCCGTTTCGGAGTCTATAGGTAACAGACACAGACACACACACAGCGACAAATTTCCATTTATTATATAAGTTTATATATATATATATATATAAGGTGAAATAAATTGCAAACATTATATTTGCTTATTTTTAATAAAATCCGTTCATACTCACGGATAATCTTTGGTACATTACAATCAAAAGATGTCAGAAATGAGCTGTAACGTTGACAGATGTTATTGTTAAAGCATGAAAAAACTGTTTTTTTTATAAACATTTTAGAACATTACTGCAGTATTCATAGCTGATTCTATTAATTGATGGCTTAAGTTTTTTAATGAATATTGCCTCGAGAATCTGTAGTTTGCTTTTGTTGTTGTCTTGGTGTAGGATAGTTGTATTATCGATCATTACCTTTTAATATTGGGAATGTAGACAGGAATGTTGTTGTAGATGTCTAGAAATGGATGAATGGTCAGACATATGTAATGTAAGATGTCTAGGTAATGTAGTTGTTGTAAATCCAACATATATATTTGTTTTTTAGTCAGAGATACATTCTCCAAAGGGACATTAGAATTGATATATAATGTTGGTTTTACGTAACACGTCAGTTGGTGGGGAGGAGTTATTACGAATAATTAAATTAGTAGTATTGTACCTTTTAAAAGATATTATTAATTTTAATTTTTTATTAAGACCAACGGGAGATATATTAGTACGAATGAGATTTTTTATTATCTTTTCATCCTGTTTGTAGTTATCGTGCATCTAATTACAATAGAAGAGTTTGATATGTTTAGGGTCTTTTGTGGAAGCACCATATTTTGTTTCATGTGTATTGAGGTTTTTGAAACATCGCCTTATTTCTTCATCTACAATGTGGTTTGGGAAGTTATTAATGTGAGTCTGCTTAATATTTTTCAGTTCTGTATAAAATATCTTTTTTGGTGGAGGAGTTGATTTGTGCTAGGTTAAATAATTTTGGATAATTTTCACAATGTTTCATCAGGTAGTTAATAATGATGGTACAACTACCTGATGTGACATTGTTTTTTCGATGTCGAAACAATATGTACACTTTTGTAGTAAATTATAATTTGTACATGTTCTAAGCTATAACTTAGTGCGGATGACTATTTACGCTCTCACACCCTGATTGGGCACTCTGGAGAAATAGTAGAATTATGTAAAACAGTAGCTGCTCTCGCATGTACGCATCGCTCATTCAGTAATGAATTAGATCACTCTGGCTATTGGGTGTGTATAATGATAATATACATGCTAAAAATCTGCCTTCTTCTACAGAGCGCCCATAGCCCAGAGGTAGAATCACCGACTGACGCCAATTCGGTCGGGTTTCAATCCTGGGTTAAAAGCAATCGGAGTCTAACCATACTGATGAGCTGTGATACTGCGAAACAAATCTGTCTGCGGATGACTATATATATATATCCCTCCTGTCATGCTCATGGAGAGAGACTGACTCAACAGCGAGGCAACGTAGGGTAAATTCATTAAAGAGACAATTATGAGGCAGCGTCGGCTCCGTTCACTTTCTTTAGTACCAGTTATTAAACTTTACTCCCAGATATGAAAGTTTTTGCCGCGTGTTTGCTCTTTAACATGGCCTTATTATTGTACCTTTTTGCAATAACTATGTCGTCGAGTAGTGAAAAACATACATATATATATACTCTGTATTATAATGAAGACCGTTGAGTATTTATTAGTATATATATATATATATATATATATAGTTCGAATTCCAGTTGATTTTCCTTGCATTCACTTATGCGCAAATAACCTTGGGAAAGCTATTAATCCGTGTCTTCCCTTCAATTATGGATTAAATAACAGGACAGCCTGGGTTCTATAGCCTTGGTTGGTAACCAGTCTACCGCAGAAACTAATGACAACCTACTGCGGGATAATCTTCTCTCCAGTCTGTCATGTCTCTTTCGAGACATGATCACCCAATCGTGTATCACGTATCGCACTTAACTGACTGACTGATATATATATATATATTATTGTTATTGTTTTGCATGTCTCATTATTTAGATCAATATATACGTAGCCGTCATTTTAGACGACATATCTATATAAATATTTTACCGTTATTTTTGACGGTAGGTGTACACCCGATGTTGAATATCTGGTAAAACCCTTTAAGAAGAGGAAGTACCTCTATCCAGAAGAGATTGTGTAGATTTGGTCTGAAACCTTAAATGTCTTGCCGATTTTTCGTAATCCAGACGGTTACCCAAATCTTTTGACATATATATATATATATATATATATATATATATATATATATATATTATCTTTTTCTTTGAAGGAAACTTTTGTAAATGTATATAGTCATACATGATGGGTCTGTGCAGTGTGCATGAAAGAAGCCAAGAATTACCTATTAGATCTTAACGGCGTCCTGCTGTAGAATTGCAGGCAGCTATAACGGCTTTCAGCCACCAAAGACATCTCTTCTCGGTGTAATATGTCTGTAGGGACCCGGTTCTAACCCTCCTAGACTGACAGCTTTTTGACTTATTCTTTCATCTATATTACATTTAAAATTCCCCATATCCCTCTTAAAATTGTTGTGCTTCTCTTTCTAAGTATTTCTGTTTAACACATCTACTTACAAGGAGTAAGTGTGCCGCTATGTGTCATCGGTTTATACGTGAGAATTTTCTTATGCTGAATTTAGGCTGGTACAGAGCTAGTTGTGTGGAACGTCCTCCACTGATTGGATTCACCGCATATAATGTTCTGCTAGACTTGCTGGCTAAGCGTTACTCAACGGCAAGGCGTCGTTCGTTTTTCAGTGCATTCGTATTTGAACCAGGAATTTTTTTGCGGTCATTTTGGAAAAATAGGAACTCAATAAACAGTTAAAAATTAATTTTAGCTCGAAAACTTTTACACACAAATAATATTAGGCTGGTCTCTAACTTGGACTAAATCACAATAATGAGACACCCATAAGAATCGAATGTACATTTGCTAGACTCGTGATCAGACTACTTCAATACGAAATTACAAAACGGTAAACTAGAAATAAGGATTATGGTGCAGTGGATATCGGCTCGGAACAAGAAAGCGGGGAGCCGTGTTCGAAACCTAGTTGAATTCCTTGCATTCACTTACTTGCAAATATCTTTGGAAAAGGTATTAAGCCGTCTCTATGCAAGTTTAGTGCAATTATTACAATGATGTCATTACAGTAATTATTATAAAAAAAAAAACTTTTGTCACGGCATAGCCCGGAAAAATACTTTCTCTGATTGTCTTCTGTGATAAAAACAATTTCTAGTTTCAGTCAGTCAAGGGCCATACGTGATACACACTTGGGCGATCATATCTCGAAAGAGACATGACTGACTGGGCAGAAGATTATCCAGCAGTAGTTTGCCAGTGTTTTCTACAATATACTGGTTACCAGCCAAGGCTATAGAACCTAATTTGCCCTGTTATTTTACTCATATCTGGCGGGAGAAGTGATGTATTATATTATTACGTAGTAATTAGTGGAGGATCAATTTATCACTTCATAGCAATAGAAAACCGACCCCCCACTTTATGCTCAGTAGAAGTTTTATGTATGTTTACAACTATTATATTCAGTCAGTCAGTTAAGTGCCATACGGGATTCACGCTTTGTGCTGCCATTTAACTTATAGCTGGAGGGAGAAGAGATAGATTATATTACATTATTATATTAAGTATAATTAGTGGGGGATCAGTTTATTACTTAATAACAAGAGAAAACCGACCCCTCACTTTAAACCCAGTAGATGTCTTAATTATGTTTCCCAACTATTATATTCAGTCAGTCAGTTAAGTTCCATACGTGATACAAGCTTTAAGCGATCATGTCTCGAAAGAGACATGACTGACTGGGCAGAAAATTATCCCGCTGTTGGTTTCCATTGCTTTCTGCGGTAGACTGGTTGCCAACCAAGGTTATAAAACCCAATCTGTCCTGCCATTTAACTCATAGCTGAAGGGAGAAGAGATAGATTATATTACATTATTATATTAAGTATAATTAGTGGGGAATGTTGTTTTAATCACGAACGGGCCCCAATTTAGCGTACCACAAACAAGCGTAACAAAAGAAAAAAAAATGATTAACCAAAAATACAGAGTTTAAATACAGACAAATACTTAATTAAAAGACAATAGATACAAATATTCACGAATATACAATTTTGCATTCAAATAGAAAACGTATAGTTTACTCCTGGCAGGCGAAGTGTTACGAGGAAGAGAAGGGGAGGGGAAGTGTCAAATATCTTTACCCAGTTAAGTTGGCTAGGAATTTAAGTGCTATACTTTTGGGAAATCCTTACATGCGTAAATAAAGACTAATTATTGGCTTGGTCAATGAAAGAGGCAAACATATGTATTTACCCAGATGGTTCCATATGGTTCTCTTTCAGGTTTTAGTTGTTCGGACTTTTCTGTGAGATTCTTTCGGCTGGATATAAATCCTTTAATCATAACCGGAATTGATATGACAGCAATTCCTTTTAACAACTTTTTCAAGTTTTAGTTTGTCGTCGACTTTACTAAGAGAGATACTTCCGGCTGGATATAAATCCTTGAATCGAAACCGGAGCTGATGAGGTCAGCACATTCTTTTATCAGCTGTTTCAAGTTTTAGTTTTTGTCGTCGACTTAGAGAGATTCTTTAGGCTGGATATACAATCTTGAATCAAAACCGGAGCTGATGAGGTCAACCCATCCTGCTATCAACTAAGTGCTCCGTACCCAAAACCTATTTTTATAGGGGCTAACACTTAATTTGGATATTTCTAGAACCTTTCGAATTCTCTACTCTACTGGAATTTTCTACAATCTTCCAAACCGTTCTATTTCTAATTTCCTTATTTTTACGGCTATTTCATGAATTAAAACTTTTTTAAAACAACATGTAGGACTCAGTAGAATCCCTTACTACAACTTTTTAGACATTATATATATATATATATATATATATATATATATATATATATATATAAATGCATCCTCGTAACAGGGACTAGTTTATTACATCATATCAATAGAAAACCGATCCCCTACTTTATGCCCAGTAGACGCTTTAATTATGTTTCCAATACGTGATACACACTTTGGGTGATCAGGTTTCGAAAGAGATATGACTGACTGGACAGAAGATTAGCCCGCACTAAGTTGCCATTGCTTTCTGCGGTAGCGTGGTTGCAAGCCAAGACTATAGAACCCAATCTGTCTTGTTATTTAACCCATAATTGGAGAGAAGAAACGGATTAATACCTTTCCCAAGGTTATTTGTGCGTAAGTGAATGAAACGATGTGCGTTGTGGTACAGTGGATATCGACTCGGAACAAGAAATCGGGGAGCCGATTTCGAATTCCAGTCGTTAAGCATAGCCATGTAGATAATATTAGACAGATTTTAGTCGATAACATAATAATACTCCCGCATACACACAATAAAAAGAAAATTCAGATATTGGAGGCCATCTACATTAAAGCAAAACAACCAACTATTAATAAAATCGCATTTCAATCTAGTCATAACACATTACATTGCATTTAGACATATGATTTTGTTAGCACTTTGGTCTCTTACGCGGGGTGACGCCATAGAACCGCATTACAAATTTACGACATGCGTCTGCTATTCGGTGACTGTTATCGTTGCATATCAGTGTTTTATGTCAACACAAGATGATATCGTTTTCGATGATGGATGTCATTATGTTAACGTCCCTGTAACATCTCTGAAGATGGCGCATATGAGCCGAAAGCTTAGAACCTACATAATAAAAAAAGATCTCTGTTAACCTCAGTGTCCTCTTTTTTATTTGTCTCTCCTCCTCCTCCTCTTCTCTCCCCTCCTCTCTCTCTCTCACACACACACACAGACTCTCACTGTCTCTCTCTCTCTCATATATATATATATACATTGTAAGAAAGTTATGGAACACGTACGTTTTAAACCCACTGTTCATGCATTTACTTTTATAAAGAGTGCTCGATACAACGTAGAGCTTTATATTTTAATGGTTGTTACAATGGTTTATAAAAGCATAGTATCACTACACGAAAATTTTCGCGTTTCGGAGCTGTGTGTGCTCCTCATCTAGTGATGAGTTGGGGAAAGAAGTAGGAGGTAGCTGGTGAGGATCGAACTCACTTATACCAGCGAGACCAGCTTACTAACCATTACACCACACCGGGGTGGGCTTTATATATATATATATATATATATATATATATAGTGTATCGAGACAGATAATTTTCTAAACATATAATTTTCTAAACATATAATGTTAAATATAAGAGACAATGAACGTCTATTATGTTTAATCATGAGCCGTTCTAAAGATCGTATTTTGGTTTATTTCAGAAATTTCGAAAGCTTAATAAAAAATTATCCAAATTTTGGAGAATGTTTGTCTTTATTTTCACCTGAAATTAAAGCCAAAATACGATATGTGTGTGTGTGTGTATGAGTGAGTGTGTGTGTGAGTGTGTGTGTGCGTGTGTGTGTGTGTATGTGCGCGCGCGACCATTAATTTTATCATTTGCACTTCAAGATACCGTCTTCAATGATGAATGATATTTTATTTCATGTGGGCTGTTTATTTTGTATAATAATAGCTCCTGAGTTTATGAATCTTTCGTCGCTTTGACTGCTGTATAGTAAGTTAGTTTTTTTTTACTAGCATTTGTATGATGTTGATAGTTGTATGTTTTATCGTTCGTGTTTAATGATCTGACTGATATGGATTTAAGTGATTCACATCTTATAAACAAATGAAATAAAACTGCGGGGAGAGCAAGGATATGACAAAATATTATTCGCCGGAAGTAGTTAATAGAAAAAATATAAGAAAAAAAAAAAAAAAGGTTACTGATTATCTAAACTTATTTATAAATGGAACTTTGTCTGTGTGTGCATGTGTGTGTGTGTCTGTGTGTGCATCTGTTACCTATAGACTCCGAAACGGCTGAACCGATTTTCTTGAAAATTTACACAGTGTTACTATAAGCGTCTGCGAGTATTCTTAGCTAGGTTTTGTGTCGAGGTACCCCCGATAAATATCGAAAATCGATAATCGAAAAAATCGGGTTATAGAAAGAGTGGTCCCATTTTTGATACACTCGTTGACAAAGACATCAGAAACAATATTCAGAAGGTTCAAGGTTGCAGTTCTCACAATAGTGCAGAAAATCGATAATATATACATATATAAAAAGCAAGTTGTTTGTGTGTGTGTCTGTTTATCTGCCTGTCAGTCAGTCAGTCAGTCAAATACCATACGTGATACACGCTTGGGCGATCATGTCTCGAAAGAGACATGACTGATTGGGCAGAAGATTATCTCGCAGTAGGCTGTCATTGCTTTATACGGTAGACTAGTTGCCGACAAAGGCTATAGAACCCAATCTGTCCTGTTATTTAATCCATAACTGGAAGAAATAGACGGATTCATACCTTTCCCAAGGGTATTTGCGCGTAAGTGAATGCAATGAATTCAGCTGAAATTCGAACTCGGCTCCCCGATTTCTCGTTCCGAGCCGATATCCAATGCACCACAACGCACATCCGCCTGTATGTCTGTATTTTTTTCAGCTCTTTTATTTTAGTTTTTGCTTCGAGTTTGGCTCTAAGTAGGTATAATTGTAGTTCTTAGTCTCAGCCATGATACCATTTACTCAGAGGACTTATTTAGCCTTCAAAATTCAGTTTACAACGAAAGAAACTTATTTGATATCGATACCAGGAAATCAAAATTAGACTTACATCCATTCATTTTTCTTTAAGTCTATGGTTTCGCTTTAACTTGAAACAGCTATTGCTTTTTAGTCTTTCGTGATAACATCCAAAGAGTCTGAGCTCCAGGACCATGGATTAGTTTTAAAGCTTTCATTACATCCGAACAACGCCGCGCTATACTACTAGTTGCTTATATAATTTTGATTGGTCTTGTTCTTGATTTTTGTCGGATACAGATACTTTCTCAACGGTGAAATGTGGCTTCCCTGTGTCTCTTCTACAAATACTTTCACGGCTTCTACTCCGATGAACTTAGCTCACTGGTGTACCCTATCTACGAATTTACTTGAGTCACAAAATTAGCAACTAGGTCCCACCCTTTTACTGTGAAACCAATAAAATGTAATCGCAAATTCTACTCCAGTAGCTTCTTTTCTCGCACTTCCCGCCTGTGGAATTCCCTCCCGTTTACTTGCTTACACAGCTACAATCATTAAGAATTTAACTATAAAGTCAATAGTCATCTCCTATCTCACTAACCTGCAGCCACTCTCTCTCTCTCTCTCTCTCTCTCTCTCTCTCTCTCATGCTCCTTTCTTCACCCACTCCACTCTCATCAGTATTCTCATACTTCTCTTACCCACTTCCTGACACCCTCTATAACCTGTCACTCTTTCTCATAACTTTTCTATTATGTAACCCCCTACAAAACAGTAGGAGTTAAATGCCTTGCTTGGGGCATATGAACATTTAAAAACTATATATATTTTTTTCTCGATTTAGCTCAGAAGAGCGAGGAGCAATAAACACTCAGCCTTTCTTCTTCTTTTGTTATTTCTTTATTTTATTTTTCAATTCATGCTTTTACGGCGGATAACAAACTGTTCATATCCTCTTTTTTATGAGAATATCTGCTGTTTTAAAATGTCTGTTTTCAAAGCCATAAGAAGCATATTAAACGTTTGCGATTGTATTTATTTAATTATTTATAAACCCGAGTAAACTTAGACGGGGGATGTGAGTTGTGGTGCATTGGATATCGACTCGGAACAAGAAATCGGGTAGCCGAGTTCGAATTCTAGTTAAATTCCTTGTATTTACTTACTCGCAAATACTTATATCTATTAATCCGTCTCTTCCCTAGAGTTATGGGTTAAATAACAGAACAAATTGGGTTCTATAGCCTTGGCTGACAGCCAGTCTACCACAGGAAGCAATGGCAACCTGCTGCTGGATAATCTTCTGTCCAGTAAGTCATGCCACTTTCGAGACATGATCACCTAAAATGTATGGCACTTAACTGACTGATAGCACTTTACAATAGTTGGAAATATAATTAAAACTTCTAGTGGGCATAAAGTGGGGATCGGTTTTCTATTGCTATGAAGTAATAAACTGATCCCCCACTATTTATACATGATATAATAATGGAGTATAATCTATCTCTTCTCCCTCCAGCTATGAGATAAATGCCAGGACACATTGGGTTCTATAGCCTTGGCTAGCAACCAGTCTTCCGCAGAAAGTAATGGCTACCTACTGCTGGATAATTTCCAGCCTAGTCAGTTATGTCTCTTTCAAGACATGATCACCCAAAGCGTCTATCACGTATGATACTTAACTGACTGTCTCGTATGATACTAACAGTGATTTCGTACATTTTTGAGCACTTCGAGAAAAGTATTTATTCTCATTGGTTTGAGCCAATGGAAAGTGACATTTGATTTGCCGTGATTGGAGTGTATTTTTCTGAAAAAATGATAAAAAACTCAGACATTTACTAAGTTCCATTGCGTACTCAGTGTCCTAGAAAATACAAGCCACCAAATCCCAATCACTTCGAGCCGAAGAAAAAGAACTCATATGTCTAGAAATATGAAGGCGTTTTAAGAGGCTCTATTCGACCTTTTAATAAGCTCTTAAGCACGCGTATGAAGCCATGCAAGTGCTTGCTGTTATTATTTTTTAAAAAGCTGTATGGGCCTTAACTTTATCTTCCCTGACGCCGCTTTTCTTCGACTGAAAACAACAGCTCACAAAAGGTAGCCTAAGTCAATAGAGACGAAACAAGTCAAGCACTTCTTTTTGTAATCGGACATAAAGGAAAAGAAACAGGGACAAATAGTTGCTGTTAAAATGGCGGAAGAAATAACCCTGTCATTATTATCTGTAGTCACTGGGCATTAACACCAGGTAAAGCTAGTGGTTTTCAATAGAGATCGAGTGCTGGAAAGAATCTAAACTTATTTATAAATGGAACTTTGTCTGTGTGTGTGTGTGTGTGTGTGTGTGTGTGTGTGTGTGTGTGTGTGTGTCCGTTACCTATAGACTCTGAAACGGCTGAACCGATTTTCTTGAAAATTTGCACAGTTCTACTATAAGCGTCTGCGAGTGTTCTTAGCTCGGTTTTGTTTCGAGGTACCCTAAATAAATATCAAAAATCGATAATCAAAAAAATCGGGTTATAGAGGGAGTGGTCCGATTTTAATCAAATTTTATACACTCATAGACAAAGACACAAGAAACGATATTCAAAAGTTTCAAGGTTGCGGTTCTTACAATAGTGCATAAAATCGATAATATATATGTATAAAAGGCAAGATGTTTGCTTGTGTGTCTGTTTATCTGCCTGTATGTCTATTTTTTCAGCCCTTTTATTTTAGTTTTTGCTTCGAGTTTGGCTCTAAGTAGGTATAATTGTAGTTCCTAGTCTCAGCCATGATACCATTAACTCAGAGGATTTATTTAGCCTTCAAAATTCAGTTTACGATGAAAAATCTTATTTGATATCGATACCAGGAAATCAAAATTTGGCTTACATCCATTCATTTTTCTTTCAGTCTACGGTTTCGCTTTAACTGGAAACAACTATAGCTTTTTAGTGTTTCGTGTCAACGTCCAAAGAGTCTGAGCTTCAGGACCATGGATTAGTTTTAAAGCTCTCATCACACCTGACCAACGCCGGACTATGCTGCTCGTTTGTCTATATTTCTGAGATTAGGTAGTATTTACACTACATTGTTCAGACTATTTTCCTCGTGTTTACAACGTTTCGTTCGTTGTATGCTACGGCTTTCTTCAGGTATTAATGTGACGACGCTCTCGGATCGCTGTCGTGATGGCTTAGACACAGTAGATGTTCTTCAAGTCGTCTATTACAACGAGGTTCTTCCTCACCCACGCTGTGAACTTTGATCCTAAGGAAAGCACGTTGAGATCTTGCTAGCTGTCTCTTTACCACGTTAACCAGACTGGACGCGCATGCACACTTGGGTTAACGAAAACGGCACTAAAAGTAAATTGAATGACGCCTGGAGAAGTTGCGGAAAAAAAATCTTTATATACATAAAAAAAAAAAAAAAAATTAGAATATGACAGACGTCAATTTCTTATCTTTACAAAGAAGCGAAAGTTTCGTATGAGGGGTAATGAATTTTGAATAGAACCCTTTATTACGATCACTGGGGTATGTCATTCTAATTCCATGTGCGATTCCACTTCTGGTAGCCATGTAGTTATCTCTCTTTAACTTAACACTTTTAAGTTATTTGTTCCAGACTGCTGTAACCTGGTATTGAACTCACAACTCTTTGGAACATACCAACGGCTATAACTACTGGGCCGTGTGTCCTTGTTACTAAGAGAAATTAATCAAACATAAGAATATATATGCCACTTCTGTCATTTTGTTAATTCTCCTAAGACGGGAGGTTAGTATTTTGCATACGTAACTATCCTCATGCGTAATCTTGAAGACAGAATGTATGTTTAAAAATCTTCAAAATCTATCAAAATACTATACATTCTAGACTTAATTCCTCATCTTACGTCCATACAACAAACGGATTTAGTAATCCACTACATTGGGTGGCTCTTAGATCCTGTATTAGGTAAAACTTTACTTAAAGAAAAAATAATTTTACAGAGACAGATTTACAGTATTGTTAAACACTGCGTTTTTTTTGTTTTTTTTTTGTTTTTTTGTTTTTGGAAACTGCGCTCTTCTGAAAATATCAAATATTGGAACTTTCTTTCTGATTGACCTAAGAAAGTTTGACTTTGCTTTATATAGTACGAGGTACCCTTCAAATCTCAACCAAATTCTTCAAGAGACAATTTTTGGGGCGGGAATATATATATATATATATAAATTTATTATAAATTATATTTTAGAACATGTACAAAATTTTATATATCCACTACAAATCGTGCATTTGTTTCGACATTGAAACTACAATGTCCCCTCAGGTGGTGTGGACAGGAATGGAAAGCCTCTTTTCTTATATTTGATGAGTTGTGTGTGGGATGTTGGTGGGGGTTAGTGACAAGGGAATAAGTTTTGTGAATTGTCCGTTTGAATTTTGAAGAAAGTGGTGTGGGTAGTGAATATAGTTGATTAATGATTTAAAAGCTTGTTGCTATTCATATATTTAATGATTTCAATTATTTTCTTGAAGACACATGTTTCCTTTGTCTTCAAGAAAAAATTGAAACCATTAAATAAATGAATAGCAACAAGCTTTTAAACCAGAGGCATGAAACCACAGTAAACTGCAAGTACATTAAAGAACTAATCTTACAATCATGCTAAAAAATACTACAAAAGCCAGAGCTAGGACCCCCTAGAAATGATACACCTTCATTGTACTAACAACTCTCCTAGACACACTACAAACTGTGATCTAATTTTTTTTAAAGAGTTTTTTTTTTAAATTAAAAATTCTATAGAAAAAATCGATTCCTTAAATTCTAAATTAAGGTTAAATATACAAAATTAGATTAATGATAAAAACTGCTCTTAAATACACACATTAAATTTACCTATTACCTTAAATACAAACATACCTACAACCTATTCACCTATTACCTTAAATACAAACATTACTTTAAATACAAACATGTAATCTTTCCTCCTACATAAAATTCTACTTATTACGCACCTATTACCTACTTAACTATTACCATAAATTTTTAACTTTAAATTTTATCTCTTACATTAAATCTTACCACAAAATGTATACTAATTATAATTAAAAATTTAATAGAAAAAATAGATCCCCTAAATCGAAAATTAAAGTTAAATGTACAAAATTAGATTAATTATAAAAACTCTGCTTAAATACAAAAATATTCTGTACAAAATAAGCATTAAGTCTAATCTCATCCCAACTCAGCTCCTCTAAGAAATCCAAAGGATATAGTCTAGTCGCAAGATAATAAAAACTTACATTCTAACTGCTAATGTTAAACTTGTCTACAAAACTTTCAGACACACATTAACCAACTATATTCACTACCCACAGCACTTTCTTCAAAATTCAAACGGACAATTCACAAGATTTATCCCCTTATCACTAACTCCCACCAACATCCCACACACAACTCATCAAATATAAGAAAAGAGGCTTTCCATTCCTGTCCACACCACCTGAGGAGACATTGTTGTTTCAATGTCGAAACTAATGTACGATTTGTAGTGGATATATAAAATTATGTACATGTTCTAAAATATAATTTATAATAAATATTCACAGCTCTATATATTATATATCGAGCACTATTTCAAATGAATGTTTTGGACGTTGTAAAAATTTTTTTTCTTCGTTCCTTATTCACTCGGATATATATATTATTCGAGAAGTATTAGGAGGATTTGAACAATTATTAATAAATCATCGAGCTTTATATTCAACCTCAACAGAAAGCAGAAAGCACTGGACGGTCGTTTCGTCCTATATTTGGGACTCATCAGCAGTGCGCATCCACTACCAGGAATCGAACCCAGACAGTTTTGGTTATTTATCTGATGTTATACCAACTGTACCACGGGCGCTGGAAACGAATACGTAACGAATTAAGCTCCATGAAGTGCGCCGCTCCTCACGAATTCCGTGGTGGAACTAATCTAAGCTCCTTTGCCCATAGGATAGTGCCTCCCCAACCAACGACTGCCTCAACTAAGCTTAATTAATATATATATATATATATAGTTATCCGCAGACAGATCTGTATAACAGCTCATCATCATTAGATATCCGATTGCTTTTACTCAGGATTGAAAGCCGACCGAATTGGCGTCAGTCTGCGATTCTGCCTCTGAACTATGGGCGCTCGGTAGAAGGTGGTAGATTTTAGCGTGTGATGTATCATACGCCAGTAGCCAGAGTTCTCTAATTCATTATTGAATGAGCGATGCATAGATGCCTGAGTAGCTACTGTTTTTCAAAATCTACCATTCTTCCAGAGTGCTCCATCAGGTTGTGAGAGCGTAAATAGTCATCCGCAGACAAATCTGTTTCGCTGTATCACGGCTCATCATTACGGTTAGACATCCGATTGTTTTTAACCAGGATTGAAAATGTTTGAATCAATATATATATATTGTTTCAAACATTATTATAGTGGATAATCGTGTTTAAAAATCGATGTCAGGTGTTTATTTTTTGCTTTAAACAGTGTGTACTGCATTTATCGTTCTGCAGATATGCGATTTCGAGAAAAATCGTGATGATTTCCTTAAAAAGGGAAAACAGAGTCATGCTTTATTGAGTCACTTTTCATATCCGAGCAGTAAATTACACCGGATCAAATGGGTGTTTCTCCTACAAAGGCGGGCGCAAATTCGATTACGGAAAAAGAGCCAATTTTCCTTGTTAAGATTTTTTAAAGTAAGGAGAATGGCGCTTTAAAGACGAAAAATTTCAGCTTAAAAATAAATTTTTAAATTCTTTAGAAAAAAAAAATATACACACACACAAACACACACACACACATACACAAGAGTCTTGCTCATGAAAATGACATTCTCTATTTCGCGTGCTGTCACCGGTACGCGAGCCATCGTCTACCGGTACGCAGAAATTTTCCAGAAAAGAAAGAAATAATAGAAATATTCTATGCCACGAGAGACTTCCAAGATATTTGACTCGTTTTTTTTTTGTTTTTTTTTTTGTTTTTACATTTTCATTTTAGTTTTATATTATTATGGCTACATTGTTCGTTTACTCACTCATGTTAAAAGTTATTGCTATCCAACTAACGAATGCGATATAATGAACAGCAAATCAGTGAACTGAATACGCATCAGACTGTGTTCTATTCATGCAGGGCCGTAGCTGATGCTAAAAAAACATCGGGCACAGAGAAAATTGCCCGGATTTATTAGTTGACAATGTGATGACGTCATCAGTGTCATCCGTTTCCAGAAACTATGATTTTTGCGAATTTTTTTGGCTATTCCAATGGAAATTAGGCACAGAGCGTGAACAAAAGCAGAAAATCGGGTTCGGACTTTCTGAGTATAACCAGTTTTTTCTCCCAAAATTAATAAATAAACAGATTTTTATTGCATTCATTCGGATGTTTTCTTCGTTTTTCTTTCTTTCTTTCTTTCTTTCTTTCTTTCTTTCTTCGTGAATTGTTTAGTTTGATTTCTGACGAAGACATTTTTCCTTGCCCGGATTTTCACTATGATTGCATGGATCGGCCCGAACCCGTTTCCAGTGTGCCCGGTAGTCAGATACAGCCATGCAATCATATATCCATGATATATACATATCATATACTTTAAATACGTCTTAAATTAATAACAATTAATATTTTGTTTCACTGTTTGTCTATTATTTTAGAAGATTAATGCCTTTTATTAAATTCAAATTGCTTACGAAGTATTAATTTTAACTTTAAATATTTTTTCTGGATTTGTAAAAATATATATACCTTCCAAACCAGTGACCATAACTAATATAGCACAAATATGGTACCGGTCAATGGCACACTGGGAAGACTTGTTACGTCAATGATGACTGCCTTTAGAATGAACAAGTTATCATGTCCTCATGTTTATTACAGATAGTCTCAAAATATCTCTGAAATGGTACATATCTCAAAAAAAAAAAAAAAAAAAATTCCGGGATTCACAGTCCCCCGCGTCTTACTCAGCGGGATTGGCTTGCTTTGCTTGCCGGTCCCTGGCACATTGAAAAAAAAAACTACCGGTCCGCCACATCAGATCGTTTGAGACGCAAGGGTATTTGTAGGTAAGTGAATGCAAGGGATTCAAGTGGAATTCGAACTTGGCTTCCCGATTTGTCGTTCTGAGTCGATATCCACTGCACCACAACACATATTGCTTAAACTTTTGATCAGAAAAACAAATTGCATCGTACAAAATAAATCTTATGATATTGCGTCTAATATTTTTTATCATGCACCAACATCACTTATCTATTCATTTCCACAGAAAAAGTTGTTGATTCACTGTGTTGTTCAAACGAGCCATTTGCTCACGATTTAATTTATTTTGAATTTCACCCAACTCACCCAAACATGTATTTTCCTCAGTAGATTCTCTTTACGTTGAGATGTTGAAAATTACCGGAGATTTTGATATCTTTTTATTTTCTTTGTTTTTAGTTTGCAGAATGAATCCATTTTCCTTGCCACTAAGTAACCTGTCCCAAAAAGGACATTTCTTCTGTTGAAGAAGAGAGGAAGGCATATGCTTAAACACAGGTCAATATTCGTTTTTTTTTTTAAAGTTTATGAGGAGTATATATTCTAACGCCTGGATTTTGTCAAAAACTTTAAAACGACAACGTAAATGATTGATTCTATACACGATAAAGAGTTGAACAAATCCCATGAGCAATATATTTTCTAACGCCTGGATTTTGACGAAAAATTTAAAACGACTACGTAATAAATGATTGATTGTATAGACGATAAAGACTTGAACAAATTCCATTGTAAACTTTTGCATCAACGTAACAGATCGGTTAACATTTACATTTTTTTTACGCATCAAATTCGAGACGTTTGTTTTCTGCGGATGTAACTAAATGCCCTCGATCAAAATGGAGATAGGCTGACTAGACCATAAATTGACGCTAAATAGGCCGATTAGAAAAAAGAAAACTACTCGAGCTGAAATTAAACGACAGACACTGCTCTTTCAAGTGTGATTTTAACAGCGCACTGATTCGCACTATTTTTACTTGGCGCATCGATTCTCATTCTTTCAGTGTGTGAACTACTTTTTTTTTCTCTCCCACTCGTTCTTTCTTTTATGACAAAGGAAGCCGATCTAGGCAAGCAGAAGCGAAAGAAAAGATTTTTAAAATGGAGACGTCATTCGTAAAGAAGGATGAATAAATACGAAGCAAACATTGAAAACATATTTAGAGAAATAAGAAAGTGAGAGAATTTAACAGTAGTTTAGATGAGTAATAGTTGACTTAGTTTTTTCAAGTATGTAGTAAGCTTATCGTCGGATGTGCGTTGTGGTGCAGAGGATATCGACTCGTAACGAGAAATCGGGGAGCCGAGTTCGAATTTCAGTTAAATTCCTCGCATTCACTTGCGCACAAATACTCTTGGGAAAGGTATTAATCCATCTCTTCCCTCTAGTTGTGGGTCAAATAACAGGACAGATTCTATAGTCTTGGTTGGCAACCAATCTACCGCAGAAAGCAATGGCAACCTACTGCAGGATAATCTTCTGCCCAGTCAGTCATGTCTCTTTCGAGACATGATCGCCCAAGCGTGTTTCACGTATGGCACTTAACTGACTAAATATAATAGTTGAAAAACATAATTAAAACTTCTACTAGGCATAAAGTGAGGGATCGGTTTTCTATTGTTATGAAGTAATAAACTGACCCCCACTAATTATTAATATAATACATCTCTTCTCCCTCTAGCTATGAGTCAAACAACAAGACAGATTGGGTTCTATAGCTTTGGTCGGCAACCAGTCTACCGCAGAAAGCAATGGCAACCTACTGCGGGATAATCTTTTGCTCATTCAGTCATGTCTATTTCGAGACATGATCGCCCAAAGCGTGTATAACGTATGGCACTTAACTGACTGACTGAATAATAATAATTGCAAACATTATTAATACTTCCACTGGGTATAAAGTGGGGGATCGGTTTTCTATTGTTATGAAGTAATAAAGTGATCCCCCACTAATTATACTTAACATAATAATGTCATATAATCTATCTCTTCTCCCTCCAGCTATGAGTTAAATGGCAGGACAGATTGGGTTCTATAGACTTGGCTGGCAAACAGTCTACCGCAGAAAGCAATAGCAACCTACTGCGGGATAATCTTCTGCCCAGTCAGTCATGTCTCTTTCGAGACATGATCGCCCAAAGCGTGTATCACGTAAAGCCCTTAACTGACTGATAAGTAGAGCAGTTTTTCTATCTTTTTATCTCATAACGATTTGTCAATCACTATTATTATGATTATTATTATTAGTAGTAATAGTAGTAATTCTGATTATTTTTTATGTTTATCTCAATTTTTTTATAGCTATTTATCAATATAACTATTCAATCCTTTTCTACTTACAATCCCTTCCTTCTTGATTTTCGATTCATTTGTATTGTGCAATCATCGTAATGCACTTACATTATTTGTTATTATTCGGTCAAGCTAGCTCGGGCATTAATAAATCTATTACGCCAACCATCACAGTTTTGCATCAAAGTTGGAAAGTAATTAGTTTGGCATTTTCTGTTATTACATCCACTTCTAGGAAATTTAGGTCACTGTGTCGGGCCAGTAAGATTTTTCCGCCTGAATCCATCTTGCACATATACAAATCAACCATCCGTCCGTGCATAAGATATTAAAAATATAAATTAATAATTAATAAGATACCACAATTTACACCCGCATCAGTAAGAAATCTGGCAAGGCGGACAAACATGACCTCACTGCTGACCTTCAGAACGATCTACACTCAGTGGTGGACTGTAGTAAGAAGTGACTTGTAAATTTCAATGCGTCTAAAACGAAAGTCCTATCTGTCAACCATAACCGGTAACCTCCCCCACCCATAAGCATGGACCAAGCGAGTCTCCCTGAAAACAACATACTGCGCCTCCCCGGCCTTATCCTATCTTCCGAGCTCAAGTGGAATCATCACATTCAGTCAATAGCTAAATCGACTGCTAGAAAAATTGGATCACTGTCGGGCCCGGGAAGTTTTTTTTCCGCCTGACTCTTGCACATAAACAAATCAACCATGCGACCGTGCATGGAATACTGTTGTCATATCTGGTCAGGCACCCCTGCTGTTCGTCTCAGGGTTCTCAACAGGCTCCAGAGGAGAATCTGTAATGTGATTGGTCCTGACCTGGCAGCTCGACTCCAGCCACTTTCTCAACGGCGGGATGAGACTTCACTCTGTCTCTTCTATGAATAATTTCATTGCTTCTGCTCTGACTAACTTAAGGCACTGAGGACCCCTCCACAAGAATTTACTCTGGCAACAAGGTCCTACCCTTTTACAGTTTGATCAACCAAATGCAGGTGTCAATTCTATTTAAGCAGCTTTCTTTTCTTGCGCTTCCCACCTGTGGAACTCTCTTCCATATACTTGCTTTCCTGACGGCTACAACCTCCAGCAATTTAAATGCAAAGTCAATTCTCACCTCTTATCCACTTAGCTGCATCCCTTTCCACATCAACCCTGTATCTTGTTCTTTTACTTTCTCTGTACCTTCACAACTGTCTTCACTCCTGTGTTCACATCCTTCTCTTGCCCTTTCTCTTTCACGCGCTGTAGCTGGTTCGTGTTTGTCTTCACTCTCCCCTTGTCTAATACTTCAACTCTCTTATGTAGCCCCCTGCACATTAGTGGCGGTTCCGCCTCTTTGGGGTGGGATGACTGAATAAAAAAATAAAAAATAAAAAAGTTGGACAATATAAGTAGTTACTGAGGGACTAACCGAATTCGCGCCATGGCTAAGTGTCCAGAGCAGCAGTTCACTCGCAAGTGCTCTTTGTGCTCGCCAGCAATGTCCTGCAAGATTGTAGAAATATTAACAATGGATTCATGGAGCTGTTATTTAGTTTGATGTTAAGATATGTCAAGTATAAATTATCGGCCATAATTATTTGGCCACCGCAATGTTTTATTTTGTAGCCAGGAAGCCTTTGCTTCGGCCAGCCAATGATAAGAAGAGACTATCATGGGGTAGAGATCACAGAAACTGGACACCAGAACAGTTTATTTGATGCACATATTATTGTGCAGTATTAAAAAGAACCATTCTATTTTCATTTAGAATTATCCACATGTCAATAAATACTAAAAATAGTATGAAATACATAATTTCTTTTAAAAAACTAGGGTGGCCTAATAATTATGGTTGATAGTGTATATATATGGAAAACTGTTGAGCAAATATCATTTCAATAGATAATCAGGCCACTTAGTGTTTTAAAAAAATGATGTATTTCATACTATCTTTTAGTATTTATTGCCAAGTGAATAATTGTAAATGAAAATAGAATGGTTCTTTTGTTAATACTGCACAATAACATATACACTAAATGAATTTATAAGTATTTAATAATTACCTATTTTGCAGTTTCATCCATAAAAGAATGAAGAAAATTCATGGTGATTCGGACGAGTTCATCTTACTTTCTTGCCTTGTAAAATTTTGCAAAATATTAATAAGAAAAGAACCATTTTATTTTCATTTAGAATTATCCACTTGGCAATAAATACTAAAAATAGTATGAAATTACATAATTTCTTTAAAAAATTATGGCTGGTAGTGTATATATATATATATATATATATATATATATATTTATAAATGGAACTTTTTCTGTGTATGTGTGGATGCGTGTGTGTGTGTGTGTGTGTCTGTGTGTGTATGTCCGTTACGTATAGACTCCGAAAAGGCTGAACCGATTTTCTTGAAAATTTACACAGTTGTACTATAAGCGTCTGCGAGTGTTCTTAGCTGAATTTTGTGTCGAGGTACCCCTGATAAATATCGAAAATCGATAATCGAAAAAATGGGGTTATAGAAGGAGTGGTCCGATTTTAATCAAATTTCATACACTCGTAGACAAAGATATAAAAAACGATATTCAGAAGTTTCAATGTTGCAGTTCTTACAATAATGCAGAAAATCGATGATATATATATATATATATATAAAAGGCAAGATGTTTGTTTGTGTGTCAGTTTATCTGCCTGTATGTCTGTATTTTTTCAGCCATTTTATTTTAGTTTTTGCTTCGGGTTTGGCTCTAAGTGGGTATAATTTTAGTTCTTAGCATTTACTCAGAGGACTTATTTAAACTTCAAAATTCAGTTTACGACGAAAAAACTTATTTGATATCGATACAAGGAAATGAAAATTTGACTTACATTCTTTCATTTTTCTTTCAGTCTACGGTTTCGCTTTAACTGGAAACAACTATTGCTTTTTAGTCTTTCGTGCCAACGTCAAAAGTGTCTGAGCTCTAGGACCATAGATTAGTTTTAAAGCTTTCATTACACCTGAACAACGCCGTGATACTGCTAATGTATATATATATATATATATATATATATATACTACCAGCCATAATTATTAGGCCACTGCAGTGTTTAAAAAAGTGATGTATTTCAAACTATGTTTTAGTATTTATTGCCAAGTGACTAATTGTAAATGAAACTATAATGCTTCTTTTGCTAATATTGCACAATAACTTGTGAATCAAATGAATTTATAAATATTTAACAATTATTTATATTGCAGTTTCATCAATTTTTGACCCAAATGATTTTCTCTGGTACTCCGTATTACTGGTTCCTATATTGTGTTCATCTCTATGCTTAGTCAGCTTAGGAGATTTTTGAAGCCTATCATATGTGCTGATTCCTTAAGTTTACGTAGTTTCCAGTGGATATTTTTCATTGTAAAATGCTCGATATCTGGACAGAGATAGGGCGTTAATAAAATTGAAGGATTGTAGAGAAGTTTGTCACTTAACTGCGAAGGCACCACTATGATATCCTCACTCCCCAGGGAAATTTTTTTCAAAGTATATAAATGTATATAAATGTATTCCTGGTAATATATTTTTTATTTTTAAAATTGCTGGTAGTTTTTAGTATAAAAATCTATTTTTATGTTTTCATAACGTATTTACCCCAATTTGGGTGGGGAGTAGCTATTTGATCATAGTTAGGATCCTAGCAGGTGTTACCACATCGGGTCAAGTTGGACCTGAGAACAACAGCAATTAAAAGGTAGTTCCGCACTCTTCACAACCTCTCAATCAGTAGCCTTGCTCCCGGATGCAGTTTATTGTCATACCCAGGACCGAAAAATATTAATAAGAATAATTAAAAAAAAAAATAAATAAATATAAAGGGAAGATTATAAATTAGAGAAAAATTCATCTCGATCAACGCATTTCAACGTATATATACATTAATTTTGTGTATACGCGTGTATATCTAGTCTTCATAGGTGGGTATAGGGGTGTGTGACTACAATAGGGTGGTCCTGGGTGTGACAGTAAACTGCATCCGGCTGCAAGGCCTCTGTTTAGGAGGTTGTGAGGAGCATGGAACCCTTTTTAATTGCTGTTGTTCCCAGATCCACCCTGACCCGGAGTGGTAGCACCTGTTATGGTCCCAGCTATGGGCAAATAGTTAACCCCCAAACTGGGGTTAAACACTATGAAAGTAAAAAAATAGACTTTTATAGAAATATATACATAAAAATAGACTTTTATAGAAAAATATACATTTTTAAGAAAAATTTATTGTCATAATACATTTTTGAAAAAAAAATATCAGCAGCAATAACTTTTTTGAATGCTAAACTAGAAAACATCTTCAGATTTCTAAAATAAAAATAAAATAAAAATTTTCATCAAAAGCTGACTAAATGAACTTTTACACTATAACCGACCATTAAAAATATACTTTAAAACCTTACCTTTTTGGCATTAAGTAACCCACAGAGGTGTTGATATTTTTTTTTTTTAATCATTTCACCCCGAGCAAGGCAGAAACGCCACTGATGTGCAGGGGGTTACACAAATGTAGAAAGATTAATTAGAAAAGAGTGAGGAGTACAAGCTAGTTAGAAAGGAACAATAGAAAGCTGAGAAAGCAGGTGCAATGACAGATACATGGGCGGAGAGAACGTGAAGATTATACAGGGGAGGGGAGAGAGCTAGAGTCCAGTGGTTAGTAGGTGAGTATTAACTTTGCTTTTAAATTTCTGGAGGTCGTAGCCGTCAGGAAAGCAAGAATACGGGAGTGTGTTCCACAGGCGGGAAGTGCGAGAGAGGAAGCTGCAGGAGTAGAATTGTCGTCTGCGTTTGGCTAACCTGACTGTGAATGGGTGGGACCCAGTTGCCAGTCTGGTTGCACGAGTAAACACCTGTTGAGGAGGCATCAGTGACTTAAGCTCATCCGAGCAAAAGCCATGAAAGTATTTATAGAAGAGACAGAGGGAGGCCACATTTCGACGATGAGAAAGTGGCTGCAGACGAGTCGCCAGATCAGTAAACAAATCTCAAACTCAAAAATACAATAATGTATATATCCATAACAGATTCATATGTATGTCCATCAACTACGAACACGTTAACAACATGCTGACCGTGTTCGGTGCATAACACATACCAGTACTCCACATTACATATAACACCATTTACGTTTTGTTACACGTAAAATCACAGTCATTCTGGAAAATGGCTGAAAGTATAGCTGTAAGCGCTCGGGTAAACAAAACAATTTTTCTATAATCTATGTCCTCAAAAAAGGTAATCATAAGATCACATGAAAAATTAGATCAAAAAACGTAAACATCACACCTTGTTTGTCATATATATAAAGGATTTTTAATTATTACTATGGATAATACATATTTCACTGTTTTGATGTTTTTAACGCGGCTCGTCAGATCCAAATGCTACAAGAGTAGGCAAACGAAATATCACCCCCCACCAAAAAAAAAATTGTGATTGTATCTCTTTGCCCCTTCTTTATTGTGTCTCTTTGTCCCTCCCTTTCTCGCTTCTTGCTGTCCATTCCGATTTAATCTGCTTCTCCTCCTTTTTCTTTTTCTTTTGGCTGGTTCCCCCGTTTTCTTTCTATGTTTCAACTTTCTCTCTTCCTTGCACTTATCAATCGTCAACCCTCCCATATCATCGCCTTCCCCATTCTTTGGGGCTATTTTTCAAATGAACGGGAACCATTTCGTATATAAACGTCACAAATGTCCGTCCTAATATGGATATGTGGGCGTCTACGGAGAATCAAATAAAAGTGAAGAAATTTTTTTTTTGGAGTGGGTGATATTTCGATTGCCTGCTGTTGTAGCATTTGGATCTGACGAGCCGCCTTAAGAACATCAAAGCGATGAAATATGTATCACCCAAGGTAATAATCAAAAATTCTTTATAAAATATTACTCTGTTAAATTAAATAAATGAATTTAACATTGAGTTCTCTCGAGTTCGTCTCTTTTGGAATTTACCCGGATTACATACCAAGTGTACTATGTTATATATATATATATATATATATATATATATATATAGCCGCAAAGAATTTGTTACTTTAACTGAGCAGGTTCATGCCGACAACGATGTTTCGTGAAGACACCGTTATGATGTCTTCATTCATAGGGGCTGCTTTTCGTCTTTCATTTTTTAAAAAGAAATAAAACCCAGCCCTGATGAGTGAAGACATCATAACAGTATCCTCACGAAGCTTCGGAGTCGGCATGAACCTGCTCAGTTAAAGTGTTGTGTCGTGGCTCGTACCATGTGACATCCGGTCGCCCGGATGTATAAATGACAAGAACGGGGGTTGTCATTATCAAGGACTTCGGGAAGTAACACCTACTACTGCGAGAGACTGTAAATATTGTATATACATGTTGGTTGTACCACTCTGTTAATAAAGTAGTTTATCTACATTTCTCTGTGGATCTCTTCATTCCGCGATACAAGAGTTGTGTGATAGTGACAACCCCCGTGCTAAGCGCACATTGTCTTTTAAACATCCGGGCGACCGGATGTCACATGGTACGAGCCACGACACAACGTGTCACTAAATCTATCTCCGTCACGATACCGACCACTTTGCTGTAAAAACCTGCTCGCCAAAGTGCCTTTTATCAGTAAAACTACTGAAAAAGCAACAATCTTGGTTTCAAAAATTATCATAACTCAACATTATATGTGTGTGTATGTGTATGGCTATCTCTGTGAGTGTGTCTGAGTGTAGGAAAATATATATACGCATCATATCAATTTCTATACGCATCAATATCAATTTCTATACTTATCATCCAACAAATAATTGTGGTGACTTAGTATGCCCACTCCACTGCGACTTCATTCCACAATATGTATACGTCGATATTTACTTCCCTAACCCAAACGACCAACGCCCTCCTCTTTTGCTGCTCTATTGCGTGGAAACTCGAGTGGTAGGGCCACCAGTTTAAAAATTTATCATACGAATACGTTAATTAATTCAATGCTTAAAAAAAACGAAATAAAAAAAAATGAGAGAAAACGGTAAGATGGCTCTGATCTTTTTCGCCAGGGCTTTAGTGGCAGTAGGAAAAGGTTTGCTTATGTCATGTGGAAACACTTAATTCAGTCAAAAGACAAAGTTTTTGCGTGGCATTCGTCTGGTTAGTTGTGCAATAGGGACGTTTTTTTCTTTCTTTTTCACTTTTTTTTCGGTATTCTTGCAAGAATCGAAATTGGTTAACTACTATGGAGAAGAGGAAAAGATATGTCTGCTGCACAGAAAAAAGGTTTGCAGTAGTTTTTTTTTTTTTATGGAATGTTTATTTTTCTATACAAAGGAAAAACGTGGGTGCACAGTCAAGTTCGTTGAGGTGCTTCTACATAGATACATAACCACGAAGATCACTTGGCACAGGGACTTTATTCGAAAAATATTGAGAGACGACAGAGTAACGGTTTTCTACATGTACAAGGCTTGACGCCTATGAGAAAAACTTTATCACTAATTCAACGCTGTTTCAGTTGGGCTCAGACAACAATCTCTGGTATATTAGAAATATGAACTTATTTTTGGCAAACAGACACAGACACACACATATATATATATATCATCCGCAGACAAATTTGTTTCGCTGTATCAGAACGGTTAGACATCCGATTGCTTTTAACCAGAATTGAAAATTCGACCGAATTGGCGTCAGCCGGCGATTCTACCTCTGAGCTATGGGGAGGCAGACTTTTAGCGTGTGATGTATCATACGCCAGTAGTTAAAGTGGTCTAATTAATTACTGAATTAGCGATGCGTAGATGCTAGAGTAGCTACTGTTTTTTCAAAGTGTACCATTCTTCCAGAGTGCTCACTCAGGGTGTGAGAACTTAAATAGTTATCCGCAGACAAATCTGTTTCGCTGTATCACAGCTCAATAAGAAGAAGATAATAGCACGGGGAAGAGAGCACAAAAACTGGACACCAAAACAGTTCATTTGATGCACATGTTATTGTGCAGTATTAAAAATAGAACCATTTTATTTTCATTTAGAATTATCCACTTGGCAATAATTACTAAAAATAGTATGAAATACATAATTTCTTTTAAAAAACTGGGGTTGCCTAATAATTAAGGCCGGTAATGTATATATAAAGAAAACTGTTGAGCAAATATCGTTTCAATAGATAATTATTAGCCCACCCCAGTTTAAAAGAAAATGATTTATTTCATACTATTTTTTAATATTTATTGCCATGTGAATAATTGTAAATAAAAATAGAATGGTTCTTTTGTTAATACTGCACAATAACATGTGCATCAAATGAATTTATAAATATTTAATAATTACCTATCTGGCAGTTTCATCAATGGAAGAATGTAACCTCTTTGAAGATGGCTCGTGTGAGCCGAAAGCTTAGAACCAGCATATTAAAAAATATCTAAATGCTGGACAATTTTTATCTTTATTTTCGCCTGAAAATAAAGCTAAAATACGATGTTTAGAACGGCCCATGATTAAACGTAATAGCCATTCATTGTCTCTTATATTTAACAGTATATGTCTATACTATGTATATAGGAAATAACGACAAACCCGCAAAAACGGAAAGTATAATCCAAAAAATTTATCTAATTATCATGAAATATTAAATAGATAAAAATAGCTCAATGGATATTGTCCAGATCAATAAGACATATAGGCGAGAAAACTCAACGTATAATTAAACATTTATAAATCCAGACTTTATTTGGGCAGTTGTAAAAATTACAAACTGCTTCTTCAAGTCCGAAAAATCAAATTTTCTTTATAAGCGTTTCACCCCGAGCAAGGCATGTCACTGCCACTACTGCGCAGGGGGCTACATAGAGTGGAGAATGGATGATTAAATATAGGAAATGTCAGAGGGTGGGTGATAGGCGGGTAAGGATACAGAGAATGAGGGTTGGGTAGATGAGAGTGTTCTGAGAATAATTGGGAATTAGTGTGATAGGAGGTGTCTATTGACCCTACATTTAAACACCTGGAGATTGTAGCTGTCGGGAAAGCAGACTTGTGGAAGGGAGTTCCACAGGCGGGAAGCGCGAGAAAAGAAGCTGTTGGAGTAGAATTTACGGTTACATCTTATTTGTTTAACTGTAAAATGGTGGGACCTAGTTGCTAATCTACTATCTCGTGTAAATTCATGCTTAGGCGGCACCAGTGATCTAAGCTCATCGGAGCAGAAGCCATGAAAGTACTTGTAGAAGAGGCACAGGGAAGCCACATCACGCCGGTGAGAGAGTGGTTGCAGCCGGTCTGCCAAGTCAGTATCAACCACGTTACAGATCCTCCTTTGTATTTTGTCAAGAAGCCCAAGGAGAGCAGCAGGGTCACCCGACCAGATATGGCAGCAATATTCTATACACGGGCGGATGGTAGATTTGTATATGTGCAGAATAGATTCAGGTGGGAAAAACTTCCGGGCCCTGCACAGAGAGCCGATTTTCATAGCGGCAGATTTGGCAATGGATTCGATATAGGCATTCCATTTGAGGTCCGCCGAAAGTGTAAGGCCAAGGAGGCGTAGTATTTTACTTTCTGGGATGCTAAATGGTTTCTTTTAACTCAAAATATTTAAAAAAAAAGGTTAGCTCAGACAGGAAATAAGATTAAGTGAAGGGTAGAGGTGTATACAGTTAAAACTGAGGTAACAGATACTGGAAATGTCAGAAAAATAAAGACCTCATACACCAAATCACAAATATACAAACAAACTGAAAGGAAAAATAACTTACAAGAACAAACAAGAGAATAGATAAAACCGTACACAAAACACACACAAATACACAACTATAAGAGGCCATATAGACACATAATGATATACACAATATACACCAAACCAGGGCCGTAGCTGATGCTAAAAAAGACCGGGCACAGAGAAAATTGCCCGGATTTATTAGTTGACAATGTGATGACGTCATCAGTGTCATCCGTTTTCAGAAACTAATTTTTGCGGATTTTTTCGGCTATTCCAATTGAAATTAGGCACAGGACGTGAACGAAAGCAGAAAATCGGGTTCGGACTTTTTTAGTATAACCAGTTTTTCTCCCAAAATTAGTAAATAAACAAACAGATTTTTACTGCGTTCATTTGAATGTTTTCTTAGTTTTTCTTTCTTTCTGTCTTTCTTTCTTTCTTTCTTTTTTCGTGAATTTAGTTTGATTTCTGACGAAGACATTTTGCCTTGCCCGGATTTTAATTATGATTGCATGGATCGGCCCGGACCCGTGCCCGGTGTGCCCGGTAGTCAGATACAGCCATGCAAACTAAAAATAATCAAACTAGAGAAGAAATAAAAATGTGTTGTGGATTCCAGGTGAGGAACCGCACAAAATAGTGAACAACAAAAGCAGATATGGAGATAGAAAAATAGGTTATATTGAACGTAATATACAAACTTGAAGGCAGGTTAGTAATCCAGGAATATTATTAGTAAGAAATAAATATATACAAGTCTTGAAGTGAAGTCATTGAAAATAGTATATCCGTGTATATTATTCTAGCTGAGTGGAGCTCAGAGCTAGTCTGACTTCTGATGTGGTAGTCTCTGGGGAACTTCGGTATTTCTCGGTAACTTACGTATCAGTTCCGGTAATCACCAATAACTGTAACGGATCTCTACGAATACTCTCAATATTTATTTCCGTAAAATTATAAAAATTATGGCAAAAGGCCGAAAAGGGGAAGGGTAGAGGGTGGTAGTCACTTAACTATCCTATACCTAGCTAAACACTATCACGACCCAGTCACTCATTACAATTTGCGCATTCACCATGAGAACCCATCCATCATCTCTCAATCCTTCACACAACACAATACCACATATTTACAAGGGGCACCTAAAAAGGGAAAAAACCCATGACAATAAAAATATATTTATATACAATTTAATATTTAATTTAAAATATTTAATTGAAGATGAAATTATGGCAGTGGGATGAACCAAAAACAAACTAAAAATACAACAAATTTTTTAACTAAAATAATAAAGAATGTCAGTAAGACCCGTCCATCCAAGAAAAAGAGTGGCCGCTGTATTCCGCCAAACGGCGAAATCAAGAAGCACACTCGCTAAGGGAGTGGGGGTGGGGTAAAATAATTAATGGAATGGAAGAATCAAAGGCTGAACCAGCCGAGATAAAAGGAAGCCAAAACAAATTGCGGAGGATATCATTGAGAAGCAACCGAGTCCTAGCCAATCGCCAGGTGAGCCAAAATTCAGAGTTGCTGAGATAATCGGTACCTGGCGCCCAAGACCAGAACGAGCGAAACTCATCCTCCGACAAGCGAAGCACATCACGTAATGAATCCTTTGCGATGCCCTCCACTAACCCACGATAGAAGACTCTCCTAGGCTGTAAAAGGTCACTTGACCGTAGAATGGCCTGCAAGGCCGCCAGACATTCGAGGAGAAAACTCGATCGCCCGCGAGGCTTACGGCACCGCCTCCGGAGTTTGGGGAGTTATAGTGAGGCTAGGGAATATTTCCCTCACTACACCCGCCAACAATGAGTCTTCCAAAATCGCTCGCCTGAGAAAAAGCAACCTTGACGCAATCTTGTGGCCCATCAGATACGGCATTCCCAGACCCCCATGACATAAACGTTGGTAACCGACACGTTTGTCGGCGTAGTGTTTGCGTCCTCTTCACAGAAGGGAGAATAGTAAACGCTCGATCGCCTCCCTACGCCATCTACAAACTGGAAGTACTGACAACCGGTAAAGGATAATGGGAAAGACGTATGTACCACAAGCCTCAGCCAAACCTTTTAAGGACAAATTCCTTCGATGGCAAATCTCAAACGACCTTTGCCAGTACTTCTGACCAATTTTTCTCCAACTGGAGGTCGGGCCCAAACCACACTCCAAGAATGCGGACAGGGCCGTCTATCCGGTCGAAAGGCCCCGAGAAGGTAACATCCTTCCAGGCACCTAACCGCAAGCCGGACGACTTGTTGCGATTAATCTTGGCCCCTGTCAACTGTTCGTACCGTTCAAGCGCCTTCTGTACCACATCGATGTCACTCCGGGAGGACACGAAAGTAGTGACGTCATGAGCGTATGTGGAAACGCTGGCTCGTGCACCACCAGTGACAGTGATTCCACGTAGGGCCGAACTGCACGCCCTGTCCCTTAGCCGGCGAAGGAGGGGCTCCAACGGCAAAGCATAAAGTAGGGGCGACAGTGGACAACCCTATCGGACCGACCTACAGCGCCAGAACGCCTGACAACTTTCCGTCCACCTGTATCACAGCCGTGGGGGATTGATACAGGAGGCTAATCCAGCGGAGGAAGTTTGTTTCGAATTCAGCGGCCTGCAGGAAAGCCGCCAGGTAACGATGGTCAACCCTATCAAATGCCTTGGACTGATCCAAATTGATCAGCTCGGCTTCTTCGTCGTCTTTTATCCCCTCTATGATCGTGCGTATCAGAAGCAGGTTGCTCTGAATTGTTCGGCCCTTCACAGCACAAGTCTGCTTAGGTCCCAACAGATACAACTAATTGCAAACGATTTTGCAAGATCTTGGCCAAAATCTTTAACTCTGTGTTTAGCAGAGTTATGGGCCGTAAACCTGTAACACCTTCCCCACATCCTTGCCTTTTCTCAACGGCGTGATCACATCCCTGGTGAACCGGTTGGGGATGGACCCCTGACGGAACCGGTTGTTGAACACGACAGTCAAAATCGGGACAAAGATGTGCGACAGCCTCAAGTACAACTCATAGGGCAAACCACTGAGACCCGGCGATTTGCCTTTGCCGACCTTCTTCAAAGCCGCGTAGACTTCGTCCTCCGTAATCTCTATTTCGCGGCTAGCTGCATCAACCGGCAAAAGCCGGAGGAAGTCAGCCAAATAGCTACGAAACTCCTCATCACGGAGACCAGGCATCTTGGTAAACAGGATCTCGAAATGCCGCCGAAACGCCTCGCACATGTCGTCAGTCGACCGAAGAGTATGTCCAGCCGGGTTGCGAACCTCTCGAATGTACCGGTCGCCGCCTCGGCGAACCTCTTCCTTGCGCAATTATGTGCCCATGTTCACAGCTTCGAAAGACATCTTGCTTAACCTATGTCTGATTACGTGACCCATGTAACGATCGTTAGTCGACCGCACCAGGGCCTCCTTAGCTATGGCTATCTCTAGGGGATTCCCCCCCATAGCCTACGCCTGGGAGTAATTAGCTCTAAGTGTCTTAAGCTTGTCAGCCTTATCTAGTTTGAGCCGTTTGCTGAACTTGGTGGTGAAAGACCTAATACTATTCTTAAGATTCTCCCACCACTTATTCCAAATGACTCCCCCAGTTAACACCCGCTGCAATAAGTTAATTAGTTGGCACCGGAAGTCCCGCCTGTCCAGTAAGGACACGTTGAACTTCCAGTAACCAGCCATTCTAGGCCTATTTTCTAAATCTACACGGGCACAAACGAGTTTGTGGTCCGAGTAGCCTAACCAGTGGAACGTGGGACAATCTAAAAGATCGATGTCGGCTTTACGGACTCACATTCTATCAAGGTAGCTAGCTACCTTGGTAGAAGGCCAACTATTAACCTACCTCCTCATCTTCCCACCCTTGTGATCGACCCGGTATCTATCGACGATCACGTGCCTTCCTTCTAGCTCCCCACCCTCAATCCAACTTGGGGTCCAGGATGGCATTCCAGTTCCCTACTAAGACGAGTCGCGTTGAATCCACCAGGAAGGGCTCCAACCGCCGAAAAAACGAGAAATGCTCCTCCCGGTCGTCGGGCCTATAAACCGCAACCAGTCGAAACGCATTGCTTTTCACTGCAATATCGGCCACAGTCAGCCGGCCCTCGGCACCGACATGGACAAGATCCACCTTCGCGTCCAGGGTACGCTTAACCAGCAAAGAAACTCCTCTGGCCATCCGGTTCCCATATGCTGAATAGACGACAAGGTCGTTAGACAGCACACAGGCATCGGGCTTGCAAACAATGTGAATCTCTTGGATCGCGGTGACATCCACACCGAAGGACAAGAGGTCCCGAAGCAGGCGGGCAGCCCTACTCCGATCCTTAAGGCCCTTCGCATTCAAGCTGGCTAACTTAATTGACATCTTTTTGACCTGAAAAGAGAAAGCAAAAATTACTCCTGGTCACATACCGATCGGAAATCAATGGCAGTAGGGACCCCGACGAATTGTTCCAGGCTTCCTCTTCCGATATCGGACGTAATTTGTCCGTCCTGCACCCCGCTGAATATATTCCTTGATAAAAAAAATACTTAATAAAGATTTTTTTCCAGAATTTTTCTATCGCTTTATATCTGTCATAAGAAAATGTCTTTGGAGAATTTAAAACAAAGGTTTCGGTCAACCTGTTCTGAATCGTAAAATGAAAAAAAATCAATAAAATTAAGAAATTAGAAAAGTTTTTAAATTGCCTTTAGGAACAAAATATATTATGGGCAATATTGTCTTAAGAAAAAAAAATTGTATCAATACTGATTTTTACAAGAATTGTTTGCATTTTTTCAAATTTAAATTATAATAATTTATGAAGTTTTAATACAGGTATTTTCACTCATTTTCGATACTTAAATTTAAATTTAATTTTTAAAATAAAAAACAGTTTTCTTAGAGGTTTAATTTTATCTTTAAATGAAAGCAGAAAGCATATTTCCACTGTGTCCTTCAGCATTTCCAAACTGTATATCTTGAGCTCACTACAAAGAAAGATATGAAACATATAATGAGAAACCTAAGTTACAATCAAGTACGGATATCACTTGACGTGTCTATAACCTGAAATAATTCTCTCAAAATAGCCGAAAATGTAAAAAGGCAAAATATGACTCCTCATTTAAAAAAAATAACGACTTGTTTTCAGGAATAAAATTTAAATGTAAATCTTCCTTTGTAAAAAGCTCCCACTTTTAAAAATCAAATGAAAAAAATATCCTTCCGAAGGTCATACCCAGTCAAAGCAAATAAAATGAACAAGGAAATATATTTTCCTAGAATTCTCCTCAAAATACATGCAAATTTACATACAGATATAGGCATACACATACACAAACACATACAGATACACTCCCGATCAAAAATTTAAGACCACTTAAAAATCTTTAAAAAGAATTTTTTTTTTTTTACAGATAGATTTTAAACTCCTCCCACTTAAGGTTACCAATACTACAATCTAAAAGGTTATGGAAACAAAAAGCTACATTCCAAACATTTTATTTAGAAATTTACATTTTTATAAAATGAGGCGATTATTAGCGAATGTTCTTTTTGTTTTCTTGTTCTTTAAAACTTCCTGATTACACATAAGTTCAGCCCAGGGTATTCTCATTTATACGTGTTCTGCGCATGGTGTTTTCAATTATAGTTGTTCAGCGAATAGTGTTCTCAGTTATACGTATTCAGTGTATGCTGTTCTCAGTTACACATGTTCAGCTTATGGTGTTCTCAGTTATACGTGTTCAGCTTATGGTGTTCTCAGTTATACGTGTTCAGCTTATGGTGTTCTCAGTTACACGTGTTCAGCTTATGGTGTTCTCAGTTATACGTGTTCAGCTTATGGTGTTCTCAGTTATACGTGTTCAGCTTATGGTGTTCTCAGTTATACGTGTTCAGTTTATGGTGTTCTCAGTTATACGTGTTCAGAGCATCGTGTTCTCAGTTATACTTGTTCAGTACGTGGTGTTCTCTGTTATACGTGTTTAGCGCATGGTTTTCTCTGTTATACGTAACACGTATAACACGTAACAATATATATATATATATATATATATATATATTAGCTCTATAGCCCCGATTTAGTGTTTATGTTGAAATGATAATGTCAAGTGCTCATGCAAAAAGCTCAAGAATGAGCTTGCCATGACCCGTAAGTTAAAAAAAATGAATTTTGGGTTTTGTTTTATTTGTAAATCAGTATTTATGCTTGGTTAATTTTGCCAGTAAACGGGAATGATATATGTGTAATTAGAAGAACGGGGGCGAGCGTTACTGGAGTCTATAATGGGATGCGATGACGTTGTGACACAGAAGAAGTGGGTGCATTGTTCCTACAACGTCGGAACGGTTGGCACCTTGTAGAAAACGTGAAATGTTATGGCATATGATAAGGTAGAAGTTCCAAAAAAGACCCAATTTTTGTTAAAATACAATTAAGGCGTCTCGGAGGAGAAGAATTTGAAAATTCTAAGCGTTTCGGTGATTTCTGCCGTACCCTGTAAATCGATTCGAAAATATTTTTGCGTACAATAGTAGGCTTCGTTAGAATGGAAACACACAAACACACATATCCACTTATATATATATATATATATATATATATATATATATATATATATATATATATTGTGTGTGTGTGTTTAGGCAGCAAATATCCTTTCAGTCATATCAGATTAAATAAATTGCAAACATTGTCTGCTTATTTTTAATATAATCCGTTCATACTCACGGATAATCTTTCACGTATTATAATTGAAAGATGTAAAAAATGAGCTGTAACTTTGACAGATGATTGTATTATTACTTCCTATATTTTCCCAAGTACTTTCAATCTCCTTCCGAGATCATCTTTAGGGGTGTGAGTTGTAATAACAAAAAATAAGCGCAAAACTGTGTTACTAAAAATTACTGTAAATTTTCTTCTTGTGGTTATTTCCTATGGAAAATAAATGCCTTACATATTCCATTGTATATCTAGCTACTATCTCTCCTAATGAAGATCCTAATATTACTGAACAATATATAGGTTGCACTATGTACTACGAATAATTTAAACTTTCGATTTTACCGGCATAACTAATCTTGCAAAGATAAAGCATATAGTAAGTCTACTTCTCTCTCTAAATACTACAGGCAATTAAAAGAAGCAAATAAAACTCCTAGAGTCAAATGAAAAATATTAACTTAAATATTAATGTAAATTTTGAACTTTGATTAAAAAAAAATGAATTCAACCATGAGTTTTTAATTTTCCTTCCACATACAACTAAAACAACTTTACGTGATATTATTTACCAAATAGCAGGCAAAATGGCGAACATAAACTAGAGTTATAACAGAAAATAACATGTATCCAATACTTTTGCGTGTCACTGTATATACTGATTGTTTAATTACTTACTGTTTGGTCATAATAAGATTAGACCAGTGCACATTTGTATTAAAAAGTGTTCAATACAATTATATTGTAGAACTTTTGAAAATTTTCCATTTGTAAACAAGTTATTACGCGACCTTGGTTTCTACCATGAGTGGTGTCTTCAGGCGATTTTTAATAACTTATTGTTGTTATTGAAAATCGCCCGAAGATACCAACGAAGGTAGAAACCTAGGTCGTGTAATAATTCGTTTACAAATGGAATATATATATATATATATATATATATATATATATATATATATATATATTGTATATTTGGGCAGCAATCTCATTTTTATTCAGGTTTCTTTGAAAATGACAGACACGTGATTATGGTTAAGCTTTTATATAATTTTTCCTAAGATTTTTAGATTTCCTTTCTTTTCAGAACTCAACTTATTGACAAAATATCTTTATTTCCCGAGCGCTTTCGACTATACGTTTAGCCATTATCGAGGGTGTGTGTTATTTTACTGCATAAGTGTAGAGTTTATGTATTAAAGTGATGTGTGTGTCTTAATCCGAATACGATAAGCACATTGTCGCCGTGTGCATAATGGATATTATTAAGGGCATTATTTATAAAAAAAATAGAAAAATCCTACACTTATTAATATCAATGATGAACACGGCAACAATGTGGTTAACAGGTTTGGAATATAACACACACACACACACACACACACACACACACACACACACACACACACACACACACACACACAAAGCCTTTCATACATAAAAGTCGCTGACAACTTTTCCGCAGACCCAATATATAAATCATCTGAGGAATGCCTTCAAGATTCCAGCCCCTTGATTGAAAAAAAAAAAGAAAAAAAAAAGACGTTCTTTTGATAATTGCTTGTAAAATTTGAAGCTTATTCTTGCATCTTGCTGGATAAAGTACACCTAGATATATGAATATATATATATAAATTAATACAGACACGTTATTCTATGGTTAAGCGGAAGTGTGGGCCTATTTCAGGTGAACCTTCATCAGCTTCCGTCTTTATTGTACAGAAGATTTTACACGAATTCGTATAAAATTTTCTGTACAATAAAGACAGTAACTGAAGACGGTGTCTGTCTTAATTTTTACATATATTTGCTCTATATGTATTTATATACATGTATATTCAGAGCTCTCCTAGAGAGTTATCTTACCACTTTATATACAGGACACTCCTTTCGATTCTTTTATATATATATATATATATATATATATATATATATAATAAAATTTGTTTTTTATTTGAAATTAATATAGTTTACATTGCGACACGGAAATTTCTATGTTTCGAGATTTTTACCTCATCATCAGGCAATGTTAAATCCTTGTTGTGAAAATGATTTTCATTTGAATATAAACAATACGTTTGTTATTTAAAGAGTTAATATAGATGTGAGAAAACAGAAAAAAATATGGGTGTGTTTAGTTTAACAAATCAGGATAGAGTTCGACTTTCAAATTTGAAAATATAAGTTAAATTTTCGGGGAATACAGGATTTCTTCTTTCAATCTTAACGGGAAAAGAGTCAGTCCAATTCAGCTACCGTCTAGTCTGCCTTTTTTTTTGGGGGGGGGGGGTGTTGAAGCATCCATTAATTTTAAATAAAAAACAAAGCCTATATAACACAATTTTCGATCTATCGCAATAAACATATCTGCTCTGAAATGTATCGTAATGTCAACAAATGTAAAAATGTTACGGAAATTAACGAAGATTAACGAAACTTGGTTATAAACAACCGACAATTTGAAATGATTTGTTTGAACATTATTTTTGATCGATACTCATATTTAAGTAGATATTCTGTTTTTAATCAAACAGTATATGTATAAACACACACACACACACACACACATAGTTTTTTTATTTAAATTAATGTAGTTTACATTGCGACACGAAAAGTTCTATGTTTCGTGTCGCAATGTAAACAATATTAATTTTAAATAAAAAAAAACAAATATAATTATATTATGCTCTACAATATTAGTTGTATTGAGCAATTTAACAAAAACAGTAAATGCTGGCGAACACGGAATTGTAAAACTGTTGGTTCTCTTCACCTGGATATATAAATTCATACATATAAATACATATATAAATATATATATCTTCTATAGACGGACGCATCTCGCGACAGACGCTTCTAGTTTAAATTTTAAAATCATTTGTTTCTGATGAAAGGCCGAGGCCAGTCTGAAATATCAAATATATATATATAATAATAGAAATAAACAAATACTGTCAAAAAAATAGATTTTTAACTTACAACTTTTTAGTAGTTTTTCCTAAGACAGTATATGTGGATTATCACTATGCTATCTATCTATCTATCTATCTATCTATCTATATATATATATATATATATATATATATATAGTGATGATCATCCACGTATACTGTCTTAATATGTATAGGAAAGAATATTAATAAAAAGTTTTGAATTTAAAAATGTACTTTTTTGAACAGTATTTTTTTATTTTTATTATATTTTATATTTCAGACCGCCCTCGGTCCTTCATCAGAAACAACTGATTTTTAAATTTGAATTAGAAACGTATTTCACGATAGCGTTCGAATATTTTTTTGTTTACATCACGTGGTGTGTTTGTTCACAACATGCGGCATGTCCGTAGAGAAAGTCTGTTTGTTTTAGATAAAAATTTCTTGGAATATCTGAAAAAAATTTTTTAGCTATTGAAATATTTGTAAAGATTTAGGTGATGTAAACAAAAAAATATTCGAACGCTATCGTGAAATACGTTTCTAATTCAAATTTAAAAATCAGTTGTTTCTGATGAAGGACCGAGGGCGGTCTGAAATATAAAATATAATAAAAATAAAAAAATACTGTTCAAAAAAAGTACATTTTTAAATTCAAAACTTTTTATTAATATTCTTTCCTATCTCTCTCTCTCTCTCTCTCTCTCTATATATATATATATATATATATATATATATATATAAGATATTTATACTTATGTATAATATATTTTTCTACAATTTTTCATATTGTTTCTTTTTTTCTTTATTTTCCTTTGATTCCTTCGTTTTGTACACACACCTTTCTTCTGTCCCGACTTTCAGCCTCTCTAGTTTTCTTCTTCTTCTTCTTCTTCTTCTTCTTCTTCTTCTTCTTCTTCTTCTTCTTCTTCTCTTTTTTTATTCTCCCCTTTCGATTTTTCTTTCTAGATGCACATCATATGTAAAAGATGTCACCCTTAAACACCCCAAAACAGAAAATGCACCGAATGACTTCAACAACCATGAACTTGGTAAGGGTTGGGGCTTGACTGTGGTTGGTAGATTTGGGGTAAGAGCTGGTCTGGGGTTTCCCGGGGTATCTTTGAGGATTTGGGTGCAAACTTTATGCTTTTATACATAGACACCTCCGCATTCTATTCTATATATATATATATATATATATATATATATATATATATATATCACGCGTGCGATCAATAAATTGTCGTCTAAATTACGCAAAAAATGTAAATAACACTGATTTCTCATTTTGAGAGATATATTCACTAAAATTGCAGAAAAATATCTTGAAATACTAAAGACGAATTTTATTCAATAAAATCACGGCTGCATCCAGAAAACTTCGGAATCTCCTGCATATTTTCCAGATGGTCTCCTTGTTTAATTTGGTGAATGCTGCCATAATCCTTGCCTTCACGGCATGTTTGGTGTTACGAGGAGTTTTTGTTTTGTGTCTTGCTCAACATGGCCTTACACCTGATAATCAAGGGCGTTGCAGTTTGTTGACTTAGGTGGCCAGATTTAAGGGGGTGATGTGGTCGTAGAAATTATCTAACAGCCATGACTGGGTTCTTCTGCTTCTGTGGCATGGTACAGTGTGCTGTTGTCAGACTTACGGTCTTCCAGCAACCACCCTCTTATACAAGTCAACACTACCCACTCAAGGCACTTGATGAAGACAACAAATTCGGTAGTTCATATCTTTTCAGAACGATCAAATTAAAAAAGTACAGAGGATGTCAAAGGAAAGATAAGAGTTGGATGGGAATCAAGTAGATAAAAGATGGCAATTGACGTTGTATGTAAATTTTTGGAGATTGTAGCTATCAGGGAAACAAGTAAATAGAAGGGAGTTCCACAGGTAGGAAGTGCGAGGAAATAAACTGTTGGGGTAGATTTATCAGTTAAATTCTTCATAAACATTTCACCCTAAGCAAGGCAGAAATGTCACTGGTGCGCAGGAGGCCACAGCGAGAGAAAAGAAAAGGTACAGGGGATGTCGAAGAAAAGGTACAGGGGATGTCGAAGAAAAGGTACAGAGGATGTCGAAGAAAAGGTACAGGGGATGTCGAAGAAAAGGTACAGGGGATGTCGAAGAAAACGTACAGGGGATGTCGAAGAAAAGGTACAGGGGATGTCGAAGAAAAGGTACAGGGGATGTCAAAGAAAAGGTACAGGGGATGTCGAAGAAAAGACAGGTGATGGATAGGAATGAAGTAGATAAAAAATAGCAATTAACGTTGAATTTAAACTTTGGATATTGTAGCTATCAGGAAAAGACGCTAATGGAAGTATGTTCCACAAACAGAAAGTGCGAGGAAAGAAACTATTAGAGTAGAAGAGGAGATTACATTTCACTATTTGTACTGTAAAAGTGCTGGATCTTGATGACAATCTAGTAGCACGAGTAAATAATCGTGGTCAGGGTATCAGGAGAAAAAATCGTCAGAGCAGTTGCCATGAAAATACTTATAGAAAAGACAGAGGGAAGCCACATCACGTCGGTGGGAAAGTGACTGAAGTCAGCCTTCCAAGTCGGAATAAGCTGAAAAAAATACAGACATAGAGGCAGATAAACAGACACACACACAAACATCTTGTTTATATATATATATATATATATATATATATATATATATATATATATATCATATCACCACAAGAAAGGCGAAAACGCCACGTGAAAAGATTGGAAAAGAGAAAAACCGGAAACCACATCCTAAACAGGAAACAAGGGATCAGTCTCTTCACCTGTTCAATAGACGTGGGTGGAGTATGAACCGGGCGATAGTTTAGTCTATCTACTCCAATTTATATATATATATATATATATATATATATATATATATATATATATATATATAATCATATCACCACAAGCAAGGCGAAAACGCCACGTGAAAAGATTGGAAAAGAGAAAAACCGGAAACCACATCCTAAACAGGAAACAAGGGATCAGCCTCTTCACCTGTTCAATAGACGTGGGTGGAGTGTGAACCGGGCGATAGTTTAGTCTAACTACTCCAATTGAAAACAGAAATAAAATAAAAACATGAGTGAAAAGATTGGAAAAGAGAATAAAAACCGGAAACCACATCCTAAACAGGAAGCAAGGGATCAGCCTCTACACCTGTTCAATAGACGTGGGTGGAGTGTGAACCGGGCGATAGTTTAGTCTATCTACTCCAACTGAAAAAAAAATAAAATAAAAATAGGGTGAAAAGATTGGAAAAGAGAAAAAACCGGAAACCACATCCTAAACAGGAAACAAGGGATGAGCCTCTTCACCTGTTGAATATATATATATGTCATCGATTTTCTGCACTATTATAAGAACTGGAACCATGAAACTTCTGAATATCGTTTCTTGTGTCTTTATCTATAAGTGTATCAAATTTGATTAAAATCGGACCACTCCTTCTATAACCCGATTTTTTTTATTATCGATTTTCGATATTTATCGGGGGTACCTCGACACAAAACCTAGCTAAGAAAACTCGCGGATGCTTATAGTACAACTGTGTAAATTTTCAAGAAAATCGGTTCAGCCGTTTCGGAGTCTATAGTTAACGGATACACACAGACAGACACACACTCACACAGAGACAAAGTTCCATTTATAAATAAGTTTATATATATATATATACTATCGTCCATAATTATTAGGCCACCCCATTTTTTTTTAAAGAAATTATGTATTTCATACTATTTTTAGTATTGATTGCCAAATGAAAATAGAATGGTTCTTTTTTATTATTACTTTCTATCGCAAATTCAAATAAAGTTATAAATTTTTAAAGTGCACACGAACTCTATGGAGACCCTTGTATATATATATATATATATATATGTGTGTGTGTGTGTGTGTGTGTGTGTGTGTGTGAGTGAATAAGCAAAGATTTGAGCAAATGTTAAGCATACAGCCAGGAATGTGGAAATCGTTGATCCGACAATCCATCATTTATCATGCGATGAATATGGCAGGGTGTGTGTGTGTGTGTAGGCCTCATTCGCCAAAGGAAAAATCATATTTGTAGAGAAATTACGACCAAGACTATGCTGGAAATAATACCAGGCGGGGTGTGTTAGAAGATCCGTAGAAACCGTTTCGGTTTCATCCGTCTCATGAAAACCCACGAGCAATCTGAAGAGAATTTATAAAAAGACCAGGCCTGTACAGAGACACTAGCTTTGTCACATCTGTAATAGGCATTGGAAGTTATTTGTTAGATTCCAGAGGCTTGCTCGGTCTTACCTGAACTTAAATCATGGATCAAACATGTCAATAATGGCCATACCCATTTAACAAGTTCCACATATATATATATATATATATATATATATATATATATATATATATATATATATAATAGAAATAAACAAATACTGTTAAAAAAATACATTTTTAAACTTACAACTTTTTAGCAGTTTTTCCTATATATATATATATATATATATATATATAAGCATGCGGTGTAGATATAGAAGAATCCAAAGGAGTATCCTGTACATACAGTGGTAGGATAACTCTCTAATAGAGCTCTAAATATATATGTATATAAATACATATAGAGCAAATATAAGAAAAATATTTAGGCAGACACGTTATTTCATGGTAAATCGGAAGTGTGGGCCAATTTCAGGCGAACCATCATCAACTTCCGTCTTTATTGTACTGAAGATTTTACACGAATCTTCTGTACAATAAAGACGGAAGCTGATGATGATTCTCCTGAAATAGGCCTATAGTTCCGATCTGCGATGAAATAATGAGTCTGCCGAAATTCTTATATATATATATATATATATCGTGTGTGTGTGTGTGTGTGTGGACATTGAGGTCAACACCCAGCGGCAACATTCCCCTGCTACGACAAGCACCTTATTCCCCAGGTTTGGCCCCTAGCGACTTTTTTTTCTTCAAAGTTCAAATCCCACTTAAAAAGAGCAAGATTCCATGATGTCTAAGAAATCCCAGAGAATTTAACGCTATTTCAAAAGAGAAGTTATATTTTTGATAAAATTTGAGGCTTTAGAAGAGGTCCATTCGAGGAAATTAAATGCTGAATTAATATATAGTTTCTTTTTCTTTTTTATCGCACTAATCCTGATACTTTTGATCCGAACATATATATATATATATATATATATATATATATATAGTTTTATTAAAAAAAAGCTTTACAACAAATAAATAGATATTAGAAAGATGGTCTAAGAATTGCAGGAAGTAAATCAGAGAAAAGTAAGAACAAAAATCTCACTTATAAATCAAAGATTTCGAGAAAATTGCAACTAGGAGACCAAGAATGATAAGAAAGTCAAAAGGACAGCCTTGGTACTAAATGGGCATATCACATCAAAGACAATAAAATTAAGTCAAAAAAGGAAAATGCATAAGATTAGGTTAAACATCTTGACCGTTAAGGACTGAAAAGAAGAAAAAAGAAAAGTAAGATAAGGGAAGGGAAAAAAAAGAAAAAAAAAGAGACTAAGTTGCTCAGTATGTATTCTTTGGGACCAAATTCCAAATTGAATCTTCGCTCTGATTAGTTACAAAAAACATATGTAAAGTTTATATCTTCCCACATACAATGACACGCATAAGTATTGGATACATGTTATTTTCTGTTATAACTCTAGTTTATGTTCGCCATTTTGCCTGATATTTGGCAAGTAATATCTCGTAAAGTTATTTTAGTTGTATGTGAAAGAAATATTAAAAACACATGGTGGAATCCATTTTTTTTTTATCAAAGTTCAAAATTAACCTATGCAAAAGTATTGGATACATCAATTTAATATTTTGTTGCATAGCCTCTGTTTTGTTTCACTGCTTCCAGTCGCTTTCTATAGTTGGCCACAAGTTTTCCACACTGATCCACCGTTACTTTACCCCATACTTCCTTGCATAATTCCTCTAATTGCTTGATATTTTGTGAATTCCGCTTATGAATATTAACCTTCAAAGTATTCCACAAATTCTTAATTGGATTCAAGTCAGGAGACTGACTTGACCAATTGAGAGAACTAATACCATTATTTTCAAATCATTCCTTTGTAAGTTTTGCGGTATTTTTAGGATCATTGTCGTGTTGAAGCACGAAATTTCGACCATGTCCTAAAGAAGTTGCAAATTTCTGAAGGTTCTTCTCTAGAATCTCCCTGTACATGCTACCATTCATTCTACCATGGATAACTTGTAACTCTCCAGTGCCCTTGGATGAAAAGCATCCCCATATCATAATGGAACCACCCCCAAACTTAGCTGTGGGGATGGTATTGTGCTTGTTGAAGGCAATGCCATTTTTTTCGCCAAACACTTGTCACTGTGTTCCTTCCGAATAGTTCAATTTTCGTTTCATCCGACCAGATTGCCTTTTCCCAAAACTGCATACCTTTCTTTTCGTAAGTTTCGACAAACTTTAATCTGTCTTTAACATGTTTGGTTTTCAGTAAAGGCACTTTTCTAGGTGATCTTGAATAAAAGCCTGTACGATATAGAGCTCTGCTAATGGTATCCTTACTTAAATTAATTCCAGCACCCTCAAGATCAGTTTTAATTTCAGAACGAGTAATGAAGGTTTTGTTTTTGTTTTTTTTTTTGCAAATTTCTGCTGATCCACCTTGAAGTTTTCTCATTTATTTTTCTCGGTCTTCAATTTCTTGGAAGGTTTGCTGTACCGTCGCCATAATTCTTATAATTTTTGATGATATTTTCTAATGTACTTAGTGCTAGATTTATTTATTTGCTAATTTTTCGATAACCTTGTCCTCCTTTGTGACGTTCAATGATTCTATCTCGCATATCTCTGGATAATTCTTTAGTTTTTGCCATTTTTAATCTTTGAATTGCAGAATGCACATCAAAGAGTCAGATGATTAGTAGCACTATCTTGTAAGCAATTATGTGCTTCTCTGATTGGTCAGAAATAACATTACAATACTAGCGAAAATTTGAATATTTAAAGTCTTTTAAAATGCAAAGTTTCGATTGGAAATTTGAAAAAAGTGTCATGTATTCAATACTTTTGCATAGGGTAATTTGAAACTTGGATAAAAAAAATGGATTCAACCATGAGTTTTTAATTTTCATTCCACATACAACTAAAACAACTTTACGCAATATTACTTACCAGGCAAAATGGCTAACATAAACTAGAGTTATAACAGAAAATAATATGTATCCAACGCTTATGCCCGTCACTATATATATTTGTATATATTTTTGTGTGTGTATTTATGTGTGTAATGGAAGGGGAAGAGGTGCGCTAAAAAAATCTCCGCATATATTATGCAAAATGTATCCTCATCTATATATATCATATATACGTAAAATATATCATCATCTATACGTAAAATATATCCTTATATATGCATAAAATATGTCCTCATATATACGTAAGATATATCCGCATATATACGTAAAATGTTCACATTTTCTTTGTGGTTTTTAGACTTCTTTAAACGTCGTCATTTTCTGTTCAAGATATTCTAAATAAAATATATGCAAATATATATATATATATATATATATATATATATTTCACCGTTGCTGAAGAAGCGAGGATATTCTTTGTTACGCTTCTTTTATTAACAAATACATATTCAATCAACATGTACGCAGTCATTGCCGCAAACATTCCTGGCCACTTAAGTCCCGGCGCCTGAGGCCGCGTTCTTCAAAGTAACCGACGCGCGCCAAGAACCAGTGACGTGTTGTTTCTATCTTTACATTTGCAAGAGGAAGTTTACAAGAAGTAGTATTTGAAATCTAATGCTCACTTCTTTGGAGCTCACGGCTTCTAAGTTTTCATTCACAACCTACTTTTTAAACTGAACAAATATCTATCTTTTCTTTTTTTCCTCTTTCGAACTTTACCTTATATATATATATATATATATATATATATATATATATATATATGTGTGTGTGTGTGTGTGTGTGTGTGTGAAAAGTGTATATATATAATTATAAATATCAATATATATATATAAATATGTAATTTGTTATATATATTATATTGTTTTCATATTATATATGCGTGGTACTTATTTAAAAGCGCTCAAAACAAACTCACACCTATCTATATGAATAACAAACTCACACCTATCTATATGAATATGTTACAAACTCACACCTATCTATATGAATATATATATATATATATATATATATATATATATATATTGTCATCTGCAGACAGATCTGTTTCGCCGTATCACAGCTCATCAGTACGGTTCGACTCCGATTGCTTAGTGTCATCCGCAGACAGATCTGTTTCGCTGTATCACGGTTCATCAGTACGGTTAGACTCCAATTGCTTTTAACCCAGGATTGAAACCCGACTGAATTGGCGTTAGTCGGCGATTATACCTCTGGGCTATGGGCGCTCGGTAGAAGAAGGCAGACTTTTTAGCATGTAATTTATCATTATATATATATATGCAATTTTTCGTTTATATTGTTATATTGATCTTCATCTTTGTATTCCAGATGGCAATTGATAAAATTGAGCTGCGAGTTTTGATTCGTTACTACTGGAAGCAAGATCTTTCAACCAAAAAAGCTGCAGAAGAGATTTGTGCTGCCGAAGGTGAATGAACAATTTCATATGCGGCGATATCAAAGTGGTACAAGCGTTTCGATTCTGGCGACATGAGTCTTGAAGATAAGCCTCGTTCGGGACGGCCGTTAAAGTTGGATGATGGAGACTTGCAAACCGGGTTGGACATTGCGCCTTCATCGAGCACTCGAGAATTGGCTGATGAGCTTGGAGTTGGCAAATCGACAATTCACCGACATTTGAAGCCACTTGATTTTGTTCACAGAAAGCCGCGCCAAGATCCGCACCAACTTACCGAAGCACAAGCCAACAGACGAGTTGAAATTTACCGTCAATTGCTCAGCGCTTTTTGGAAGCGCATTGAGACATCCGAGGAGAAATGGGTCTTTCTGGTCCAGTACAATCGAGACAAGCGATGGGTTCAGAAAGAGCAAGAGACACCGTCGGTTCCAAAACAAGATCGATTCGGCAAGAAAGTCATGTTGTGCGTTTGGTGGAACTTTGAAGGAATCGTGCATTTTGAGTTGGTTCCGAATGGTCGTCCAATCAGTGCCGAACTTTACTGTCAGCAACTTGAGCGGGTCTACGAAAAGTTGAAGCAAAAGTACCCAGCTCTGATCAACCGAAAGCGCGCTTTGATGCAGCAGGACAATGCCAAGCCACACACCGCCACTAAGACTAAAGACAAGTTTGAAGAGCTGGACGGCGTTGAGGTTCTGCCATATCCAGCCTACAGTTCTGACTGTGCTCCATCAGATTACGGCCTTTTCCGCTCAATGCAACACTTTCTGAAGAGCCGCCGATTAGACTCGTTTGATGAAGTCGAGGAAGTGTGTCAAGAATTCTTTGATTCGAAGCCGGCTGAGTGGTACTTTGCCCAGATCAGAAAGCTTGCAGACCAATGTCAGAAAGTCTTGGAAAATGATGGTCTTTATTTTGAGCAATACTTTTTGTTGTTTTTGCGAGTAAAATTTAAATTTTGTACAAGTGTTTTCGAACTTTTGGGACAACCTAATATTTTTACAAATTTGTAAAAATGTCTAAATTTTGTTTCCTGATTATAATTCTCTGTTAAATTTAGCAAATAAATTTTATCATTGAAATTTCTTTGAAGTCTGTCTCTATTGGAATTTAACTTACCAAATTTCAAGGATTCTGCTTATATATATATATATATATATATATATATATATATATATATGTAACATAGTGATGATCCACGTATACTGTCTTAATATGTATAGGAAAGAATATTAATAAAAAAGTTTTGAATTTAAAAATGTACTTTTTTTGGACAGTATTTGTTTATTTTTATTATTGTATTTTATATTTCAGACCGCCCTCGGTCCTTCATCAGAAACGAGTGATTTTTAAATTTGAATTAGAAACGTATTTCACGATAGCGTTCGAATATTTTTTTGTGTTTACATCACGTGGTGTGTTTGTTCACAACATGCGGCACGTCCGTAGAGAAAGTCTGTTTGTTTTAGATAAAAATTTCTTGGAATATCTGAAAAAAATTTTAGCTATTGAAATATTTGTAAAGATTCAACACACCTAAGTCCCTATTTAACCCTAGCTTGTGTGTATTTAATTTTAAAATCCAGTATTTTTCTTTCTTTCTGCGTGTGTATGTAGAACTAAAATTGGAGTCTATTAGTAAACATTTGCAATTTTCTAAAGTATGATCAGGTTGATTAAAATGGGCTGCAATTGGGGAGTATACATTTTTTTGTCGTATATTTAGTTTGTGATTATTGAAGCGAAATCTAAAGCTATTACCGAATTCGCCGATATATCCACTGTTGGGGCAAATTGAGCAGAAGATAAAGTATATGATGTTTTTGCTGTCACAAGTAAGGTTTGGTGGGTGTAATTTTATTTTGGTGTTGGGTACAGAGAATGTTTTGTCTGTTATTAAATGTTTACAAATTAAACAGCGAGGCTTCCCACATTTTAAATTCCCTGATAGGTTTGTATTATTTAAATATTTGTTAGAAGTGAGGATAGTTGATAGGTTGGGTGTTTGTTTCTTTGCATTTATGGGTGGTTTATCGAAAATGTCTTTGATGTTTTTGTTTGATTGGAGGTTCCTGTAATCATTTTTTAAATTTTTGATAAGTGTGTAGGAATATTGATTATGGTTAAAAACCATGGGAATTCGGTTGTTATCTTTTCGTTTTTGTATGTGAGAAGTGTGTTACGATCTATGTGGATGGCTTTATGTAGTTCTTCCTTTATTGTTTTTATTGGATATTTACATTTTAGAAACTGTTTTGTTAGGTTGTTAATGTTGTTTAGAAAATCTGGATGGACTGAGCATATGCGTTTTATTCTGATAAATGAGCTGTATACGATAGATTTTTTTAATTTGAGGGGATGACAGCTGTTAAAGTGTAGGAATTTATGTTGGTTTGTGGGTTTGTTGTATAGACTGGTGGAAAGTGTATGTTTATTTAATTTTACCATGACGTCTAAGAAAGGGACGGATGTGTATGAGAACTCCATGGTAAATTTGATTGTATTGTGGAAGTTGTTGCAAAAAGTAAAGAAGTTTTTTTAATTTTTCTAATCCATGAGTCCATATTAAGAAAATATCATCAATGTATCTAAAATAATGTGATGGTTTGTATTGTGAACTGTCTAGTATCTTTTTTTCTAAAATATGCATAAAGATATTGGCATAACTAGGTGCCATTTTCGTGCCCATTGCTGTGCCACTAATCTGTAAATTTTATACGACAAAAAAATGTATACTCCCCAATTGCAGCCCATTTTAATCAACCTGATCATACTTTAGAAAATTGCAAATGTTTACTAATAGACTCCAATTTTAGTTCTACATACACACGCAGAAAGAAAGAAAAATACTGGATTTTAAAATTAAATACACACAAGCTAGGGTTAAATAGGGACTTAGGTGTGTTGAATCTTTACAAATATTTCAATAGCTAAAATTTTTTTCAGATATTCCAAGAAATTTTTATCTAAAACAAACAGACTTTCTCTACGGACGTGCCGCATGTTGTGAACAAACACACCACGTGATGTAAACACAAAAAAATATTCGAACGCTATCGTGAAATACGTTTCTAATTCAAATTTAAAAATCACTCGTTTCTGATGAAGGACCGAGGGCGGTCTGAAATATAAAATACAATAATAAAAATAAACAAATACTGTCCAAAAAAAGTACATTTTTAAATTCAAAACTTTTTTATATTAATATTCTTTCCTAGGTACCTCAACTAATTCGCGGACAAAAAACAGCATAGCGTAATGCAAAAAGCCACACACTTAACGAAAATAAAGTTTTATCATCAAAATATTGCTATTATTATTAAGAAGAAAGATCAAAGAATTTTTTAATTATTTTTTGAATTTTTTAAATCCTTTCTAACACATTCGAAATTTTGGTTAGAATGCTTGTTTTGTTTACGTCATCGCCTTCTACAAAGTTTAAAATTGATTTTTTGCGCTTTTTTCTGCTGAAAACACATTAATTTGAAAATTCTTGTACAAATTAAAAAATTGTCCGATTTTAATTAAATTTTCAGAACTCATTCACAAATGAATGAAACAATTTTTCAATGTTTTTTTTTAAATATTGGTAAAACACTTTTTTTGAAAATGTGTTACCCACCACTTACTTAATTTCATTAAATTTCGCACAGAACCTTATTTCTTGGAATTTTTTTTTTTTAAATTCATTGGAGATTATAAATCACCTACATTTCTTTTTCAAATTTGTACTATTAAACTGAAAATCTGCTCTGAATTGAAAAATAATGAATCCAATTAAACTATGACATTACTTAATTAGAAAAGCTTTTTAATGATTTTGTAAATAAGTAATATTAAGGATATTATCGTTTGAAGAAATAGAATTTTTCTGATGAATAATGAATTTTTACAAGAATTTTTTCATTTTATTTTTACATTTTAATTATAATAATTTATAATAGTTTCAAATCGTGTAAAATTCTTTACTGGGGTATTTATTAGATATGATGTAGTAATTAAGTGGAAACGAAATTTACGAGTCTAAAATTGCAAAGATTAATAAACGTAGTTACGCTATTTAGTTTTAAAATAATTTTTAATTTATCTTATTTTTACCTTATTTTCATGTATGATAGACGGAAATAGCCATTATTATGAAAAGGTTACGTAATTTAATAGTTTTGTCCCTTCACTTAGATTTATGAAAATTGTCGTTTGGGGGCATGCGTAGAACCTGTCATCGCCTAATCAGTCAAGAATCCGTCAAACCTTCGATCAGATGAACACGACCAATCGATAATAATTTGTTGTATATTACTTTTTTATGCTATAAGTCAGTAATATTTTTTTAAATCAGTTAAAACCTAACTTTCACATTTTCTAATTTTACTAAAATAAAGTGTCAAAAATCTTTTGAAATATTTTTAAAATCGATGAATTTTTGCTTGTTTACAAATTTATTAAAACTAAGAAAATGGCCGTTTTTAATAAAAAAAAAAATTAAACTATTATAATTGTGACTTTATATAATTTCTATCTGAAATGCACCAGAAGTGTTTACTTAATGAAAATAATAAATTTAATCATTAAGCTTTTAATTAAATCTAAAATGAAATCTTCAAGAATGTTTTTTCATTTTAAAAAATTCATTTTAAAATCAGGTATCGAAAATTTATGCAGAAAAGTGGAGGTACCTACATGCATACACACACACACACACACACACACACACACACACACATATATATATATATATATATATATATAACGTAGTACACTTGGCATACAGTCCAGGTAAATTCCGATAGAGACGAACTTAAGAGAACTCAGTGTTAAATTCATTTATTTAATTTAGAAGAGTAATATAATTTATAAAAGATTTTATAATATTACAATGGGTAATGCATATTTCACCGCGTCCTGATGTTATTATCGCGGCTAGTCAGACCCAAATAGTACAAACATTTGGGTCTGACGAGCCGCGATAAAAACATCAGGACGCGGTGAAATATGCATTACCCATTGTAATAATCTAAAATCTTATATATATATATATATACATATAAACAGAAATAGAGTTGTTCCATATATATATATATATATATATATATATATATATATATTTATATGTGTGTGTGTGTGTGTGTGTGTGTGTGTGTGTGTGTGTGTGTGTGTGTGTTAATTAAATAAAAAATAATATGCGAACAAGAAAGGAGATAATGAATCGAACAGAAAATCTTTTACAGTCAACGCGTTTCGTTCCTGTCTTCTTAGCGTCTTTGGGAATTATTAATAAAATCCATTAATTCTTTATATATATATATATATATATATATATATATATATATATATATATATATTAATCATATCACCCCAAGCAAGGCGAAACCGCGACTGATGCGCAGGGGGGCTACGTGAGAAGGAAAAGATTGGAAAAGAGAAAAACCAGAAACCGCATCCTAACCAGGAAACAAGGGATGAGCCTCTTCACCTGTTGAATAGACGTGGGTGGAGTGTGAACCGGGCGATAGTTTAGTCTATCTACTCCAATTGAAAAAAATAAAAAATAAGAAAAAAAGAGTGAAAAGATTGGAAAGTTGAAAACTAAAAATTAATTAAATATTTAATTTCCAGTTCGCGAGCCTACGTGAATTTTATTTATCGGCCAATGGGAAGCCCAGAATCAAATAAGGATATGAATTCCCAAATGATCACCTGCAATCCAAAAAGTGAAAATAAAAAGCCGATACAGAAAGCATTGCAAGACAGACCGACACAGAAACCCAGGCAGATGAGAGTGATTAGTATCTCCCTTGACCAAGTCAAATGGCTTACTATGCTCGCCTCCCTTCACCTCTCCTTACCTTCTTCCCTATCTCAAAACTACTAACTGACCTAAGGAACTGATACATCAAAGACATTCCTCACTTACAACGCCCCCCCCCACATTCCTAAGCATTCTCTTTTCAGCATTTTATTGCCATGAACATTTTAACGTCCTATAATTCAAGTATTACTTTAATTGTAAAACCTTAATTGATATGTGTATATATAAAAGGTTATTTTTCAACTCAATTTGCTTTTCTTGGTTTATAACCTTTCTTTATGACTTATAGTGGGCTATCTACAACAAGGCCAAATTCCGTTAATCTTCAACAACATACTACTACCCTTCACGAGGACAGACTCTCCACTATAAACTGGAAAAGAATGGATAACCTGCTATAGCACAACCGTTTGAAAAGAAAAAGTAGAGGATTTAGATCCTTCAAGGAATCCGGTATTTAAACTAATAAAACAAAATCTGCAGACAGAATTTGATTTCTAGGAATTTAATGAATTTAAGTTTGGTAGGGGAGTTACTGATTTAAAATATATATATATATATATATATATATATATATATATATATATATATATACAAACATTTTTTAATAATAATAATTTAATAAATAAATTCATTAACTTGTGAATAGATCATTAAAATCATTAAAATCAAACAATTATTTTATTTTTGAAATGTGTGTTTTGTCAGCAGAAACAAAGGTGCTACAATTGAATTCCCATATTCAGCTCTGGTCCACACCACACTGGCAAAAAAAATAAAATAAAATTTCAACCAAAATTTATGTGTGTGTGTGTGTGTGTGTGTGTGTGTGTGTGTGTGTGTGTGTGTGTGTGTGTGTGTGCGCGTGCGTGCGTGCGTTGTATTGAAGTGGAACAGAGAAATCGGAGAGGTGAGTTCGAATTTCTGTTGAATTCTTTGCATTCACTTACGCGCAAATCCCCGCAGATCTCTGCAGATATGGGTTATGTAGCAGGATAGATTTGGTTCTATAGCTTTGGTTGGCAATAAGTCTACGGCAGAAAGAAATGGCAAACTACTCCGTGAAAAATACTCTGCCTTGTCATTTATATCTCTTTCGAGATATGATAGTCCAATCAAATTACCTTGAGAAAGGAACTACCATCAATAGCAAATATTATATCGCATTATTAATGCAAATCAGATTAATTTAACTTTAAAATCGCTAATTCTCCTCAAATTATGTGTCAGAAATATATATTTTTTATTTCTTGTGCTATTTTATAACTATATATTATAACTATTTTATAACCAAAAATTAACTTTGTTTAAAATGTATCAAATGTGTCAAAATTCCCAATATTAACGAATTTATTGAAAATAACCGAGAATTCGATTTCAATCAATATAAATTTAATTTGTAATACACCAGAGAATTTACTAGAAATTGTAAATTTAATCCTTCAGTTTTTAATTAAAGCTAAAAAGCAAGTTTCAGTATTGATTTTTCATTCTTTTTAAATTAGTTTTAAACGATAAATGCATGAAACTTAGGTTTCATACATGTATGTTAATTCTGGTCAACTATACTAAGCTTATCAGCACGTCTGGATATTAGTAATCAATCAACACGTTTAAAAATACAAGACCACAGTGATTAAGAAATGCTTGTAAACTACATTTCATGATATAAGCAAGTAATATTTATTTCAAATCAGATTAATTTCACTTTATATTTGCAAATTTTCTTAAAATAACAAATCACAGTTATATATTTTATTTTTGCAAGATTTTTAAACCCGGGAATTAACTTTTGTTTACAAGCATAAACTGAAAAAATGAAAACTCCCAAAAAGTTGAGATTTCAATCAATATAATTTCAATCAATATAATTTGAAATACACCAGAGAATTTTGCTTACTTGAAATAATAAATTTAATCATTTAGCTTTCGATTAAAGGTAAAATAGATACATCAAGAAAACATTTTCTTATATTAAAATTCACTTTTAAAATTTAGTTATCGAAAATGAATGAAGGTAGCTCGTTTATACATAAGCACGTACGCGCAGATGATGGCCATGGAACACGCGCACGAATGCAAGCACAGACATACGTACACATACCCTATGAAAGATAAATTTGCACTATTAAAAGTACATATAAAAAATAAAGTCCAGAAGCATAAGCAGTCAATTGCTGATATCCTCTGACGAGTGTGTACGGTGTGATTCTCGAAGGGTCCATCTAAGAAATGCTGGAGCTGGGATACTGGCGTCAATAGCCAGTTAAGTACTATACGTGAAACACGCTTGGGCGATCATGACTGACTGGGCAGAAGATTATCCCGCAGTATGTTCCCATTGCTTTCTGCGGTAGACCGGTTGCCAGCCAAGGCTATAGAACCCAATCTGTCCTGCCATTAGACCCATGGCTGGAAGGAGAAGAGATGTATTATATTACATTATTATATTAAGTATAATTAGCGGGGGATCAGTTTATTTCTTCATAACTAAGAACCGACCACCCCACTTTATGCCCAAGGGAAGTTTTAATTATTTTTCAACTATTATATTCAGTCAGTCAGTTAAGTGCCATACCTGATACACGCTTTGGGCGATCATGTCTCTTTCGAGACATGACTGACTAGGCAGAAGATTATCCCGCAGTAGGTTGCCATTGTTTTCTGCGTTAGACAGGTTGCCAGCCAAGGCTATAGAACCCAATCTGTCCAGCCATTTAACTCATAGCTGGAGTGAGAAGAGATAGACTATATTACATTATTATATGAAGTATAATTAGTGGGGGATCAGTTTATTACTTCATAACAATAGAAAACCGATCACCCACTTTATCCCCAGTAGAAGTTTTAATTATTTTTCCAAATATTATATTCAGTTAGTCAGTTAAGTGTCATGCATGATAGAGGTTTTTCCAAAAGCATTTCTATGAGGGTGAACGCAATAGAATAGTGATAAATTTGAATGCGACAAACTATTAGGATTTTCCGCGTTGATATGTCTGTAACCCCCATCGCAGCATATCTATGGGATATATGAGAACAAATAAACTTGATATGAACAGATTGAAATAGATAGATAGATAGATAGATAGATAGATAGATAGATAGATAGATAGATAGATACGAATAGGCTGAGATAGATAGATAGATAGATAGATAGATAGATAGATAGATAGATAGATAGATAGATGAGATAGATAGATAGATAGATAGATAGATAGATAGATAGATAGATAGATAGATAGGATGAGATAGATAGATAGGATAGATAGATAGATAGATAGATAGATAGATAGATAGATAGATTTGGATATGCTGAAGATAGATAGATAGATAGATAGATAGATAGATAGATAGATAGATAGATTTGGATATGCTGAGATAGATGAGATAGATAGATAGATAGATAGATAGATAGATAGATAGATAGATAGATTTGGATATGCGAGATAGATAGATAGATAGATAGATAGATAGATTTGGATAGATAGATAGATAGATAGATAGATAGATAGATAGATAGATAGATAGATAGATAGATAGATATGGATATGCTGAGATAGATAGATAGATAGATAGATAGATAGATAGATAGATAGATAGATAGATAGATAGATAGATAGATGTTAACTCAAGGAAAAACAAGGAAGCAGAATACAATTTCAAAAAACTAAAAATAAAAACAACCTCAAAATTTTAATGATCAGCAGTGCGCTCTAAATTTTAAAATGAAAAAAAAAAAATAGCTGACGTAACTAAGAAGGCGAATTTGTTTTAATTTTGGTAAATTTCAGGAATTTCAGTCAACCGACTCCCAGTCAGCATTTTCTGTAGAGCCAAACATCTTCGCTCTTAATTGAAGTCGGCGCCTCAGTTCATTATTCGCAGACGAAAAGACGTGCAATCTCACTGCAATTTGGCTCATTTCCCCGTTCCACCTCGATCCATATTTCCCATTGAATTGCTCTCGAGAAACTTGGGATGCTATTACTTCGGTCATTCTCCTCTGTTGCCATTGGTGTGCAACCTCAAACGTTTCCTATAACACAAAAATATTCTTCTTATTATTATTATTATTTTCATCATTATTTATTTCGGCTATGGCCACACTAACTACCAAGTCTGCGGGAAGACTTAAGACATGCAGTGGTGGGCTGTCATGGCTACATATCATGATTCGTTTTTTTTTTTTTATCTCCCATAACATCACAAGTGTTAAATGGACAAAGTTTTTCCTAGTGTGCGGGCTGTACTTAACAACGGCATACATATACATATATATGCCGAGCCCCGCACGATTCGCATGTATGTTTGTGTGAGCCCCGGTGAGCGGACACGCGTGTGTATGTGTCTTTGCGCACGTCAATGGGTGTACAAATGTGTGTATATATATATATATATATATGCGTCTGTCATGACGACAAATTTTCATTCCACTTCCACAAAAACACACCAATATACGCAGCCCTACATATTGGCAATTTTTTAAAAAATTAATCAGTTTGTCTGACGTTCACAAGAAAGTGAAACCCAAGGTAAGAAACTCACACCTATATATATATATATATATATATATATATATATATATATATATATATATATCAGTAGTTTAAACTAATGGATTACATAGTTATATAGACAAAATTCTCCTTAGTGTGTGGGCTGTACTTAACAAGACAATTTTTTGTATATCTCTTAAGCTGGGGTTTCCGGGGATTCTTTCAATGTGTTGTTTTGTTCCATTTTTTTATCATTCCAAGTGCACCTACTATCACTGGTACGACTCTTGTTTTCAATTTCCACATTTTTTCTGTTTCAATTTCCAGGTCTTTATATTTTGACAGTTTTTCGAATTCCTTGGTTACTATGTTACAATCCGCTGGACAAGCCATATCGATTAATAGGCAAGTTTTTTCTTTCTGGATTTAACAATAATGTTCGGCCTATTTGCTTCAATTTTTCTGTCTGTGTAGATGGTGTAATCCCATAGAATGGTGACATCTTCTATTTCTGTAACCAGTGCTGGATGATGTTCATGTTTGTTTACATATTTTCCATAGTGCTTGCACATTGTATAATGTAAATATTGCCTCACTCTATCGTGACGATTTTTATATTCATTTGGGGCAAGTACAGAACATCCAGAGATTAGATGGTTTATTGTTTCTTGGTGTTTATCACAAAACCTGCATTTTGGATCCATATTATTATGTATAATAATTGTCTGAAAGTTTCTAAAGCCTTCATTCTCAGACTTTAATCCAGATGCACGTCACCATCAATGATTATTAACTTTATCAGCACTGGATTTATTGGCACGTTCTGGATATTGGCCATGCAGAGGTTTGTCTTGCCAGCGTTGTTTCATCTGTTCAAGAGCTTTATCTTTGGCTTTCATTTTCATATTTTTTGCCGCAATAGTTGATTCTTGGCTTCTGTTTTGCTTTTCTACAGAATCTACTAACTGTAAATCTTGTTTGTATGCACTGCCTTCTTTTATTATTGAATATTTTTCTTTCTTTCTTCATGTTGTTTGACTAATTGTATCATGCAGTCCTGTTAATAAGCCAATAGTTGTCTTGTATGACAATTCTAGCTGAATAAGACCTCTTTACACCTTCTACATCAGCCTTTGAATGATGCATCTTATGCTTAGAAAGAAGCTTTCTTGTTTTAGAATCCATTCGCCTGATGTCGTTTAGAGTCCAGTTTAAGATGTTGAAACTATATTGGACAACTGGGATTGTAAGGCTATAATTCTGTTCTGAGAATTCAATTCAGTTTTTAATATCAATCGTAGCCTTCTATAGTACTCTTTACGCACTATTTCTTTCATTTTTTATAGTGAATTTTTTCACCCTCATTTACACCTAGGTATTTATAAGCTTCCTCTGGCTTTAATTCTTTTATTGTTACAACAGAGTCTAAGCTAATTGAGGATGTTTCTTGTAGTAATCCACGTAAAACTGTAGCTTTAGCACATTTATTCAAATTGAATTTCATTCCAATGTCTTCGCTGCAGCCTTTTACAGTTTGCAGAAGATCTTCCAACTCATTATCATTCTTAGCATATAACTTTAAGTCCTCCATGTAAAATAGATGGCTTATTTTCTTTTGGCCTATTTTATAACCACATTCTGTCTTATTAAGTTGATTGGTTAGTACTATTAATGATATTATTATTATTATTATTATTATTATTGTTGTTGTTGTTGTTGTTGTTGTTGCTGTTGTTGTTGTTTCTGGTTCTGTTCTTTTCTATTTATCTCAGGTTTAAGTTTCAATTGAGTTGAGTGTCTTGAGCTTTTCTATGCATTCGGGTTTCTTTATTGTATTTTTGTGCAATTTGTGAAACTGTTATGAATCTCTATGTCTTTATTTATTAATGCCTTCTTACACATACATGCATTCGCCGTTTTACAAACTAAATATCTAAGCGTTTATTACTATTAATTTATAAAAAAAATATGTAAATTGAGGGTGGGAAAGCTTGGTCATCATTTGTCATATATTAAACTTGATGCTACAGAACACAATCTGCCCTGCTATTTAACCCACAGCTGGAGGTAGAAAAGCCGGATTAATACCTTTCTCCAGGGTATTTTCGCGTAAGTTAATGCCAAGAATATTATCTGGAATTCGAACTCGGGGAGCCTAGTTCGAATTATTTAATATTTCGTAACAATGCAATATGAGTTGGGTTAAAAAAGAAAAATATGATTCACTTACTGTCATTGATGAAGATTTGTCAAGGTCATCGCTTTGTGTTTTAAGAAGTGCACCAATCTATTTGTATTACAATCAAGTAATTTATAAATGGAATGTCGTTCAATACGAATTTTATGCCTTTAAGCAATATAGCGATTAGCTTTCGCCTAAAGACATTTGGCATGTACACCAATTATAAAACGACATTTTGCATCATAATATTTACAAGTTTACGAATAAAGTAAAAAAGAACTTCTACTCGCAGCAAACTGCCAAAATACGAATTTGCACGAGATACTAGATTAGCAACTAGATCCCACCCTTTTACAGTGAAACCGATAAAATGCAACCGCAACTTCTACTCCATTAGTTTCTTCCTCGCACTTCCTGACTGTGGAATTCCCTTCCACATGATTGCTTCCCCGACGGCTACAATCTCCAGGAGTTTAAATGTAAGGTCAATAGACACCTCCTAACACACTAACCTGCTCCCATTCTATCAAACACTCTTCCCATCTGCCCAACCCTCATCCTCGGTATCCTTACTCATCTGTCACCTTCCTCCTGACATTCCCTATGTCTAACCAATCCTTCTCTTTATCTTCTCCTATGTAGCCCCATGCGCAATAGTGGCAGTGGAATGCCTTGCTTGGGGTGAGATGATTAAAAAAAAAAATACGGAGAGTTAGCGAATTCAGCAGTTATACAAGGATGTGTATTTTCACCGGATCTATTCAGCTTGTACACTGAGACTATTCTGCGAACCCTAGAAGTTATGCCAGGATTCGTCATCGGAGGTTACAATTTGAACAACATAAAGTCCATAGATGATACAGTGCTGATAGCAGACACGAAAAAGAAACTACAAAGCTTCCTACAGAAGGTAGCTGAAGATAGTAGCAAGAAAGGACTACAAATAAACTGCAAGGAAACCGAATGCATTCTCATCAGCAAAAAAGAGGAGCCCAAAATGCAAAATACAGGTAAGGGATACTAAATTCAAGCAGGTAAAAAAAATTTGAATATCTGGGAAGTGTTCCAACAGGAGACGGAAAATTTCGCTAGAAACAATGAAAAGAGTACTGGGTTGCTATGTGATGTCAGTTCTTCAATATGTCAGTGAATGTTGGACAATATCATCAAAGATGAAGGAAAAACTTGAAGCAACTGAAATCTGGTTCCACAGAAGGATGCTGCGAATATCAAAGACCGAGTATATCAGCAAAGATGAGGTTTTGGAAAGGATGAAAACGAAAAGGAAATTAATACTGAGCATCAGGAAGAGACAGCTAAAGTTCCTGGGACATGCAATGAGGAAAGAGGGCTTGGAGAACCTGATACTAACAGGCCAGATATAGGGGAAAAGAGACAAGGGAAAGCAGCGGATAACATATTTGTGAAAGGGTCTAAGCAAGTGAATGACAGAACAGGGGTTCGTGGTTAAACAGGTGAAAGTGTACTAAGAGCCATCAGGGACAGGGAGACGTGGAAAGCCATGATCACCTACGTCCTGAAAGGACAGGGCACATAGAAGAAGAATATATATACCAACTGTTTATAAGAAATTTTAATGTGGATATAAAATAGGGGACCAATTCTATATCATAATCAATATATAAACTGATCCCTCATTTTGGGGCCATGCTAGTTTCTATACATTTATATTCTAGATTTATGGGCTTCAGTTAGTGGATGGCAGAGTGGGGTTTGGGTGGTGTAACAGGAGAAAGCGTGCTAAGAGCCACCAGGGACAAGGAGACGTGGAAAGCCATGATCGCCTACGTCCTGAAAGAATAAGGTACATAAAAGTAAAAAGACACAATCACTGATCGAATTAAGTATACAAAATTCCTTGGACCAAAATACCACATTCCTTCTTAACATTCTAACTACAACCACTATAATACCTCAATTTCTTTGTTGGAGGAAGATGAATAACAATATTAAAAGATGAAGACACTATGCATAATACTATATATAGAAGAAACTAAACAAAATGGTGTTAGTAATAACCCCCTCCATCATCATTTATCCATCACACCCAGATGGTGCATAGGGCAGCAACTTTTTGTTGCTGTTTCTGTAACAAACTGTTTTTTACGGGGCAGGGTTGTTAGCCCTGCACCCAACCCCCAAACCCCCAAACCTGGAGGACCGGTGCACCATTCTTGGTCCTTACGTTTACAGCACCTGGTATTCCCAAATGGTCAACCATTTAAGTACTGACCAGGCTCGATGTTACTTAACTTCGGTGATCGGACGGGAACCGGTGTATTCAACACGATATAGCCGTAGACAATAACCCCCTCCACACATACACAATTTTTTATTGTGGCAGAAATATCAGACGGAATGGACGGAATTACTGCGGGATTGGATAAATTAAAATTCGACCAGCCACACCCACTCACAACTTATTCAGATACGATAACAATTACAAAAAGAACATACTCGAAAAACGAAAAGTGTCCCACATCCACCAGGGAATTGACATTTTTAAACATCTAACGCCTTTCCATTCTGATCTTGACTAATCTGATGCTTAAAGAACAAGATCAACTGGGAAGAGGTAAACTTTCCGTCTCCATAGAATTCCTCTGTCTCGTCGTCCACATCACGACTCATATAACAACTGGTACACACAAGAACGCATAATACTCAGCTTTAGTCAACAACATTACTACGCTGCTACAAACAGAATTGAACTTAAGGACAAAGAAGTTTCCGTTCAGCATGCGAACCATTAAGCCTTCAATGAACTTGCACACTGGGACTACGAGCTTGCAATGGAAGAAGGCGTAACCCAATGTATCCACCGAATCAGTTGTGAGAATTTCTCAAGCTCACTGAAAAACAAAATTTTGCAAAGGGGTAGGTGATGCTTCACCGTTAGGGAGGAATTTCAACCCGGGCGCATAAGGTTATATAGTTCAATCCCCCTGCTACATTAAAAAGAGCTCGTCAATCAGTCAATCTTGAACGGACTTCCTCACTAACACCTGATATAATGCCTCATGAAAAAATGCCTGAATGTCAAAGAAGCCATCCGTCGCCCGTAAGATGAACTAGAGAGCTTACCGGCATTTACGATAGATGAACCACTAACCTTCGGGTCTTCTTCTCGAACGAGTGCTCACTTCTCAGGAACGGGAAGTTCTTACGGCGTTTTCCATCCAGAATTCGCCATTCCCATCCGCTTGCGGGTACATTCGATCTAAGACCGCACTGCGAAGCATATATTGACGAATCTCAACGTAGGGCATATCCAGACCGCCTTCAGAATGGTGGAGGCAACAGATCTCACAACACAACTTGGGAGCCTTGCCTCCCCACATAAACAAACAACAAGAACTTAACTAATTTCATTAGTATGGCATACGGGAGTGGAAGTACGGAGAGTCGGTAAAGGAGAATTGGGTAGATATGCGAAACATATACTTCCACTTTCCCCTTTAAGGAAGGGTTCCTCCAGATTACAGATGAACAGTGCCTTGGACTTTCTCCTACACCTTCAACCAATTCATTTCCAGCAATACATCGGGATTGAAACAGATGCCGAGTATCTTGACCGGCTCGTCCGTCCAAAGGAAAGCAGGGCTGAGATTGATGGAGCCGGCAAAAAGATTAGTGTGTACGAGACAGTGACAGGTGACAACATCATCTGCGATAAACCTGTTGGCATTTCAGCTCTGCTCGACGCAAGAACCGAAAAGTCATCGGCATAGCTCGCAGATAAGGAGATTCTGCGTAAGACTGGATTCGTCATTAACCTGCGAAGGCAATGACCCAACTCAAGAACGTAAAACAAAGGCGAAAGTGGACAGTCATGACGGATGGAGCAAGACAACGCGGAAAGCTCTGATGGTACCACATTCACTCCCACCAACGCATCAGGGAACACGTGCCGAAGTCAGACCCAAGTGCGAAAGTACGGCTAAAAACTGGCGGCCGAAAGGACAGCCTCCAGAATACGATGGTCAACCCTATTGAATGCCCTGGACTGATTTATATTAATCAGCGCAGCTTCACAGCCAACTGACTCGATGATCAAGCGTACCAAATGAAGGATGTCTTCAATAGTCCTACCCTTCATAGCACAAGTCTTTTTAGATTAGACAGAACAGCCTACAAACAGCTGGCTAAGATCTTGACTAAAATCGCCAACTCTTTATTTAACATTGTCAAAACCTGAAAGTTACCTTACCCATCCCCACTGTTCTTATTTTTTGCGTAGTCAGTCAGTTAAGTGTCATACGTGATACACGATTTAAGCGATCATGTCTCGAAAGAAACATGACTGACTGCGCAGAGTATTATCCCGCAGTAGGTTGCCATTAATTTCTACTATAGACTGGTTGCCAGCCAAGGCTATAGAACCCAACCTGTCCTGCCATTTAACTCATAGCTGGAGGGAGAAGAGATGTATTATATTATTAAGTTGTAATTAGTGGGGGATCAGTTTATTACTTCATAACAACAGAAAACCGATCCCCCAGTTTATACTCACTAGAAGTTTTAATTATGCTTCCAACTATTATATTCAGTCAGTCAGTTAAGTGCCGTACGTGATATACGCTTTGGGCGATCATGCCTGAAAGTGTCATGACTGACTGGGCAGAAGATTATCCCGCAGTAGGTTGCCATTACTTTCTGCGGTAGACTGGTTGCCAACCAAGGCTATAGAACCCAATCTTCCCTTTTATTCAACCCATAACTGGAGGGAAGAAAGGGATTAATAGCTTTCTCAAGGGCATTTGCGCGTGAGTAAATGCAGAGCATTCAACTGGAATTCGAAATCGGTTCTCCGATTTTGCGTTCCGAGCCGATATCCACTGCGCCACAACGCACGTCCGTCACTGGACGCTTGCAGCCCCTGGTATTCCCAAGCGGTCACCCATCTAAGTACTGACCTGGCTCAACGTTGCTTAACTTCGGTGATCGAACGAGAACCGGTGTATTCAACGTGATATGATCATAAGGCATATTTGATTTGATTTAAAGTTAGGTTTTGGTGCGGATTCTAGTTGTCAACTCAATTTAATTAGGTTAGCAGGGCAAATGGCATGCAAAGCTGTTGTATATTTTCGTTGCCAATTTGTTGTGGCAAATCTTAACGCAATTCTTCGTCGCCAGTTTGTTGTGGAGTGGTTGTGGCGAAACTTTGCCGCAAAGTTGTAGAGACCAGTTTGATCGGAAGTAAGACACAGTAGGTAAGTTCCAAACAGTGTATTAGTATAACAAGACCATGGATACAAAGTGAGTGTTAATAATAAGTAACTAGAAATAAGTCCTAACGGTACAGTTACGCTGCTTATTGCCTGACTAGTAGCTGGCTTTAACTAGCTGTCGTTCTCAACTGCCGTCAACTGCGGTATTTAATTGCCTTCCCACTTAAGACAAAATGTGGCACAAGACCTTTTTAATGGCGGTAATCTGTGCCATATAAGCCCGGGAAATGATTCCTGTCTAATTTTACCCTAACGAGACTCTACCCTTCGGTGGAGCCTCGACTGGTTATTACTCTCCGCCTGAAGGCAGAGAGCTCGACCATGCGCAAGGCAGCCAATTGCTATTAACTGCTTCTTTCGGAAGTCACACAGGTAACTACATATAACAAGAGGAAAAGTCCATTCCTTGTAGAAGGGCACCATAACAAAAGCAAAAGTTTACACGAAGCCAGGCGAACCTATTATCCGAGTAAAATATAGAATAGAAACTTGAACAGCCTCATAGTCCTACACCGATCCTCTTACCAAGAACTCACTCGAGGTACCTAGAACTCACCACCGAAGCTGAGTTTTCCCTAATAATCTAAATTCCACTCTACCTCTCGAGTTTGCTCATTACAGTACTTATCGACATGATCAAACTTGTCGGTAATGTCTCGAAACAACATCCGGGTTGTTAATATCAGAACTTTTTCCTATGATCTACATTGTGGTCAAGGTCGCCATTGCAATCACCGGCTAAAACTACCCAAAGAGACGTTGGCAAAAATGGCTCGATTCGCCGAAACAAAACAAACCGCTACACATGGTCACTGTGTTCATAAACCCCAATGAGACGAAAAGACTTTTCCTTTATGGTAACATCTAGCACTCAAAACCTGTCTGCAACACTTGCAAAGACATGATCATTCAAAGACTTTCGTACTAACCAGGAAACACTTCTCGGGCGTCCATCAAAACATGCTGAATAGAGGACAAGCTTTGTGGGTGAGTTTATGGGTGTAGTTGAAGGGGATTGATTGGGAGGAGATAGAGCCGTGGTGTTTTTTTTTTGTTTTTTTTTTTTGTTGTTTTTTTTTAGTGGGAACCATTTTTAGGGTGGTTATTTTGTTTGGGGTGTGAGTTAATGATTTGGTCACTGGGTGAAGCTATCGTCTGCTTTTTGAGTGATATGGAGGAATGTGACAAGGAAGACGCGCTATTTTTTTTCACAGATGTTTCTTTATTGATTCCTTTAGTTACTGTAATCTTTCAAATTTCTCGAAGCTGGGCTCATATTGAGGTCTTTGTTGTTGGCTCTTTTACGTATATGGGACCCGGGCCTCTCCCTTGGAACTGGTAGGAGAAAGCCGTGTGCTTTTTGCCGTTGTAGTTTCTGAAGACAGAGATCCTGAATACCCCAGTTTACCTTTGGTCTTACCAACAAGTTTATATTCCTTCTTTTTCTTCTGCACAACCACACAAGCGGCGGGCAAAGACTTTTCGAGGAAATGAGGCCACGAAATGGTTCCAACCGGAGGTTTTATCACATTGGTCCTGATCGCTGGCATACCCATTACAGCCGAGAGGGAAATAACAGACTCGGCCAAAGGGGGATTTTGTTCGGTGAGTGCCATAACTGAAAAGCCCTTCTTCTCTGGGTAAGAAGAGTAGAGGTGATCTGCCTTTCCACATTTCCAGCAAGTTAGTTTACGGCCGGTCACAATGAATGCCATTTTCTGGTCATTTACATCTACATTGTAAGGTATGGGGTGAGGGTGAAAGCTTTACGGTCAATCACAACTTTGAAACTCCACCCATAGCCCATTCAAGTCTTTGGAGGAAACACTGAGTAGCTGCCCAAACTGAGCCAGATAAGCGACCAAATTATCTCCTAAGACAAGCGGTGGGGCTTCGATGCTGATACGTTTATCTTCCACCTGTCTTCATATTCAGTTTTTATGATGAGGTCTTTTGTAATTAGGTCCTGACTGGAAGTGTTTTCACGTCCTACATTAAATATCACTTACCTCTTATGACTTTTTGGTGTTTCTTTCTAGGAACACCGGGGATTTGATGACGGTATCTTTTGTGGAGCAACAAATTTATCACGAATGCTTGTTGACCACAAAGATCGACTCAATTCTTTTTTCAAACTTCTGTAATTCCTGAAGGTTTACTAAGAGACCATTTTCCTTGATAAGATGTGCGTATCTGTTGACTCTCTCCAGGAACTCCGTTATGTTGATCATGCACTTCGGTGAGAACTTATAAGAAGAGGGTGAGTCTCCTACTACTATACTTTCGTCTTTGTTTTTGCTGTTATTGTTTCTGGAGTCAGTTGGTAACACCTTTTCTTAATTTTGGCTATTCTTGTCCGCCGTACTTTTCTTTGAATCTGTATGGTTGTCAATATTATTTTTAATGGCTACTTTCTCAGTAGCTACTGTCGATCGTGTGTTTTTATAGAGAGAGTTTTTTTTTTTAATTGACCGTCGTTTATCCGCCATTTCTGCTTACTTTAAATTTCTTTTCTTTTTCTTTTTTTTCTTTTTTTTTAATAAAAATCAAGGAATTTTCTTCAGAAAAAAACAGAAAATCTACAAATCAATCGAGGTGCCTTCAATAAAAATCGCTAAAACAGCATATTATGAATAAAAAAAGGCCCCAAACTTAATAAAAACGAACTTTTTCCATCAAAATGTTGATGTTATTATAAAGAGAAAAAATCAAAGAATTGTTTAATTATTTCTTGAATTCTTTTAATCTTTTCTAACACGTTCGAAATTTTGGTTAAAATCTTGTTTTGTTTACGTCATCGTCTTCTACGAAGTTTAACACTGATTTTTTGCGCTTTTTTTCCGTTGAAAACACATTAATTTGAAAATTCTTGTACAAATCACATAATTGTTCGATTTTAATGAAATTTTCAGAACTTATTCACAAATGAATGAAATTATTTTTAAAATGTTTTTTTAGAATGTTTTGGTAAGAAAGTTTTTTAAATATGTTAACCCCACTTAATTTCATGAAATTTCGCATAGAACCATATGATTCATTCAAAATATTTTTTATTAAAAGTAGGAGTCATTGAAAATTGTAAATCACCTTCTTTTTTTTAAATTTGTACAATTTAACTGAAAATCTGCTCTGAATTGAAAAATAATGAATCCAATAAAACTATGACATTACTTAATTAGAAAAGCTTTTAATTGTTTTTGTAAATAAGTAATATTAAGGACATTATTGTCTGAAGAAATAAAATTTTTCTGATGAATAATAAATAATGAATTTTTGCAAAAATTTTTCCAATTCTTTTTACATTTTAATTATAATAATTTATAATAATTTAAAATCGTGTAAAATTCTCTTTTGATACATCCACTACATGCAATATAATAAAGTGGAAATTAAATTTACGAGTTCAAAATTGCAAAGATTATTAAACGTAGTTACGCTGTTCTATATTTTTATTTACTTAATCCGTTCCTTATTTTCATGTATGGTTGACTAAAATTGCCATTATTATAAAAAGGTTACGTAATTTAAGAGTTTTGTCTCTTCACTTAGATTTATGAAAATTGCATTTATGGTCATGCGTAGCAGCTGCCATCGCTTCGTCATTCAAAAGTCCGTCAAACATTGGATCAGATGAACACGACCAATCGTTAATAATTTGTTGTACATTACTTTTTTATGCAATAAGTAAGTAATATTTCTTTAAAATCGAATTAATTTTACTTTCAATTTCCTAATTTTACTAAAAGTGTCAGAAATCTTTTGAAATATTTTTAAAATCGATGAATTTTTTTTTGTTTACAAATTTCTTAAAATTAAGAAAATGGCCGCTTTTAAGATAATTTTAAGAAATCGAAATTATGTAACATTCAAATCTTTATAATTTATATCTAAAATGAACCAGAATTTTTACTTAATGGAAATAATAAATTTAGTCATTAAGCTTTTCATTAAATCTAAAATAAAATCTTCAAGAATATTTTTTCATTTTAAAAATTTCATTTTATTATTAGGTATCGAAAATTTATGCCGAAATATTGGAGGTACCTACAATAAACTAACAACAAAATAAAAAAGACGAGGAAGATAAAAAATAAAATTCAAAATAAATGATCCCCCAACAAAAAAACACAGTCAGTAAAAAATCTTCAATTCAAAATAATGAATAACAAATTTACGGTGACAATGAAATGAAAAGACCAGCAAAAACTTGTGTAACAAAAAATAAAAATATGCACAAATTAAAACAAAGACCTTCTCGAAAGAAAGGAAAACAAATTCAACAATGAAAAACAAACAGGCGAAAATAGAAAACGTTTGACGCGAAAAAAAAAAACGAAGGAATTTGCTGAAAAAGATTTCTCTGTTTTTCAATAAAACCAGCAAAATAAAAGAAATTAAAAAATAAATAGTACAAAAGAAGAATTTTAAAAAAGAGATTCAGTCAGTCAGTTAAGTGCCATACGTGATACACGCTTTGTGCAATCATGTCTCTGATTGGGCAGAAGATTATCCTGCAGTAGGTTGCCATTGCTTTCTGCGGTAGACTGGTTGCCAGCCAAGGCTATAGAACTCAATCTGTTCTGTTGTTTGACTCATAGCTACAGGGAGAAGAGATGAATTATATTAAGTAGTAATTAATGGGGGATCAGTTTATTACTTCATAAAAATAGAAAACCGATCCCTGTTTTATGCCCAGTAGAAGTTTTTATTATGTTTCCAACTATTATATTCAGTCCGTCAGTCACGTATAATACGTAATACACGCTATTGGCGATCATGTCTCAAAAGAGACATGACTGACTGGGCAGAAGATTATCCCGTAGTAGGTTGCCATTGCTTTCTGCAGTAGACTGGTTGCCAGCCAAGGCTATGGAATTCAAGCTGTCCTATTATTTCACCCATAACTGGAGGGAAGAGACGGATTAATACCTTTCGCAAGGGTATTTGTGCGTAAGTGAATGCCATGAAGTCAACTGGAATTCGAACTCGACTCCCCGATTCGTCGTTCCGATTCGGTATCCACCGCACCACAACGCACATAAAAACAAAACAAAAAAACGAGAGACACGTTAAAAATAATTGTGTCTCCTTGAGTTCTCTTCGCGTCTCGAGCTCTTCCGCTCGGTCCTCTGTCTCTGTCTCGACACGATCTTGTATATAAATTCACTTTCTATCGAGCTTGACAGTACTGCGTCATTTTCGGGCAGGCCTAATCACCAATTGTTGTCTTTGGCCAGTTGCGTTTTCACGAAACATGTTATTGTTTATTTCATTGTTCAAATTTGTTTCAAATTTTGACACGCTGATGCAAAAGCGTGTTTATATCATTGTTTCTGATAACCAAGACATATTTCTCGTCGGCTCTAAAATACAATTTATTGTTTTATAACCCGAAATACTTTCATGTAAAATTTATTCTCTTCTGACCGAATAATTAATTAAACTATTTATGTCAGTCTGAGTAAAAATAAGGTACACAAAATAATGATTATAAAACAAACAACGGCTGTTATTAACGAAAGAAATTACATGTGCAAACAGTTTAAACGAAAGGAAAAAACACTGAAACTAAGTTTTGTTGTGTGGCTCGTTAAACTGATTGTTCAGTGGAGTTCACATTCGTTTGCACCTGGCTTCTTAGGCAGAGCTATGAAAATTGATCTGCTTAGCTCGTCTAGTATTTCATTAATTATTTCTGTAATTTTTTCTACGCCGAAATCATCGAACGCTGTAGTTGCTCTATTACAATGCTGTCTGGTTCAGCTGCTTTGTTTCTATTCAGTTAAGCTATTACCATACACACAAAAATATCCAAATCCACAAAAAACAAAAAAAAAATTGAAAATTATTTTTAAAATACGATGGCTAGATGATTTGTATTAATCTTTTAAATTTTTGAACATTCTTCACTTTATAGCCGACCAACCTAACGTCTACAAGTCTTGGAAACATTTTAAAAATATTTTTGAAAAATTTTAAACTATTATAATTAAAAAACATAAATAGAAACAGTTCTATTAAAATTTCATTATTAATCGACATTTTTTTTCTTCAGACTAATGTCTGAAATTTATATTATTTATTAAAGCAATTAACAGCATATCTAATTAAATAATGTCATAGTTTTATCGCAATGTTTTATTTTACTATTCGGAGCAGATTTTCGATAAAAGAGGCTAAATGGTTTTAAAAATAATACACGATCTGCATATCTTAACGAGTCCTGCGATTAACTAATAAAACCAATTTTGTTATAGAATTTAATTTCTTGAAATTTCATGAATTTAAGTGGAGTGGGTGCAATAGACGAAAAAATAAAGGTATTTTTATCAATATTTTTCAAAAATAATGTTTTCATAAATAATTTCATTCATTTGTGAATAAGTCTTGAAAATTTTATTAAAATCCGACAATTATTTGGTTTTTCCGATAATTTCGAAATTAATGTTTATCACCGGAAAAAAAAGTGAGTGATGTAATATTACGTTTTCCATAGAAAACTCTCATAACGATTTGGCTTCCACTAACGAAAATAACAAGATATTATTAAAATTACGAACATGTTAGAAAGGATTAAAGAATTTTTAAAAAAAATAATTAAAAATACTTCAATCTTTCTTCTTAATAATAACATAAATATTTTTATTAAGTTTGGGACCTTTTTCTTCATATTAAGTGATTTTTTCAGCGAGTTAGTGGAGGTACCTAAACGTACTCCCACAAATTGTGAATTTCACAATTAATGTTTTAACAAAATTAGGAAACTAGGAATTAAAATATAAAACTTGCTTTAAATTTTGAAGAGATGATTTGCAAAACTTGTTGAATGTTGAAACGTAGGGTACAAACTTCTACAACTTAAGTTATTCTTTCTTTTAATAAACTTCTATTTTAACATTCAAAATGTCTATTCTATTCTTCCGCTCTTCTGCACAAATTCGACATATTCCAACCTGCCGACAATCAACCTTCTGATGAAAACCTTCTGATAATAATTCTGATGAATATTATTCAGCATAAAACTTGTAAGCTGTAGTTTGGTTAAGTCTGACACAAGGCCGAACAAAAGAAACATTAACCAGCTCCCTACACTTCAGTAACATAAAAATAAAAAAGGTTTTTACAAAGATTTTTTAAGAAAGATTTAAAAAAATAATAACAATATTTTATGAATGTTCTGAAAGTTTTATTAAAATACGATAATAATCTGACGTTTGCAAAAATTTCTAACTCAATCTGTTTTAGTATTTGTAGTGCATTGGATATCGGCTCGGAACGAGAAATCGAAGAGCCGAGTTCGAATTCCAGTTGAATTCATTGCATTCACTTACGCGCAAATACCCTTGGGAAGAGTATTAATCCGTCTATTCCTTCCAGTTATGGGTTAAATAACAGGACAGATTTGGTTCTATAGCTTTGGTCGGCAACCAGTCTACCGCAGAAAGCAATGGCAACCTACTGCGGGATAATCTTCTGCCCAGTCAGTCATGTCACTTTCGAGACATGATCGCCCAAGCATGTATCACGTATGGCACTTAACTGACTGACTGACTATATTTCTGAAATTAGGCAGTATTTACAGTATTTACTCTTGTCCTCCGAATGTGCGTTGTGGTGCAATAGATATCGACTCGGAACGAGAAATCGGGGAGCCGAGTTCGAATTCCAGTTGAATTCCTTGCATTCACTTACGCACAAATACTCTTGGTAAAGGTATTAATCCGTCTCTTCCCTCCAGTTATGGGTTAAATAAAAGGACAGATTGGGTTCTATAGCTTTGGCTGGCAACCAGTCTACTGCAGAATGTAATGGCAACCTACTGCGGGATAATCATTCAGTCATGTCTCTTTCAAGACATTATCGGCCAAAGCGTGTATCACGTATGGCACTTAACTGACTGACTGTTGTCCTCATCTTTGTGGCCATTTGTACGACGTTTCGGCCGTTGTACGCTACTTAAGGACCCATGATCCAGTCGATATAGACGTTGGTTAGTCCCTGTGACTTGACTCAAAAAGTTGTGAGTTCAATATGAGGCTACAGCAGTGTTGAACAAGTAACTTACAGGATTAGAGGGAGATAACTCATGACTTCCAAAATAGGCACTACTACGCAAGCAATGGGGTTCATATACCCCAGTGATTGTAATAAAGGGTTCGGTTTGAAATTCCTAGCACCTGACGAAGGTCGGTGCGTACAACGGCCGAAACGTCGTACAAATGGCAACCAAGATAAGGACAATAGTCCGAATATCAAATCATCCGTACCAATTTATCATCACCCAGCCACCCGCAGACGCAAGAAAAACATTTTTTAATTTTTTTTTTTTTTTTTTTTTGTGTTTGATGTTTTGACATGAAATATATATCAGTCCCTATCCGAAGTTTGGTCTACTTAGTTTTCACGCCGCCGATAAATCCTTTACGTTCTTTTTTCTTTCTCCTTTGTTTCGTTCACACAAATTTCCTTTTCTCATTTTCTCGTTCGTATTTTTCTTTTTATAACTTCTTTCTTGCCTTTCTTTTTATTTCTTCTTCTTGTACGCACCGACCTTCGTCAGGTGCTAGGAATTTCAAACTGAACCCTTTATTCCAATCACTGGGGTATATGAACCCCATTCCTTGCGTAGTAGTTCCTATTTTGGTAGTCAGGAGTTATCTCCCTCTAATCCTGTAAGTTACTTGTTAGCTTTTTTCTTTCAGTCTCTCTTTCTCCTACCTACCTTCCCTTATTTTTTTTTCTTTTTCTTTCCTTACAATCCTTTCCTTTTCCTTACTATCTTTCATTTCTTTTTTTCCTTCTTCATTTTGCTCGCCTTTCATTCATTCCGTCTTCTTTTATCGTACTATTCTTTTCAACTTTTCCCCCCTTTTTTTTTCGCTTCTTCTCTCACCTATCTTTTTGCCTCACACCATTTCCCCTTTATACTCGCTTTTCCACCTGCCTCTTTTCTGATATTCTTTCGTTTTTTTTTCTTCTCCTTTTCTTTTACCACCTTTTCTTCCTTCCTTCTTCCCTAACCTTCTCTCTTCAATCTTTTCTCTCATTCTTCCACCTTCTCACTATTTTCCCTCTTTCTTTCGCCATCTTTACTTTTTTTTTTTTAATCGTATCACCCTAAGCAAGGCGGTGACGCCACTGATGCGCATGGGGCTACTTAAGAGTAGAATGATTAGAAAAAAGAAAGCCGGGGACCACATCCTAAACAGGAAACAAGGGATGAGCCTCTTCACCTGTCCCCATCCACCGATTTTCTCTGACCAAAAGTTAGAAATATTCTTTTTATTCACTTGGCCGGAAGTCCGACTTGGAATCACTTGAATAAGTACGCCATATTATTTTGTTTTGCTTTCTTCTCCGTTTTTGCCCAATATTTTTGCTTAATTTTAAAACTTTTCATGTCTAACTGTAGGTTTGATTTTATTTTTAGAAAATTTTTTGACTGGAATCTAATCTTTACTCTATTTTTCGTAAGTATGTTAGTACCTATCTTTCTTTCTTTTCTTTCTCTTGCCTTGTTGGAGAGGTGACACACTGTCTCTTACTCCCCATCCATCGATTTTCTCTGACCAAAAGTTAGAAATATTCTTTTTATTCACTTTGCCGGAAGTCCGACTTGGAATCTCTCTCTCTCTCTCTCTCTCTCTCTCTCTCTCTCTCTCTCTCTCTCTTTAACTAACTGGTATGTTGATTTCCGCTTTTTATTTTTATTTTAATCTTTGTCTGTTTAATTTTTGTCTTTAATTTGTCTAAATTTTTTAACAGGGGTAGTATTCTGCTATTGTAAATAGTTTTTGCGTTTAAATCTCGTTTCGACTTATACTAAGTTAAAACTTAATTTTTTTTATTATTATTGGAGTAGATAGTACCCACCATCACCTGGTTTTACACTCCACCCCCTACTTTTGAACAGGAGTAGAGGTGATCGCCTTGTTTCTTGTTTAGGAAGGATTTCCGGTATATTTTCCTTCGACTTCGGTCGAGGTTTCCAATCTTTTTTTTTTTTCAACTGGAGTAGATAGACTGAACTATCGCCCGGTTCACACTCCACCCACGTCTATTGAACAGGTGTAGAGGCTCATCCCTTGTTCCCTGTTTAGGGTGTGGTTTCCGGCTTTCTCTTTTCCAATCTTTCCAGTTTTCTCTTTTGTTATTTTTTTTTTCAATTGGAGTAGATAGACTGAACTATCGCTCGGTTCACACTCCACCCACGTCTATTGAACAGGTGTAGAGGCTCATCCCTTGTTCCCTGTTTAGGACGTGGTTTCCGGCTTTCTTTTTTCCAATCTTTTCACTCTTATGTAGCCCCCTGCACACCAGTGGCCTCACCGCTTTGCTTGGGGTGATGTGATTAAAAAAAAGAATTTCTTTTTCCATTCTCGACATTTTGCTCCACCTTCAGTCAGTTGAGTGCCATATACACGCTTGGGCGATCATGTCTCGAAAGAGAAATGACTGACTGGGCAGAAGATTATCCCACAGTAGGTTGTCATTGGCTTCTGCGGTAGACTGGTTGCCGACCAAGGCTATAGAACCCATAACTGGAATTATTTAACCCATAACTGGAAGGAATAGACGGATTAAAACCTTTCCCAAGAGTATTTGCACGTAAGTGAATGCAATGAATTCAGCCGGAATTCGAACTCGGCTCCCCGATTTCGAGTTCCGAGCCGATATCCACTGCGCCACAACGCACATCCACCTTCCACCTTCACATTTGTCTTATTTCTTCTTTTCTTTACTCTCTTCTTTTCTCTCTCTTTTTTTTTTTTTTTACCTTTCCTTTACTCTGTTTTCCTTCTTTCAAATGACTTCCTGCTCTTTCACATCTTCATATGTTTCACTCCTCTTTTCATCCTCTTTTTTAATTTCCTTCTTTGTTATATCCCCCCACCCCGACCCTGAACATCACCTACTTCTTCCTCTCTTTTTTACTTTTCTTTTTCTTTCTTTTTTCCCTTTCTTTATCATACCTTCTTTTCTCTTTTAGGGCTTCTTTTTCTCACTCTCCCTAAACGAGAAAAGATTGAAAATAAATATCTACTCCTTCCTTCTTCCCCACCTTTTTTTTTTCTCTCGTCCTGACTCTTTATTTCTTGTTTATATTCATATCGCCCCAAGCAAGGTATTTTACTGCCACTGTTGAGCAGGGGGTTACATAAGATGAAAGTTATGAGAAAGAGTGACAGGTCATGGGGGTGTCCGGAAGAGGGTAAGAGAAGGATGACTGTCGCCATAAAGTGAGATTTCAGTTTATATATTGATTGTAATATAAAACTGATCCCCCATTTTATATCCACATTATAAATAGACATGCTGTTTGGTGCCACCGAAAAAGAAGAAAGAAAAAAAAGAAAGAAAGAAGGGGAAAATAGAGGAAGTGATAATTTATTTAATGTTTACTTCAGTGAAATGGAAAACGATGTTAATTTGTAATCATTTCATTTCACTCCTTTTTATTTAATTTTATTTTTTTTCGAATTAGAGTAGATAGACTAAAGTATCGCCCGGTTCACACTCCACCCACGTCTATTGAACAGGTGAAGAGGCTCATACCTTGTTCCCTGTTTAGGATGTGGTTTCCGGCTTTCTCTTTTCCAATCTTTTCACTCTTTTCTTTCTTTTCTTTTTTCAATTGGAGTAGATAGACTAAACTATCGCCCGGTTCACAATCCACCCACGTCTATTGAACAAGTGAAGAGGTTCATCCCTTGTTCCCTGTTTAGAATGTGGTTTCCGGCTTTCTCTTTTTCAATCTTGCTCGGGGTGATATGATTAAAAAAAAAAATTGTACAGAATCTTTTTTTTAAACATATTGCCCCAAGCAAGGCATTCTATTGCCACTGTTTTGCAGGGGGTTACATAAGAGGAAAGAGTGACAGGTTATAGGGGGTGTCAGGAAGAGGGTAAGAAAAGGATGACTGTGGCCATTAAGTGAGGTATCAATTTATATATTGATTGTAATATAAAACTGATCCTCCATTTTATATCCACATTATAATAGTGTAGAATTTTTTTATAATCATATTGCCCCAATCAAGGCATTTTATTGTCATTGTTTTGCAGGGGGTTACATAAGATGAAAGTTATGAGAAAGAGTAACAGGTTATAGGGAGTGTCAGGAAGTTGGTAAGAGAAGGATGAGAATACTAATGAGAGTGGAGTGGACGGAGAAAGAAGCATGAGAGAGAGGATGAAGGTTAGTGAGATGGGAGATGACTATTAACTTTACATTTAAATTCTTGGAGATTATAGCTGTCGGGAAAGCAAGTAAACGAAAGGGAATTCCACAGGTGGGAAGTGCGAGAAAAGAAGCTAATAAAGTAGAATTTGCGTTTACAATTTATTGGTTTCACAGTAAAAGGGTATGACCTAGTTCTACTTTCATTTTCCTTTCTTTCTTCGCAGTTTCTTTCTTACACTCTTTTTATTGCCAAGTCTCTACCTTTTTTATTCTTTCGTTTGTTGTTTTTTTTCTGCAGTCATTTCTTTCTTGCTTCTTACAGCTTCCTCGACTTTGTTTCCATTCCATTTTATTCTTATCCTCTTTTCCTTCAAGAGAGCTTACTTCGAATGTACACAACTCTTGACTATGTTTTTCCTTTGATCGGCCGCTTGTCGATACAATTTGGTGTAAACAAGCAAACGGCTGTTTGCACTTCTATTGACAGAGACGCATAACTGTACAGTATGTAAATATTTAGGCCCAAGGGTATCGAAGAGTTTTTTGTTCTTGAAAATTACAGGCATGAGAAGTTGCACTGGGTATTTAAAACTTGTAAGTGGGTAATAGTTGGATGAGTTTTGCTTTCACTGCTCTTTTGGGTCTAGAAAAATATTTGTTCCTTTTTTTTTTTTAATCATTTCACCCCAAGCAAGGCATTCCACTGCCACTATTGCGCAGGGGGTTAAATAGGGGAAAGTGATGAAAAAGAGTGGTTAGTTATAGGAAATGTCGGAGGGAGGGTGATAGACGGATGAGGATATCGAGACTGGGGGTTGGGTAGATGGGAAGAGTGTTTGAGAGAATGGATGCGAGTTAGTGTGTTAGGAGGTGTTTATTGACCTTACATTTATATTCCTGAAGATTGTAGCTGTCGGGGAAACAATCGCGTGGAATGGAATTCCACAGTCGGAAAAGAAGCTATTAGAGTAGAAATTGCGGTTACATTTTATCGGTTTCACTGTAAAAGAGTGAGACCTAGTTGCTAATCTAGTATCTCCTGCAAATTCATACCTAGGGGCACCAGTGATCTAAGTTCATCGGAGCAGAAGCCGTGAAAGTATTTATAAAAGAGGTACAGGGAAGCCACATTACGCCGGTGAGAGAGTGACTGCATTCTGCTTTTGTCATTTAATAACAGTTGAGAGTTTTGTCAAAGTTTGATTTTGATTTAACTTTTGTATATTTTATTTTAAATTATGAAATTTGGCGAATTTTGTTTATGTATTTTAATTTATAGAATAAAAAAACATTTTCAGGATATTGCTGAGGGAGGGAATTTTTATAAAAATTAAATTCAGTAAAAATTTCAAGTTAAGTAAAAATTTCAAATTAAGAAAAATTTCAAATTAAGTAAACAATTTTGTTCATGTATTTTAATTTATAGGATGAAAATATAAATATTTCAGGATATTGTTGAAGGAAGGATTTAAAAAGATTTTATCCATTTCTCACTTCCTCGGTCTTTCTCTTTCTCCCTCTCTCTTTGTCTGTATGTTTGTCTGTCTGTCATTCTCTCTCTCTCTCTCTCTCTCTCTATATATATATATATATATATATATATATATATATATAATGTGTGTGTGTGTATGTGTGTGTATGTGTGTGTGTGTGTGTGTGTGTGTGTTATTTAATATTAACCAGGCACAGTACTAAGGTAGACAGTAGCCTATACATTATCATTTCTTGATACTAAGAACCTTAATGTGAGTCAAGAAATCATTACCCATGCCGTTACAGCACAACCATATTCAGCCTTAACCGATCCAATGCAAAGATTATTTTCTTAGTTGCATAGCTTACGCTTCGCAAGGGCAACATACTATTTTGAAATTAAAAGTGTTCCTTTTCCTAGATCGGTTACCACGCAAGGCTATAGATCCAAGTCTTCCTTACTATTTAACAATAGTTTGGGGAAGAAGAGTTGGATTCATACTTTTCCCAAAGGCACTACCCAGCCCATAGACTGAAATATCAATTACTATGTAATTAAATAAATGAATTATCACTTTAATCGACAAAAGGCCGGCAGTCACTAATTAAGGAGCTTGTGTAAATGTGGCTTCCCTGTGTCTCTTCTAAAATACTTTCACGAATTCTACTCCGATGAACTTAGCTCACTGTTGCCCCCTATATATAAATTTACTCGAGCCACAAGATTAGCAACTTGGTCCCACCCTTTTACTGTGAAACCAAGAAATTGTAAACACAAATTCTACTCCATCAGCTTCTTTTCTCGCACTTACCGCCTGTGAAATTCCCTTCCATTTACTTGCTTCCCCGACAGCTACAATCTCCAAGAATTTAAATGTAAAGTCAATAGTCATCTCCTATCTCACTAACCTGCATCCTCTCTCTCTCTCTCTCTCTCTCTCTCTCTCTCATGCTCCTTTCTCCGTCCACTCAACTCTCATCAGTATTCTCATCCTTCTCTTACCCACTTCCTGACACTCCCAATAACCTGTCATTCTTTCTCATAACTTTCCTCCTATGTAACCCCTTGCAAAACAGTGGCAGTAAAATGCCTTGCTTGGGGAGATATGATTTTTTAAAAAAAGTTGAGCGAGAAAGATGGTGCTTAGACAAATCTTACTAAAAGCCACAAAGGATTGTACAGCGTCACGTTGGCTCATGTTCTGAATGAACATAACGCATAGATGATGATAATGAGCACATCGATAGAAAAACGTTACAACCATCTTACTCATCTTAAATTAGCTAATTACGGTGCATGATAAAAATTGTATAAAACAGAAAGTACTCCACCAACTATATAAAGAAAAAAAAACGTATTGCACCAACTGTATAAAAATGAAGGTTCTGCACCAACTGTATAAAAAAAGAACGTATTGCACCAACTGTATAAAAAAGAAGGTTCTGCACCAACTGTATAAAAAAAGAAAGTACTCCACCAACTATATAAAGAAAAAAAACGTATTGCACCAACTGTATAAAAAAGAAGGTTCTGCACCAACTGTATAAAAAAAGAAAGTACTCCACCAACTATATAAAGAAAAAAAAACGTATTGCACCAACTGTATAAAAAAGAAGGTTCTGCACCAACTGTATAAAAAAAAGAACGTACTGCACCAACTGTATAAAAAAAACGTACTGCACCAACTGCATTATAAAAGAATGTACTGCACCAACTGTATAAAAAAGGATATACTCCACCAACTGTATAAAAAAAGAATGTACTGCACCAACTGTATAAAAAAGGGAATGTACTGCAGCAACTGTATAAAAAAAAAGAATGTACTGTAAAAAAAAAGAAAGTACTCCACGAACTATATAAAAAAAAGAACGTACTGCACCAACTGTATAAAAAAAACGTACTGCACCAACTGCATTATGAAAGAATGTGCTGCACCAACTGTATAAAAAAGGATATACTCCACCAACTGTATAAAAAAAGAATGTACTGCACCAACTGTATAAAAAAGGAATGTACTGCAGCAACTGTATAAAAAAAGGAATGTACTGCACCAACTGTATAAAAAAAGGAATGTACTGCAGCAACTGTATAAAAAAGGAATGTACTGCACCAACTGTATAAAAAAAGGAATGTACTGCAGCAACTGTATAAAAAAAGGAATGTACTGCACCAACTGTATAAAAAAAGAATGTACTGCACCAACTGTATAAAAAAAGGAATGTACTGCAGCAACTGTATAAAAAAAGGAATGTACTGCACCAACTGTATAAAAAAAAAAGAATGTACTGTAAAAAAAAAAAAAAGAAAGTATTCCACGAACTATATAAAAAAAAGAACGTACTGCACCAACTGTATAAAAAAAGAATGTACTGCACCAAACTTACAATAACGTGAGCTTGGTTGTTTTTTTTAAATCTTGGTCGATATTACCGGTGAGTGGATTACCTTAGGTGAATGAGATACTGCATACATCTCACCGATGTGCGTTGTGGTGCAGTGGATATCGACTCGGAACGACAATTCGGGAAGTCGAGTTCGAATTCCAGTTGAATTCCTTCGGAAAGGTATTAATCCGCCTCTTTCCTCCAGTTTTGGGTTAAATAATAGGATAGATTGGATTCTATAGTCTTGTTCGGCAACCAGTCTACCGTAGAAAGCAATGGCAACCTACTACGGGATAAGCTTCTGCCCAGAGACATGATTGTCCAAATCCTATATCGTGTATGACACTTAACTGACTGACTGAATATAATAGTTGGAAACATAACTAAAACTTCTACTGGGCATAAAGTTGGGGATCGTTTTTCTATTGTTATGAAGTAATAAACTGTTCCCCCACTAATTACTACATAATAATATAATACATCTGCTCTCCCTCTAGCTATGAGTCAAACAACCGGACAGATTGAGTTCTCTAGCCTTGGCTGGCAACCAGTCTACCGCAGAATGCGATGGCAACCTACTACGGGATAATCTTCTGCTCAATCAGTCATGTCTCTAAAGAGACATGATCACCCAAAGCGTGTATCGCGTATGGCACTTAACTAACTGATCAATACGGATATTTATTGAGACTCACTAAATACGACACAATATAAACTACATGTGACACTCAGTTTGGATTAAATTCAATGCTGTCATAAAAGTCGACGATATAAGATTCCAAGTAAATGTACCCGATGAGAGTCAGACACCCGTTTTCTTTGATTTGTAAAATAGAGTGCCTGTTTGCGTGAGAGCGTTTTTTTTAGAAGCGGTCCAACAGAAAGTGTACTGTAAATTTACTGTCCAAGTATTTGCATTTATTCAGGGCGGATGTTTGACCGACGTGTTTGAATAAGAGGAAGTGGACAGAGACAAGCGGAAGGTAAAACTAAATAAATAAATAATAACAAAATAAGACTAAAATAAAACAAGTAATCGGCTCTATCAGAAACAAAATGCGGAGAACGAGAAGCCGTTAGCAGTTAACGAGGCCAAAGAATAGATACGCATAAACGCAGGCGATAGAGAATTTATACGAGTTGGCGACCAGTGGGAAAAAATGTTTGGTTAAAACACAATGTAAAGAATACTGCTGTGGAGTAGTTTTCGCACTGAAGGTTATAATCGCGCTATGCCGGTTGCTAATCGACTTAACGCACCCAAAATGTTAGGAACTTGGTAATCTTCCACTGAAAGCTGACTCCTTAGTATTCAACTAACTGCTGACTAATATCAACTGCCTAGTAGTTCTACTGAACTCCTATAGAACTCTAAAGAACTCCTATGAACTTCCCAAGAACTTCTCAATTTTTATTGTATGAAAAATACAATTGTGGCACAAGGCCGATTTGAGGAGTGGGAAAAAACTCAGGTTGGTCTTCAGTACCTATCCTATGCCTAGCTAATTCGACTCACGACCCAAACATACTTTACAATTTTCTCATCCACCACGAAAACATGTCCATCATCATTCAATCCTTCATACGCCAAAATATCTCAAACATACCAGGGACCTAAAAGAAACCCAAAAGAGTATAAAAATTTTATCGTGAATAATAGATACAAAAATATATTCAAAAATATATCATGAAATGATATGTGGGGAGGGGCATGACATAAATTCCCAAAACAAAATTTTTTTTAAACAAAAGATGCAAACAGAAACCATGAATTTAGTTGGACCCAAACAACCCACAAAACAAAGAGGCCGCTGTATTCTGTCCATAGGACAAAATCAAGAGGCACTTTTTCTACAGGGAGTGGAGAGGAGAAAATAAAATTGATGGGAAGAATATAATCTTGACCCAGAAGATAAATCGGGACAAAATTAAAAACTGGGGAAATTGGGAATCTCGACCTGGATCAAAAGACAATGCCTGGGACAGGCTAGGATTCTCGTTCATTCTCAAGAACTTCCCTAGTAGTTCTCCAGTTAACTTCCTGTTAACTCTTATTAATATAGGAGGGAGAGTCCATTATCTGAGGAATAGGTGTGTTTCCCCATAACATTAATATAGGAGGGAGAGTCCATTATCTGAGGAATAGGTGTGTTTCCCCATAACATTAATATAGGAGGGAGAGTCCATTATCTGAGGAATAGGTGTGTTTCACCATAACATTAATATAGGAGGGAGAGTCCATTATCTGAGGAATAGGTGTGTTACTCCATAACATTATTATAGGAGGGAGAGTCCATTATCTGAGGAATAGGTGTGTTTTCCCATAACATTAATATAGGAGGGAGAGTCCATTATCTGAGGAATAGGTGTGTTTCCCCATAACATTATTATAGGAGGGAGAGTCCATTATCTGAGGAATAGGTGTGTTACTCCATAACATTATTATAGGAGGGAGAGTCCATTATCTGAGGAATAGGTGTGTTTCCCCATAACATTAATATAGGAGGGAGAGTCCATTATCTGAGGAATAGGTGTGCTTCACAGAAGACCAGAGAACTCGTCTGTCAGTTATGAACTCCTATGAACTTCCCAAGAACTTCTCAAGAAATTCTCCCGTTAACTTCCTGTTAACTCTTATTTATATAGGAGGGAGAGTCCATTATCTGAGGAATAGGTGTGTTTCCCCATAACATTATTATAGGAGGGAGAGTCCATTATCTGAGGAATAGATGTGTTTCCCTATAACAAATACAAAAGGGACTCGTTTAGGGTTGCCTTTCTTTGGGTCAATATTTATTTTTTTGCTCTCGTTACTTGAAATATCGTTTATTTTTTTCTGTGTACAAGGTCTGTTCGTTAATTATCTAAGCATTAAATATCAACAAAAAACAGAGTTTGTCGACCTCAAACGAAGTATATACTGCAAAATCCTTATTCGGGGCCACCATCACCTGCATCATTACGTCACCTTCATCTTGCCCATACATGAGGCATAAACAATGTAGTCAGTTCTCATATTGAATGCAACGAATATACAATGAGATGCACACCTCAGTTGCGTCTGAGTAACAGAACATTTTCATTCATTTTGAATATCTTGAGAACCGCTTATTTCTTTGTTTTTTTTTTAATCGAGTTTATTTCAAACAAGGTTGGTCCTGGGCATGACGGTAAACTGCATCCGGCAGCAAGGCCTCTTGTTGAGAGGTTGTGAAGCATGGAACCATCTCTTAATTGCTGTTGTTCCCAGGTCCACCCTGTCCAGAAGTGGTAGCACCTGTTAGAGTCCAAACTATGGGCAAATAGTTAACCCCCAAACTGGAGTCAAAACACTACGAAAGTTTAAAAATTGACTTTTATAGAAATATATACATAAAAATAGACCTTTATAGAAAAATATACATTTTTGAAGGAAAAACAACCAACAATACATTTTTAAGGAAAAATTATTACTATTTTTTTAAGTAAAATATTATTCTCAACAAAACATTTTTGAATACAAAACTAGAAGAAATTTTCAGTTTTCTAAAATAAAAAAAATATTACAAAAATTTTTTATTAAAATCTGATTCAATCAACCTTCTCACTATAACCGAACATTTAAAAAAAATACCTTAAAACTCCACCTTTTTGGCATTGAATAACCCACAGAGGTTGATATGCCGTTAAACAAAACTCAAAATCAAACTCAAGCAAGGCAATAAAGCAACTAAGACAAGAATTTTAAAAAAGAAACTTTACTTAGGAGCGAAAAGAAAAGAGTAATCAGGACGACAACAGATAGCTGTTGACATTGCATTTAAATTTTGAAGATTAAATTCAACTAGAAAAGACGAAGCCGGAAGGGAGTTCAACAAGCGAGAAGTGCGAGAAAAGTAACTGTTAACTTAGAACTTACGGATCCATTTCGCCATCTCAACTATAAATTAATGAGATTTCGAAGCCAGCCTAGTACTGCGCTAAAACTCATTAAGTCTAAATACCATTGCGAGGATCTCATCCGATGTGCTGCCATGAAAGTATTTATAAAAAGGGCAAAGGGGAAGTTTATTTTGTCAATTGGAAAGTGAGTGAAGCCGAGACGCCGGATCAGGACCAATAATATTGCTGATTCTTCTTTGGGTTTTATCAAGGATTTCGAGATAAATAGCAGGATCACCAAACCATATGTGGCAGCAATTTTCTGAGCATAGACGAAGGGTAAACTTTAAGATATATAAGATAGATTCTGTAGTGAAAAATTGTCTGGCACGACACAGTGAACCAGTTTTCTTAGCAGCTGATCTATACATATATATATATATATATATATATATATATATATATAGACGACTGATATCATCAGACCAGAAAAAGTTCGCAAATGTAAATCACAAATATATATATATATATATATATATATATATATATATATATATACTGACGGCAATTCGGTCGGGTTTCAATCTTGGGTTAAAAAAAGCAATCGGAGTCTAACCGTACTGATGAGCTGTGATACAGCGAAACAGATCTGTCTGCGGATGACAATATTTACGCTCTCACACCCTGATTGAGCACTCTGGAAGAAGGGTAGGCTTTGAAAAACAGTAGCTACTCTGGCGTGTACGCATCGCTCATTCAGTAAAATGAATTAGAGCACTCTAGCTATTGGGCGCGTATCATGATAATATACGCGCTAAAAGGTCTGCCTTCTTCCACCAAACGCCCATAGCCCAGGGGTAGAATCGCCGACTGAAGCCAATTTGGTCGGGTTTCAATCCTGGGCTAAAAAGCAATCGGAATCTAATCGTACTGATGAGCTGTTATACAGCGAAACAGATCTGTCTGCGGATGACCGTATATATATATATATATATATATATATATATATATATATATATAAAGGAAATACCGAGTATGGTTAATATTAGGATTAACCGATTATCTTCTAACCTTAGAATATTTAGAAATAATAAGAAACTATATGATAAGGCCCTCCAGAATAGCGGATATAGGAACAAATGAACTTATTTTAAATCCACTATCCGGAATCGCTAAAGGCCAAAGGTAAACAAAGGAAAAGGAAAATTATGTGGTTTAACCCCACGTTCTGTAGACTATCAACTATTAACAGTGGTAAGATCTTGCTTAAATTAATAAGTAAACATTTTCATGGAGATAACCCTCTAAGTAAAATATTCACTAGGAAAACTATCAAGATTAGTTACTCGTCTCTCAATAACAGTATTATCTCCCACTATAACCAAATCCTGAAGAAGTGTAGGGAATCCAATACAGAGAATAAAATGATACGCCCCCCCCCCCCCCACTGTAATTATAGATCTAGAAATAACTGTCCGGTCGAGGATAAATGTAGATTGGAGAATGTTATCTATCAAGCCACCATCTACCCTAAGGAAAATAAGAAGAACTGTAATGCTTATATCGGAATTTCGGCGGGAATTCGGAAGCAACGGCTTTATACCCACAGGCAATCGTTTGCCAACCCTAGTTTAAAATACCAAACAACCCTCGAAAATACTGGAAATTAAAAGAAAATAACTTAAATCCACAGATAAAATGGAAGCCCATGGGCAAGACTAAGACTCCTAATAACTTAAGAAATAGATGTAATCTATGTTTTTTTTTGTTTTTTGTTTTTAATCACATCATCCCAAGCAAGGCAGTAAGGCCGCTGGTGTGCAGGGGGCTACGTAAGAGTGAATAGATAGTTCAGTCTATCTACTCCAATAAAAAAAAAATAAACAAAAAAGAAAGTGAAAAGATTGGAAAAGAGAAAGCCGGAAACCACATCCTAAACAGGGAACAAGGGATGAACCACTACACCTGTTCAATAGAAAAAATTAAAATTTTAAGATTCCAATACAAAAATATACTCCTAAATAAACGAAGGGAGATCATAAGTATGTGTCGCCATAGAAATAAGTATAAATTACAATGATTATCTTATTCTTCCAAATAGTCACATTAAGCTTTTTTTATAATTTGGCCAAGCAGCTACTTCGTCACCACCTATCACTACTAACTCAAAGATAAGCCATATACCTCCAACTACCAAAGCGGAATTACTACTAATTTTTTTCCATAACCCTAACCTAATAAAACCAATACCTCCCAACCTCGTCCTTCACCTAAGGTAACTTCTGGGCTTAGAATTTTTCCTCATTCTCTGTTTATAAGGGGTTGAAGAATGCATGACTTAAATGACATGTTGAAAATGGCTATTTCCCCACTAGATTTTATCTATCTATCTATCTATATATATATATATATATATATATATATATATATATATATATATTAATCATATCAATATCACACCGAGCAAGGCGGTAACGCCACTGATGTGCCGGGGGCTACGTAAGAGGGAAAAGATTAGAGGAGAGAAAAAAAAGTGAAGATTGGAAGAGAAAACCGGAAACCACATCCTAAACAGGGAACAAGGGATGAGCCTCTACACCTGTTCAATAGACGTGGGTGGAGTGTGAACCGGGCGAAATTCAGTCTATCTACTCCAATTAAAAAAAATAAACAAAAAAAAGTAGTGAAAAGATTGGAAAAGAGAAAGCCGGAAACCACATCCTAAACAGGGAACAAGGGATGAGCCTCTACACCTGTTCAATAGACGTGGGTGGAGTGTGAACCGGGCGATAGTATTATCTTAAAAACTTTTCTAACATGTTTAACATTTCGGTTATTTTTTTTTTTTACGTTAACAAACCACTCCATGATTACTACGATGGCAAATGTAATATTATGTAAGTCGATTTTTGGTGTTGAAAGGCACATTTATTTGGAAATTCTTGCAAAAATGAACCAATTGCCCGATTTTAATGAAACATTCAGGACTTATTTCCAAATAAATGAAGTTATTTATGCTATGATTATTTTTGGAAAATCCTGTTAAAAAATATGCATTTTTTTACATCTTTTTCCCCCTCCAATTAATTGCATGAATTGCATGGTATTAATTTATTAAATAAAGACTATTTTTACAAATCGAAAATTGAAAAACTTAATACAAATCATTTAGAATTAACAATTTTGAAATAATTTAAATATTTTTTTATGTTAAACTTCGCATTTTTTTTATTGTGGAAACTTATAAGATTTGTCAGTCAAAGGTCAAGTGTTTCAACAGCTGTTCCCTTTAGGAAACGTTCGCTCGGATTATGTCAATTTTTGTTGAACATACTTCCAGATGTGTAAACTGATTGATAACAGCAGCTATCATCACCTCGTTGAAAGGTCAACGACTCAAATCTTTCTGATTAAGAAATGCAAATATTCTAAATGCCATAAACAAGTAATATTTGTTTCAAATCAGATTAATTTAATTTTAAATTTGCTACATTTTCAAAAATAACATATCACAGATGTATATATATATATATATATATATATATATATATATATATATATAGTATATCGAGGCAGCAAGTAATTTTCCAAACATATGCTATTAAATATAAGAGACAATGAATGTCTATTATGTTTAATCATTAGCCGTTCTAAATGTCGAATTTTTGCTTTAATTTCAGTTGAAAATAAAGACAAAAATTCTCCAACATTTGGATAATTATTTATTGGTTTTCTTCTAAGCTTATATATATATATATATATATATATATATATATATATATATATATATATATATAAGTATAAATCTAACCTAGAGCCAACGGCCCTACCTAGGTTTCACCTAACGGATCGTTAGGGCAAGTTGGCTCTGACGATCCGTTATATGAAACCTATGTAGGTCCGTTCGCTCTAGGTTAGAGTTATACTTATTTGTTTGCTCTGCTCTTGTATTGATCGCTTCCGTGTTAGCTTCCTCGTCTCGGGTTTTTTTTCTTTCGACTCGTACTTTGACTAATGTTCAAGTGCTTAGTTCGTTTCTTTTTTGTTTCCAATTTTTTCCCCTCTGCGTTTATACACGGTGGGTTTTTCGAGACGGGTTTAAAAATAAATTTATTGTTATATATATATATATTGTAACCCGGATATAAGAGAGGTACCGGGGTCGGATAAACGTTCTCTTATATCCGGGTTTATGTTATATCCGGTTATGTCTAGTTTATATACATTACCACAGGCTCTAATTTAGCAACAGAGGAAATATTTCTTATATTGGGTTTCTCTTATATCAGGGTATCTTATATCCGGGTTATACTGCATATGTATATATAATTTTTGAAAGAGTTTTAAAGCCGAGAATTAATTTTTGTTTACAAATATGTCGATCTCTCAGAAAAGGCCGTAAAATTGAAATTTTTTTTTAAATCTCAAACTTTTAGATTCTAATCAATATAATTTCTGTTGGAAATACACCACAGTATTTTGTTTAGGCACCTCCACTCATTTTTAATAGCTAACTTTTAAATTTAATTTTTAAAAATAAAAAAGGTTTTTGTAACTTTTTTAGGCACCTCCTCTCATTTTTAATAGCTAACTTTTAAATTTAATTTTTAAAAATAAAAAAGGTTTTTGTAACTTTTTTAGGCACCTCCTCTCATTTTTAATAGCTAACTTTTAAATTTAATTTTTAAAAATAAAAAAGGTTTTTGTAACTTTTTTAGGCACCTCCTCTCATTTTTAATAGCTAACTTTTAAATTTAATTTTTAAAAATAAAAAAAGGTTTTTGTAACTTTTTTAGGCACCTCCTCTCATTTTTAATAGCTAACTTTTAAATTTAATTTTTAAAAATAAAAAAAGGTTTTTGTAACTTTTTTAGGCACCTCCTCTCATTTTTAATAGCTAACTTTTAAATTTAATTTTTTAAAATAAAAAAGGTTTTTGTAACTTTTTTAGGCACCTCCTCTCATTTTTAATAGCTAACTTTTAAATTTAATTTTTAAAAATAAAAAAAGGTTTTTGTAACTTTTTTAGGCACCTCCTCTCATTTTTAATAGCTAACTTTTAAATTTAATTTTTTAAAATAAAAAAGGTTTTTGTAACTTTTTTGGCACCTCCTCTCATTTTTAATAGCTAACTTTTAAATTTAATTTTTAAAAATAAAAAAAGGTTTTTGTAACTTTTTTAGGCACCTCCTCTCATTTTTAATAGCTAACTTTTAAATTTAATTTTTAAAAATAAAAAAGGTTTTTGTAACTTTTTTAGGCACCTCCTCTCATTTTTAATAGCTAACTTTTAAATTTAATTTTTAAAAATAAAAAAGGTTTTTGTAACATTTTTAGGCACCTCCTCTCATTTTTAATAGCTAACTTTTAAATTTAATTTTTAAAAATAAAAAAAGGTTTTTGTAACTTTTTTAGGCACCTCCTCTCATTTTTAATAGCTAACTTTTAAATTTAATTTTTAAAAATAAAAAAAGGTTTTTGTAACTTTTTTAGGCACCTCCTCTCATTTTTAATAGCTAACTTTTAAATTTAATTTTTAAAAATGAAAAAAGGTTTTTGTAACTTTTTTAGGCACCTCCTCTCATTTTTAATAGCTAACTTTTAAATTTAATTTAAAAAAAAAAAAAGGTTTTTGTAACTTTTTTAGGCACCTCCTCTCATTTTTAATAGCTAACTTTTAAATTTAATTTTTAAAAATAAAAAAGGTTTTTGTAACTTTTTTAGGCACCTCCTCTCATTTTTAATAGCTAACTTTTAAATTTAATTTTTAAAAATAAAAAAAGGTTTTTGTAACTTTTTTAGGCACCTCCTCTCATTTTTAATAGCTAACTTTTAAATTTAATTTTTAAAAATAAAAAAAGGTTTTTGTAACTTTTTTAGGCACCTACTCTCATTTTTAATAGCTAACTTTTAAATTTAATTTTTAAAAATAAAAAAAGGTTTTTGTAACTTTTTTAGGCACTTCCTCTCATTTTTAATAGCTAACTTTTAAATTTAATTTTTAAAAATAAAAAAGGTTTTTGTAACTTTTTTAGGCACCTCCTCTCATTTTTAATAGCTAACTTTTAAATTTAATTTTTAAAAATAAAAAAAGGTTTTTGTAACTTTTTTAGGCACCTCCTCTCATTTTTAATAGCTAACTTTTAAATTTAATTTTTAAAAATAAAAAAAGGTTTTTGTAACTTTTTTAGGCACCTCCTCTCATTTTTAATAGCTAACTTTTAAATTTAATTTTTAAAAATAAAAAAGGTTTTTGTAACTTTTTTAGGCACCTCCTCTCATTTTTAATAGCTAACTTTTAAATTTAATTTTTAAAAATAAAAAAGGTTTTTGTAACTTTTTTAGGCACCTCCTCTCATTTTTAATAGCTAACTTTTAAATTTAATTTTTAAAAATAAAAAAAGGTTTTTGTAACTTTTTTAGGCACCTCCTCTCATTTTTAATAGCTAACTTTTAAATTTAATTTTTAAAAATAAAAAAAGGTTTTTGTAACTTTTTTAGGCACCTCCTCTCATTTTTAATAGCTAACTTTTAAATTTAATTTTTTAAAATAAAAAAGGTTTTTGTAACTTTTTTAGGCACCTCCTCTCATTTTTAATAGCTAACTTTTAAATTTAATTTTTAAAAATAAAAAAAGGTTTTTGTAACTTTTTTAGGCACCTACTCTCATTTTTAATAGCTAACTTTTAAATTTAATTTTTAAAAATAAAAAAAGGTTTTTGTAACTTTATTGGCACCTCCTCTCATTTTTAATAGCTAACTTTTAAATTTAATTTTTAAAAATAAAAAAAGGTTTTTGTAACTTTTTTAGGCACCTCCTCTCATTTTTAATAGCTAACTTTTAAATTTAATTTTTAAAAATAAAAAAAGGTTTTTGTAACTTTTTTAGGCACCTCCTCTCATTTTTAATAGCTAACTTTTAAATTTAATTTTTAAAAATAAAAAAGGTTTTTGTAACTTTTTTAGGCACCTCCTCTCATTTTTAATAGCTAACTTTTAAATTTAATTTTTAAAAATAAAAAAGGTTTTTGTAACTTTTTTAGGCACCTCCTCTCATTTTTAATAGCTAACTTTTAAATTTAATTTTTAAAAATAAAAAAAGGTTTTTGTAACTTTTTTAGGCACCTCCTCTCATTTTTAATAGCTAACTTTTAAATTTAATTTTTAAAAATAAAAAAAGGTTTTTGTAACTTTTTTAGGCACCTCCTCTCATTTTTAATAGCTAACTTTTAAATTTAATTTTTTAAAATAAAAAAGGTTTTTGTAACTTTTTTAGGCACCTCCTCTCATTTTTAATAGCTAACTTTTAAATTTAATTTTTAAAAATAAAAAAAGGTTTTTGTAACTTTTTTAGGCACCTCCTCTCATTTTTAATAGCTAACTTTTAAATTTAATTTTTAAAAATAAAAAAGGTTTTTGTAACTTTTTTAGGCACCTCCTCTCATTTTTAATAGCTAACTTTTAAATTTAATTTTTAAAAATAAAAAAAGGTTTTTGTAACTTTTTTAGGCACCTCCTCTCATTTTTAATAGCTAACTTTTAAATTTAATTTTTAAAAATGAAAAAAGGTTTTTGTAACTTTTTTAGGCACCTCCTCTCATTTTTAATAGCTAACTTTTAAATTTAATTTAAAAAAAAAAAAAGGTTTTTGTAACTTTTTTAGGCACCTCCTCTCATTTTTAATAGCTAACTTTTAAATTTAATTTTTAAAAATAAAAAAGGTTTTTGTAACTTTTTTAGGCACCTCCTCTCATTTTTAATAGCTAACTTTTAAATTTAATTTTTAAAAATAAAAAAGGTTTTTGTAACTTTTTTAGGCACCTCCTCTCATTTTTAATAGCTAACTTTTAAATTTAATTTTTAAAAATAAAAAAAGGTTTTTGTAACTTTTTTAGGCACCTCCTCTCATTTTTAATAGCTAACTTTTAAATTTAATTTTTAAAAATAAAAAAAGGTTTTTGTAACTTTTTTAGGCACCTACTCTCATTTTTAATAGCTAACTTTTAAATTTAATTTTTAAAAATAAAAAAAGGTTTTTGTAACTTTTTTAGGCACTTCCTCTCATTTTTAATAGCTAACTTTTAAATTTAATTTTTAAAAATAAAAAAGGTTTTTGTAACTTTTTTAGGCACCTCCTCTCATTTTTAATAGCTAACTTTTAAATTTAATTTTTAAAAATAAAAAAAGGTTTTTGTAACTTTTTTAGGCACCTCCTCTCATTTTTAATAGCTAACTTTTAAATTTAATTTTTAAAAATAAAAAAAGGTTTTTGTAACTTTTTTAGGCACCTCCTCTCATTTTTAATAGCTAACTTTTAAATTTAATTTTTAAAAATAAAAAAGGTTTTTGTAACTTTTTTAGGCACCTCCTCTCATTTTTAATAGCTAACTTTTAAATTTAATTTTTAAAAATAAAAAAGGTTTTTGTAACTTTTTTAGGCACCTCCTCTCATTTTTAATAGCTAACTTTTAAATTTAATTTTTAAAAATAAAAAAAGGTTTTTGTAACTTTTTTAGGCACCTCCTCTCATTTTTAATAGCTAACTTTTAAATTTAATTTTTAAAAATAAAAAAAGGTTTTTGTAACTTTTTTAGGCACCTCCTCTCATTTTTAATAGCTAACTTTTAAATTTAATTTTTTAAAATAAAAAAGGTTTTTGTAACTTTTTTAGGCACCTCCTCTCATTTTTAATAGCTAACTTTTAAATTTAATTTTTAAAAATAAAAAAAGGTTTTTGTAACTTTTTTAGGCACCTACTCTCATTTTTAATAGCTAACTTTTAAATTTAATTTTTAAAAATAAAAAAAGGTTTTTGTAACTTTTTTTGGCACCTCCTCTCATTTTTAATAGCTAACTTTTAAATTTAATTTTTAAAAATAAAAAGGTTTTTGTAACTTTTAGGTAAATCTCTCTCATTTTTAATATTGAATTTTTAAATTTAATTTTTAAAATAAAAGGTTTTTGTAACTTTTTTAGGCACCTCCTTATCAATAGCCAACTTTTAAATTTAATTTTTAAAAATAAAAAGGTTTAAAATCTTTAGGCACCTCCTCTCATTTTTAATAGCTAACTTTTAAATTTAATTTTAAAATAAAAAGGTTTTTGTAACTTTTTTAGGCACCTCCTCTCATTTTTAATAGCTAACTTTTAAATTTAATTTTTTAAAAATAAAAAAAGGTTTTTGTAACTTCTTTAGGCACCTCCTCTCATTTTTAATAGCTAATTTTTAAATTTAATTTTTAAAAATAAAAAGGTTTTTGTAACTTTTTAGGCACCTCCTCTCATTTTAATAGCTAACTTTTAAATTTAATTTTTTAAAAAAAAAAGGTTTTTGTAACTTTTTTAGGCACCTCCTCTCATTTTTAATAGCTAACTTTAAATTTAATTTTTAAAAAATAAAAAAAGGTTTTTGTAACTTTTTTAGGCACCTCCTCTCATTTTTAATAGCTAACTTTAAATTTAATTTTTAAAAATAAAAAAAGGTTTTTGTAACTTCTTTAGGCACCTCCTCTCATTTTTAATAGCTAACTTTTAAATTTAATTTTAAAAATAAAAAAAGGTTTTTGTAACTTTTTTTTAGGCACCTCTTCTCATTTTTAATAGCTAACTTTTAAATTTAATTTTTAAAAATAAAAAAGGTTTTTGTAACTTTTTTAGGCACTTCCTCTCATTTTTAATAGCTAACTTTTAAATTTAATTTTTAAAAATAAAAAAAGGTTTTTGTAACTTTTTAGGCACCTCCTCTCATTTTTAATAGCTAACTTTTAAATTTAATTTTTAAAAATAAAAGGTTTTTGTAACTTCTTTAGGCACCTCCTCTCATTTTTAATAGCTAACTTTTAAATTTAATTTTTTAAAATAAAAAAGGTTTTTGTAACTTTTTTAGGCACCTCCTCTCATTTTTAATAGCTAACTTTTAAATTTAATTTTTAAAAATAAAAAAAGGTTTTTGTAACTTTTTTAGGCACCCTTCCTCATTTTTAATAGCTAACTTTAAATTTAATTTTAAAAAATAAAAAAAGGTTTTTGTAACTTTTTTAGGCACTTCCTCTCATTTTTAATAGCTAACTTTTAAATTTAATTTTTTAAAATAAAAAAGGTTTTTGTAACTTTTTTAGGCACCTCCTCTCATTTTTAATAGCTAACTTTTAAATTTAATTTTTAAAAATAAAAAAGGTTTTTGTAACTTTTAGGAAATCTCCTTCCTCATTTTTAATAGCTAACTTTTAAATTTAATTTTTAAAAATAAAAAGGTTTTTGTAACTTTTTTAGGCACCTCCTCTCATTTTTAATAGCCAACTTTAAATTTAATTTTTAAAAATAAAAAAAGGTTTTTGTAACTTTTTTAGGCACCTCCTCTCATTTTTAATAGCTAACTTTTAAATTTAATTTTTTAAAAAATAAAAAAGGTTTTTGTAACTTTTAGGCACCTCCTCATTTTTAATAGCTAACTTTTAAATTAATTTTTAAAAATAAAAAAGGTTTTTGTAACTTTTAGGCACCTCCTCTCATTTTTAATAGCTAACTTTAAATTTAATTTTTAAAAATAAAAAGGTTTTTGTAACTTTTAGGCACCTCCTCATTTTTAATAGCTAACTTTTAAATTTAATTTTTAAAATAAAAAAAGGTTTTTGTAACTTTTTTAGGCACCTCCTCTCATTTTTAATAGCTAACTTTTAAATTTAATTTTTAAAAATAAAAAAGGTTTTTGTAACTTTTTTTTTAGGTACCTCCTCTCATTTTTAATAGCTAACTTTTAAATTTAATTTTTAAAAATAAAAAAGGTTTTTGTAACTTTTAGGCAACTCCTCTCATTTTTAATAGCTAACTTTTAAATTCCACTTTAAAATAAAAGGTTTTTGTAACTTTTTTAGGCAACTCTCTCATTTTTAATAGCTAACTTTTAAATTTAATTTTTTAAAAATAAAAAAAGGTTTTTGTAACTTTTTTAGGCACCCTCTCATTTTTAATAGCTAACTTTTAAATTTAATTTTTAAAAATAAAAAAGGTTTTTGTAACTTTTTTAGGCACCTCCTCTCATTTTTAATAGCTAACTTTTAAATTTAATTTTTAAAATAAAAAAGGCTTTGTAACTTTTTTAGGCAATTTCCTCTCATTTTTAATATTAACTTTTTAAATTTAATTTTTAAAAATAAAAAAAGGTTTTTGTAACTTTTTTAGGCACCTCCTCTCATTTTTAATAGCTAACTTTTAAATTTAATTTTTTAAAAATAAAAAAAGTTTTTGTAACTTTTTTAGGCACTTCCTCTCATTTTTAATAGCTAACTTTTAAATTTAATTTTTAAAAATAAAAAAAGGTTTTTGTAACTTTTTTAGGCACCTCCTCTCATTTTTAATAGCTAACTTTAAATTTAATTTTTAAAAATAAAAAAGGTTTTTAACTTTAGGGCACCTCCTCTCATTTTTAATAGCTAACTTTAAATTTAATTTTTAAAAATAAAAAAAGGTTTTTGTAACTTTTTTAGGCACCTCCTCTCATTTTTAATAGCTAACTTTTAAATTTAATTTTTAAAAATAAAAAAGGTTTTTGTACCTTTTTTAGGTACCCTCCTCTCATTTTTAATAGCTAACTTTAAATTTAATTTTTAAAAATAAAAAAAGGTTTTTTGTAACTTTTTTAGGCACCTCCTCTCATTTTTAATAGCTAACTTTTAAATTTAATTTTAAAATAAAAAAAGGTTTTTGTAACTTTTTTTAGGCACCTCCTCTCATTTTTAATAGCTAACTTTTAAATTTAATTTTTAAAAATAAAAAAGGTTTTTGTAACTTTTTTAGGCACCCTCTCATTTTTAATAGCTAACTTTTAAATTTAATTTTTTAAAAAATAAAAAAAGGTTTTTGTAACTTTTTTAGGCACCTCCTCTCATTTTTAATAGCTAACTTTAAATTTAATTTTTTAAAATAAAAAAAGGTTTTTGTAACTTTTTTAGGCACCTCCTCTCATTTTTAATAGCTAACTTTTAAATTTAATTTTTTAAAAATAAAAAGGTTTTTGTAACTTTTAGGCACCTCCTCTCATTTTTAATAGCTTAACTTTTAAATTTAATTTTTAAAAATAAAAGGTTTTTGTAATCTCTTTAGGCACCTCCTCTCATTTTTAATAGCTAACTTTTAAATTTAATTTTTAAAAATAAAAAGGTTTTTGTAACTTTTTTAGGCACTCCCTCTCATTTTTAATAGCTAACTTTTAAATTTAATTTTTAAAAATAAAAAACGTTTTTGTAACTTTTTTAGGCACCTCCTCTCATTTTTAATAGCTAACTTTTAAATTTAATTTTTAAAAATAAAAAAAGGTTTTTGTAACTTTTTTAGGCACCTCCTCTCATTTTTAATAGCTAACTTTTAAATTTAATTTTTTAAAATAAAAAAGGTTTTTGTAACTTTTTTAGGCACCTCCTCTCATTTTTAATAGCTAACTTTTAAATTTAATTTTTAAAAATAAAAAAAGGTTTTTGTAACTTTTTTAGGCACCTCCTCTCATTTTTAATAGCTAACTTTTAAATTTAATTTTTAAAAATAAAAAAAGGTTTTTGTAACTTTTTAGGCACCTCCTCTCATTTTTAATAGCTAACTTTTAAATTTAATTTTTAAAAATAAAAAAGGTTTTTGTAACTTTTTTAGGCACCTCCTCTCATTTTTAATAGCTAACTTTTAAATTTAATTTTTAAAAATAAAAAAAGGTTTTTGTAACTTTTTTAGGCACCTCCTCTCATTTTTAATAGCTAACTTTTAAATTTAATTTTTAAAAATAAAAAAAGGTTTTTGTAACTTTTTTAGGCACCTCCTCTCATTTTTAATAGCTAACTTTTAAATTTAATTTTTAAAAATAAAAAAAGGTTTTTGTAACTTTTTTAGGCACCTCCTCTCATTTTTAATAGCTAACTTTTAAATTTAATTTTTAAAAATAAAAAAAGGTTTTTGTAACTTTTTTAGGCACCTCCTCTCATTTTTAATAGCTAACTTTTAAATTTAATTTTTAAAAATAAAAAAGGTTTTTGTAACTTTTTTAGGCACCTCCTCTCATTTTTAATAGCTAACTTTTAAATTTAATTTTTAAAAATAAAAAAGGTTTTTGTAACTTTTTTAGGCACCTCCTCTCATTTTTAATAGCTAACTTTTAAATTTAATTTTTAAAAATAAAAAAAGGTTTTTGTAACTTTTTTAGGCACCTCCTCTCATTTTTAATAGCTAACTTTTAAATTTAATTTTTTAAAATAAAAAAGGTTTTTGTAACTTTTTTAGGCACCTCCTCTCATTTTTAATAGCTAACTTTTAAATTTAATTTTTAAAAATAAAAAAAGGTTTTTGTAACTTTTTTAGGCACCTCCTCTCATTTTTAATAGCTAACTTTTAAATTTAATTTTTAAAAATAAAAAAAGGTTTTTGTAACTTTTTTAGGCACCTCCTCTCATTTTTAATAGCTAACTTTTAAATTTAATTTTTAAAAATAAAAAAAGGTTTTTGTAACTTTTTAGGCACCTCCTCTCATTTTTAATAGCTAACTTTTAAATTTAATTTTTTAAAAATAAAAAAGGTTTTTGTAACTTTTTTAGGCACCTCCTCTCATTTTTAATAGCTAACTTTTAAATTTAATTTTTAAAAATAAAAAAGGTTTTTGTAACTTTTTTAGGCACCTCCTCTCATTTTTAATAGCTAATTTTTAAATTTAATTTTTAAAAATAAAAAAGGTTTTTGTAACTTTTTTAGGCACCCCACTCATTTTCGATATCTATATTTTATTTTTTTTTGTTTTTTTTTCTTGAAGCTTTTATTTCAGTTTTAATTGAAAGCTAAATGATTAAATTTACTATTTCCAGTAAAAAATAAAAAATAAAAAAATTAGAAAAGCATTATGATTTAAATAATGTATTTTTTCTGTGTAAAGTAGCGATGGTTCTTCTAGATCCCCTTCAAGGTCATCCCTTTTCCTTACCCACTCTTTTTTGAAGGAGAGCGTTTTCCCGAGATTGAAGTGGGTCATTTGAGTCAGGCAGGAGTATGTAATTACTTTTCAAAGGCACCTAGTATAGCGCAGCAAACAGTGAACATGTCCCAGGGAGCGTTTTGCAGTTTAGCGACTTTCGTTGGCACAGCAAACTTTAACGTTTTGCATTTAGGCTGTGCTAAGATTTACGTTATGCTAATATTCACACACGTACACACACACACACACACACACACACACACACACACACACACACACACACACACACACACACACACACAGAACGTAAATACATAAACATACGCACAAAATTCACATATATACGCACTCACACAAAAAGCCGCACACGTACACAAACACTCATTGAAATACCGCCGCAAACGCACACATATGCATACACACACATAGACAACGCACATGCATACATAAACACCCGTTCAAACATACGCCCTCACAGAAACAAACACATATACAAAAAGCCGCCATAAACGCTCACACGTACGTACACACACACACATATTCACACAGATACACACACAAAATTACTAGATATTCGAGAACATGACTTGCTTAAATCAGTTGTTTAATTTGTTTTTATGGGGAATACGAAAAATAGCGTATTCTGAAGCCGCCTTAATCCCAAGTATGGTGCGTGAGGCTTAATGGATCCCAACCCACTTACCACCTCGACACAAACCCAAACACTCACTTGGATATACCACTGGACGAGGTTATCAATTTTTTTTCAGACATCATCAGTGCGGGGGGCGAGGAAGCGGGCAAATTAAGGTCGACTTTGGTCACGTCTGACTTGGCAAAAAAATTAATTTCCCAACGGTTCCCCTATATTCGTCATAAATTTTTGCCTTCCTTCAAGTTTTATTTCCTAAATCATGAATTCCTCACTTTGAATTTAACGACATTTTTATTTTGGTTTTAATCAGAAAACTTGAAACGACGTATCAGTTTTCGAACAAGCGTCCTTAAAAATAATTAATATTACGAGACATATAATCATAATTTCGCATCTCTCTCTCTCTCTCTCTCTCTCTCTCTCTCTCTCTCTCTCATTCTCTATCTCTCGCAATTTCTGGTTGCAGTAAATGTTTCTAGCAGCGACAAAATGTTAAGGAAATCTTAGAAGCGCCTTTGAAGTTTCGTCAGTTCTTTATTGCATGTTTAACCTATCGAATACATGCCAGAGTTTATCTGATTTCGAAAAAGTTATAAATTTAGAAAATAGATTCCTCATGCAATTACGAAAACGAAAATCGGTTAACAATTATTCATGTTGTCATATCAGTCAGTTAAAGTGCCATACATGATACATTCTTTGGATGATCATGTCTCAAAAGAGACATGACTGACTGAGCAGAAGATTATCCCGAAGTAGGTTGCCATTGCTTTCTGCGGTAGACAGGTTGCCGACCAAGGCTATAGAACCCAATCTGTCCTGCTCATTTAACTCATAGCTATTGGGAGAAAAGATAGGTTATATTACATTATTATTATATTAAGTATAATTAGTGGGGGGTCAGTTTCTTACTTTATAACAATAGAAAACCGATCCCTCATTTTATGTCCAGTAGAAATTTTAATTATGTTTCCATTTATTATATTCAGTCAGTCAGTTAAAGTGCCATACGTGATACACGCTTTGGATGATCATGTCTCTTTCGAGACATGATTGACTAGGCTGATGATTATCCCGAAGTAGGTTGCTATTGCTTTCTGCGGTAGACAGGTTGCCGACCAAGGCTAAAGAACCCAATCTGTCTTATTATTTAACCCATAACTGGAAGAAAGAGACAGATTAATACCTTTCTTATGGGTATTTGTGCGTAAGTGAATGCAAGGAATTCGACTGGAATTTGAACTCGATTTGTCGCTCGTAGTCGATATCAACTGCACCACAACGCACATCCTCATTACGAATATGAAAAATAATTTTTTTCATTCCATTTTATAAAATATAAGGTGAGGTTCAGTTTACTAAATAAATTAATTATAAAAGAATATGAAAAATAAAAATTAATAAATGCCATGACATTTCATGAATTATTGCGATACCTCTGTGTAATATTAGATAATTTCATTATATGTTATTAAATTGTAAAATTATTTTTAAAAAGTTTTATTATTTTTTTTTGTTTTTTTGACATCTTCAAACGTAAGGCTATAAAGTTAAACTAAAATTCTATAAAATATTAGATAATTGCTGAAAATATTGTGTTAAAATTTTAATTTTATTATACAGTTAAAAACCAAAAAACGAAGCCTACCATCACAGACAATCGCTCCTACCCGCCATTAGCATGGACCAGGCTAGTCTCCCTGAAAGCAAAACACTGCGCCTCCTCGGTTTAACTCTCACAACAGACCTCAAGAGGAATAACTATATAGAATCCATAAATCTGCTGCTAAGAAAGTCGGTTCTCTGTGTAGAGCCAGGAAGTTTTTCCGCCTGAAACAATCCTGCACATATATAAATCTACCATTCGCCCGTACATTGAATACTGCTGCCATATCTGGTCGGGGGCTCCTGCTATCCCCTTGGGTGTCCTTGACAAGATCCAACGGAGAATCTGTAATGTGATAGATTCCGACTTGGGAGCTCGGATACAATCACTTTCTCACCGGAGCAATGTGGCTTCCTTGTCTCTCTTCTACAAATACTTTAACGGCTTCTGCTCACTGGTGCCTCCTATATATACATTTACTCGAGTCAGAAGATTAGCAATTAGGTCCCACCTTTTTACTGTGAAACCAATAAATTGTAAACGCAAATTCTACTCCGGCAGCTTATTTCTTGCATTTCCCGCCTGTGGAATTCCCTTCCATTTACTTGCTTCCCGACAGCTATAATCTCCAATAATCTAAATGTAAAGTCAATAGTCATCTTCTATCTCACTAACCTGCATCCTCTCTCTTTCATGTTCTTTTCTCCGTCCACTCCATTCTCATCAGTATTCTCATCCTTCTCTTACCCACTTCCTGACACCCCCTATAACCTGTCACTCTTTCTCATAACTTTCTCCCATGCTCCTTTCTCCGTCCCCTCCACTCTCATCAGTATTCTCATCCTTCTCTTACCCACTTCCTGACACCCCCTATAACCTGTCACTCTTTCTCATAACTTTCTCTCATGCTCCTTTCTCCGTCCACTCCACTCTCATCAGTATTCTCATCCTTCTCTTACCCACTTCCCTGACACCCCCTATAACCTGTCACTCTTTCTCATAACGTTCTCTCGTGCTCCTTTCTCCGTCTCACTCTCATCAGTATTCTCGTATCCTTCTCTTACCCGCCCCACCGTGTACCCCCTATAACCCCGTCACTCTTTTCCTCTAACGTTCTCTGTGCTCCTTTCTCCGTCCCCTCCCACTCTCATCAGTATTCTCATCCTTCTCACACTTCCTGACACCCCCTATAACCTGTCCTCTTTCTCATAACGTTCTCATGCTCTTTCTCCCGTCCCCTCCACTCTCATCAGTATTCTCATCCTTCTCTTACCCACTTCCTGACACCCCCTATAACCTGTCACTCTTTCTCACATAACTTTCTCCTCATGCTCCTTTCTCCGTCCCCTCCACTCTCATCGATATTCTCATCCCTTCTGCCCCACCACTTCCTGACACCCCCCTATAACCCGTCACTCTTTCTCATAACGTTCTCTCGCTGCTCCTTTCTCCGTCCCCTCCCTCTCATCAGTATTCTCATCCTTCTCTTACCCGCTTCCTGACACCCCCTATAACCTGTCACTCTTTCTCATAACGTTCTCTCATGCTCCTTTCTCCATCCCCTCCACTCTCATCAGTATTCTCATCCTTCTCACCCCTCCCTTCCCTGACACCCCTATAACCTGTCACACTCTTTCTCATAACTTTCTCCCATGCTCCTTTCTCCCGTCCTCACTCTCATCAGTATTCTCATCTTCTCTACCCACTTCCTGACACCCCCTATAACCATCACTCTTTCTCTCTGCCCGTTCTCTCATGCTCCTTTCTCCGTCCCCTCCCTCTCATCAGTATTCTCATCCTTCTCTTACCCCTTCCTGACACCCCCTATAACCGTCACTCTTTCTCATAACGTTCTCATGCTCCTTTCTCCCGTCCCCTCCACTCTCATCAGTATTCTCATCCTTCTCTTACCACTTCCTGACACCCCCTATAACCTGTCACTCTTTCTCATAACGTTCTCTCATGCTCCTTTCTCCGTCCCCTCCACTCTCATCAGTATTCTCATCCTTCTCTCCCACCCGTGACACCCCTATAGCGCCTGTCACTCTTTCTCATAACTTTCTCTCATGCTCCTTTCTCCGTCCCCTCCTCTCATCGGTATTCTCATCACCTTCTCTTACCCACTTCCTGACACCCCCCTATAACTTCCGTCCTCTTTCTCATAACGTTCTCTCATGCTCCTTTATAATCCCCTCCTCTCCCGTAGTATTCTCATCCTTCTCTTACCCACTTCACAAGCACCCCTATAACCTGTCACTCTTTCTCATAACGTTCTCTCATGCTCCTTTCTCCGTCCCCTCCACTCTCATCAGTATTCTCATCCTTCTCTTACCGCTACAACTGACACCCCCTATAACCTGTCACTCTTTCTTATAACGTTCTCTCATGCTCCTTTCTCCGTCCCCCTCCCTCCTCATCAGTATTTCTCATCCTTCTCTTACCCTTTACAATATACCCCTATAACCTGCTCACTCTTTCTCATAACGTTCTCTCATGCTCCTTTCTCCGTCCCTCCCTCTCATCAGTATTCTCATCCTTCTCTTACCCACTTCCTGACACCCCCTATAACCTGTCACTCTTTCTCATAACGTTCTCTCATGCTCCTTTCTCCGTCCCCTCCACTCTCATCAGTATTCTCATCCTTCTCTTACCCACTTCCTGACACCCTATAACCTGTCACTTTTTCTCATAACGTTCTCTCATGCTCCTTTCTCCGTCCCCTCCACTCTCATCAGTATTCTCATCCTTCTTACCCACTTCCTGACACCCCCTATAACCTGTCACTTTTTCTCATAACGTTCTCTCATGCTCCTTTCTCCGTCCCCTCCACTCTCATCAGTATTCTCATCCTTCTCTTACCCACTTCCTGACACCCCCTATAACCTGTCACTTTTTCTCATAACGTTCTCTCATGCTCCTTTCTCCGTCCCCTCCACTCCTCATCCAGTATTCTCATCCTTCTCTTACCATACAACCCCCTATAACCTGTCACTTTTTCTCATAACGTTCTCTCATGCTCCTTTCTCCGTCCCCTCCACTCTCATCAGTATTCTCATCCTTCTCTTACCCACTTCCTGACACCCCCTATAACCCTTGCTTTTTCTCTTAACGTTCTCTCATGCTCCTTTCTCCGTCCCCTCCACTCTCATCAGTATTCTCATCCTTCTCTTACCCACCCTGCTTCCCCCTATAACCTGTCACTTTTTCTCATAACGTTCTCTCATGCTCCTTTCTCCGTCCCCTCCACTCTCATCTGTATTCTCATCCTTCTCTTACCCACTTCCTGACACCCCCTATAACCTGTCACTTTTTCTCATAACGTTCTCTCATGCTCCTTTCTCCGTCCCCTCCACTCTCATCAGTATTCTCATCCTTCTCTTACCCACTTCCTGACACCCCCTATAACCTGTCACTCTTTCTCATAACGTTCTCTCATGCTCCTTTCTCCGTCCCCTCCACTCTCATCAGTATTCTCATCCTTCTCTTACCCACTTCCTGACACCCCCTATAACCTGTCACTCTTTCTCATAACGTTCTCTCATGCTCCTTTCTCCGTCCACTCCACTCTCATCAGTATTCTCATCCTTCTCTTACCCACTTCCTGACACCCCCTATAACCTGTCACTCTTTCTCATAACGTTCTCTCATGCTCCTTTCTCCGTCCCCTCCACTCTCATCAGTATTCTCATCCTTCTCTTACCCACTTCCTGACACCCCCTATAACCTGTCACTTTTTCTCATAACGTTCTCTCATGCTCCTTTCTCCGTCCCCTCCACTCTCATCAGTATTCTCATCCTTCTCTTACCCACTTCCTGACACCCCCTATAACCTGTCACTTTTTCTCATAACGTTCTCTCATGCTCCTTTCTCCGTCCCCTCCACTCTCATCAGTATTCTCATCCTTCTCTTACCCACTTCCTGACACCCCCTATAACCTGTCACTTTTTCTCATAACGTTCTCTCATGCTCCTTTCTCCGTCCCCTCCACTCTCATCAGTATTCTCATCCTTCTCTTACCCACTTCCTGACACCCCCTATAACCTGTCACTTTTTCTCATAACGTTCTCTCATGCTCCTTTCTCCGTCCCCTCCACTCTCATCAGTATTCTCATCCTTCTCTTACCCACTTCCTGACACCCCCTATAACCTGTCACTTTTTCTCATAACGTTCTCTCATGCTCCTTTCTCCGTCCCCTCCACTCTCATCTGTATTCTCATCCTTCTCTTACCCACTTCCTGACACCCCCTATAACCTGTCACTTTTTCTCATAACGTTCTCTCATGCTCCTTTCTCCGTCCCCTCCACTCTCATCAGTATTCTCATCCTTCTCTTACCCACTTCCTGACACCCCCTATAACTTATCACTCCTTCTCATAACTTTCCTCCTGCAAAACAGTGGTAGTAAAATGCCTTGCTTGGGGCGATACGATTATTTTAAAAAATGCGGTTAAGCTACATAAAATTATGTCAAATTCGTTTTCTGTACTTAGTATTTTTGACGGCTTCCGTCTGTCTCGTCAATTATCGCTTTATAACCCCTGATAACATGGCTACCGTAATTAAAAAAAGCTTTGTAATACATTTTAGTCAGTAAACAAGTAATACTCGTTTCAAATCAAATTAAGGTAAGTTTAAATTTGTTAATTTGAATGAAATAATGTATTTGAAAAGTATATTTTATATTTGCAACCTTTTTTAAACCTAGAATTTTGTCGATCGATCAAAAATGGCCGAAAAATTTAAATATTTTTAAAATCTGAAAAAGTTTAAATTCCAATCAATATAATTTTGTTTCGAAATGCACCAGACTATTTTGCTTACTAGAATTAGTAAATTTAACCTCTTGGCTTTCATTTAAAGCTAAAATTAAAGTTTCAAGAAAACTTCTTTATTTTTAAAAATTCAATTTAAATTTAGGTATCGAAAATGAGTGGAGGTACCTACATTAAATCAGATATTTTTCTCAGCTCAAATACCGTTTCACAAAAGTATATTTTAGTTTTGAAAAATGTTTCAATAAAGAGAATTATGGCTTGTTTACCAATCTGTCAATATACAATATGAACAATTTCATTTATTTTACTGATAATCAGAAAATACGCACACACACACACACACACACACACACACACACACACACACACACACACATATATATATATATATATATATATATATATATATATATATATATATAGTAATATTAATGATAGTAATAATATCAATAGTAACAGAACTAATTCTGTCAAGACTAGCAAAAATTAAACTACAAATGAAATCGTCTTGAAACCCACCAGGAACGAACCCGGAGGGAAAAGAAGGGGAAGAAAAAAAGAAACAAAATACCTGAGCAAAAAGTCAAACACTCGTAAGAAAGAAAAAAACATTGCGGGACATTAAAACATTGTGGGATATTAAAAATTCTACTAATATCGAACTTCTTGTCGCTGTTTCTCTCACCCCGTAACCACGCTTCAAAAATGTTATTCACTGCAGAATAACTTCACGCGTAGTTTGCCAATTTTTCGGCCTTTTTACTTCCTTTCTGCAATTACTACGCAGAAATTGAGCTCCGAAAACAAACAAATCGCGAAGCAATTGCTCAAAGGAAGTAAATAGGCCGACATAAATATCCTACGCCTCAAGTCATTCAGCGGTGAATCAGATATGAGAACGGTGGTAAAGGGTGAGATATAGTCCGATTTTTTTCTGGTCGATAACATGAAAAAGGTAGGTTCTTCAATAAACAATTATCGATTTCAGTTCAGCATATACATTTGCACGGGGAACAAATCAAAAATTTACCAAATAACATAAATATTTTCACGATAAAACTTTGTTTTTATTAAGTTTGGGGTCTTTTAACATCATGTTATATTTTTTGTAGGCGAATGGGTGGAGGTAGACTTGAGAGGAAATAGTAAATTTAATCATTTAACTCTTGATTCAAGCTAAAATAAAAGCTTCAAGAAAACTTCTTCACCTCTTTATGCCCAGTAGAAGTTTTAATGATATTTATAACGATTATGTTCAGTGATTTAATCAAGTGCCATACGTGATACACGCTTGGGCGATCATGTCTCGAAAGTGACATAACTGACTGGGCAGAAGATTTTCCCGCAGTAGGTTGCCATTCCTTTTTGCGGTAGACTAGTTGCAAGCCAAGGCTATGGAACCCACTCTGTCCTATTATTTAACTGTTAACTAGAGCTAAGAGAAAGATTAATATCTTTTGCAAGGATATTTGTGTGTAAGTAAATGCATAAATACCCTGGCAAAAGGTATTAATCCGTCTCTTCCCTTACATGGGTTAAATAATAAGACAGGTTGGGTTTTATAGCCTTGGCTGGCAACCAGTCTACCGCAGAAAGTAATGGCAACCTACTGCGGGAAAATCTTCTATCCAGTGAGTCATGTCTCGAAAAAGACATGATCGCCTAAAGCATTTTTCACGTATGGCACTTAACTGACTGACTGAACATAATCGTTGGAAACATAATTAAAACTTCAATTGAGCATAAGAGGCGGATCGGTTTTCTATTGTTATGAAGTAATAAACTGTTCCCTCACTAATTACTACTTATTAATATAATATAATCTCTTCTCCTTCTAGCTATGAATCAAACATGACAGATTTTATTGCATTTTTATTTCACTTTTTGGAGCAGATTTTCGGATAAGTATCAACTGTTTGGGTTGTGCGTTGTGGTGCAGTGGACATCGGCTCAGAATGACAAATGTGAAAGCCAAGTTCGAATTTCAGTTGAATTCCTTGCATTCACTTACGCACAAATACCCTTGGGAAAGGTATTAATCCGTCTTTTCCATCCAGTTATGGTTTAAATTAATAGGACAGATTGGGTTCTATAGCCTTGGCTGGCAACCAGTCTACCGCAGAAAGCAATGGCAATCTACTGCGGGATAATCTTCTGTCCAGTCAGTCATGCCTCTTTCGAGACATGATCGCCCAAGCGTGTATCACGTATGGCACTTTAACTGACTGACTGAATATAATAGTTGGAAACATAATTAAAACCTCTACTGGGTATAAAGTGGGGGATCGGTTTTCTATTGTTATGAAGTAATAGAGTGATCCTCACACTAATTACTACTTAATAATATAATACATCTCTTCTCCCTCTAGCTATGAGTCAAACAAGACAGGTTGGGTTCTATAACCTTGGCTGGCAACCAGTCTACCGCAGAAAGCAATGGCAACCTACTGCGGGATAATCATCAGCCCACTCAGTCATGTCTCTTTTGAGACATGATCACCCAAAGTGTGTATCACGTATAGCAATTAACTGACTGACTGACCTATGTGTCTAATCACTGAAATATAAATAAATTGTTGTAAAATTATATTTCTGTCATGGGAACTTTTAGTTTGATTTATTTTTATTTTTGTATAAGACTGACCGTGCAATGCACTGGGTTCGGATTGGCCGACTGTCCGATCCGATCAGTTTCACGAGTTTATTTCAGTAGAATCATAAAGCCTATTCATCAAAATGTCCATTCTCTCCTCACTTTCAACATGTGACTGAACTGCTCTATTGACCCTTTCCTGACCGAGTCTACCTGCTACCTACCACCACCCGAGTCTACCCGCTAACTACCACCACCCTATTCTCTCTTTTCCTTTTTCCTCTTTTTTTTTTATTATTTTGTTTTGTCTTTAGGGTCTTCTAGCAAGTTGCAATAGATTCTTAGAAAGGACGCCGACCAAAATCAAAGAAGGCAATAAATGTCCTGTTTAGTACTGGCTGAAAATTACCGGAACAAGCATACATCCGGGCGAATTTCAAACAGTAAAACCAAACAAGAAAAAACAACAAAGATAAAGATAACCGCTTGGAAAATTTTCAGTTAGTCAGTTAAAGGGCTATACATGATACACGCTTGGGCGATCATGTCTCAAAAGAGACATGACTGACTGGGGAGAAGATTATCCCGCAGTAGGTTGCGTAAGTGAATGCAAGAAATTCAACTGGAATTCGACCTCGGCTCCCCGATTCAACTGGAATTCAAACTCGCCTCCCCGATGCAGTGGATATCGGCTCGGAATGAGCACCTCAACGTACATCCCATTGAAAATAACGCTTTTTTTTTTTTAATGAATGCTTTTCAAACTGTTGAGTTGCCAGAATTGCGTATTTCATTTCATTTTTGATTTTAAGTTCACAATTTTTCATCCACAATCTCTATTTTCAACGAACGATATGATTAATAATACTATTAATTTAATAGATACCTCTACTCATTTTCGAGATCTAAGTTTTAAATTGAAAATTTTAAAAAATCTTGTTAAAATAAAAGATACCACTGCGACACGTTACTTTTGTAAAATTAGCAAATTTAATGTTAAACTAATCTGGTTTAAAACAAATATTACTTGTTTATAGCATAAAACTTAGAATAAAAGTCGGTACCGCCACGAATCTGCAGAAAAAAGCATAGTATGAAGAAAAAGGGCCCCAAACTAAATAAAAACAATTTTATCGGTTTAAATGTTCATATTATTATTAAGAGGATAAATCAAAGTATTTTTTCATTATTTAAAAAAAAATTTAATTCTTTCTAACACGCTCGAAATTTTGTTATAAAAATGTTTTTCTTTCGTCCATGTCTGACGTAATTTTTACAAGGGTTTATTACGGCAAATATAATATTACGAAAGTCACTTTTTTGCCGGTGAAAAACACATTAATTTGGAAATTCATTCAAAACTCAAATGATGGTCGGATTTTGATGAAAATTTCAGGACTTATCATATCTGAAATAATTATTTTTAGAAAATCTTAATAATTTTGTTTTTTACATATGTTACCAAACCCAACAAATTGGGTTTTCTGTAATGTCTATAATTTCGCGAAAGTTCACACACATACCTCATATTAATTAAATTCAGGTGTCGGTGGGGAATGCTAATTAACTGCTCCTTTTTTTTTTTTTTTACATAATTAACATTTTTAACATTTTTTACATAATTAACATTTTTTTGACATAATTAACATTTTTTTTTACATAATTAACCGTTTTTCAGAAACTCTGCCCCGAATTGTGAAAACGAAAATTCAATAAAACCTTGCCATTTTTTATTTAAACTTTTAATTATTTTTTAAAACAATATATATATATATATATATATATATATATATATATATATAAGGATATCATAGTCTGAAAAGAAAAATAATCAATGAATAATGAATTTTTACAAGAATTGTTTTCATTTTTAATATATTTTTATCATGATAATCTATAAAGTTTCAAAAATGTTTTGAAATTTCCTCCTTCATTGTTCACGCTAGACTCTTAGACATACGGTCACCCGTAAAAAGAAAATACGAGTCATCATACACACGCTATTAAAATGTTTTAATTATTTGAAAAATCGAATGGCTCAATTATTTGTATTAAGCTTTTTAATTTTCATTTAGTAAATATAGTCTTAAGCTTAATACAAATAATTGAGCCATTCGATTTTTCAAATAATTAAAACATTTTTAAAGCGTGTGTATGATGACTCGTATTTTCTTTTTACGGATGACCGTATGTGATTAATATCATTAAAAGGTCACGTGTTGCAAAGGTTGCACTTTTTACAGAAAAAAAAATCTGTATAAACATTTTCGGCACCGTACAATTCGTCCATCTCGCTTTCGTGTTTCCTATGCCCTACGTTTCAACATTTAACGGGTTTTCCAAATCAACCCTTCAAAACTTAAAGAAAGTTTTATGTATTAATTTCTCGTTTCTTAATTTTGTTAAAAAAAGTAATTGTGAAATTCACAATTTGTGAAGGTACCTAAAAGAATATGAAAAATAAATATTAAAATTAAAAATTAATAAATGCTGTAACATTTCATAAATTATTGAGTTACCTCTGTGTCATGTTATATAATTTCATTCTGTTATTAAATTGTAAAATTTTTTAAAAGAAACTTTTATATTATTTTAATTTTTATTTTTCATAAAACATCTTCAAACGTAAGGCTATAAAGCTAAGTTAACTAAAATTCTATAAAATATCGGTAATACGTTTTTGGTACGCCGGTACACCAAATTTCAGTCCGCCATTTTGGTACGCCAAAATTTGTTAGGTATCATGTGACGTATCCAAAAATTTTTTTTCTACAGAAAAAAAAAAAAAAAATTATTTTTACAATTGGAGTAGATAGACTAAACAATTGGAGTTGATAGACTAAACTATCGCCCGGTTCACACTCCACCCACATCTATTGAACAGGTGAAGAGGCCCATCCCTTGTTTCCTGTTTAGGAAGCGGTTTCCGGTTTTCTTTTTTCTAATCTTCTCACTTTGTTTTTTTTTTTCAATTGGAGTAGATAGACTAAACTATCGCCCGGTTCACACTCCACCCTCATCTATTGAACAGGTGAAGAGGCTCATCTCTTGTTTCCTGTTTAAGATGTGGTTTCCGGTTTTCTCTTTTCCAATCTCTTCACTCTTATGTAGCCCCCTGCACATCAGTGGCATTACCGCCTTGCTCGGGTTGATATGATTAAAAAAAAAAAAAAGTAATGTTTGTACAATATACATTCATCTAGCGAATAGACATGAAATTAGATACAAAAACTACTATAATTATTTTTAAATTCCTTCTTAATATGTCCATATTCCAGTATAATAAAAATGAAATATCGTTCTGGCGTACCGAAAAAATATTTTTTCTAAAGAATAAAAACGAATAAAAATTATTTTTATGAGAATCTTTATTCATTTATCTAGCTAATAAACATAAAATTACATATGAAATTCAACTGTAATTATTTTTAATTTCTAAGTAAATACTGCTAAAATTAAACGATGAAAGTAAAATAGTTTCAAGACACGGGATCAGAGGTGAAGTTTTTAAAATATTTATCAAACTTTTTTTGATAAATATTTTAAAAACTTCACCTCTGATCCCGTGTCTTGAAGCGAAGCCGTGCTGGAATTAGTATATCCGTGTAATATTATTCTGGCCGAGTGGAGCTCAGAGCTACTATGACTACTGGCGCGGTATTCTCTGTGTAACTTCGGTATCTCTCGGTAACTTACGGATCAGTCCCGATGTCTCTGACGGATCTCTACATGGCAGGAGTATATGTATACTCAAGTCGAGTCCATTATCATAGAAAAAGGGGAGATCCCACAACAGTTATATGTACATGAGAACCAGACAATCGTCTGACTCTACGAAAGAAACTCAAAATCATTACCACGCTTTGTCAGGATAAAGTCAACAAACACCCACAGTTATTCCCTATGTTCATCGTCTGTCACAAGCAAACTGAAGCAGAGCAGCTTTGTTTGAGCTATCTGGCGCTGAGACAGAGCACAGGGAAAAGAGAATTCATATCTTTTATCAGAGGATTAGTGTTAGATAAATAAAAGTAATTTAAAAAATAAATCGTTTTACTGATTTCATTTTTCTTGCTCGTAACCTTTGCATCTTCTTTGTTTTCCCTAGTGCGATCTTCAAAAAGAATTCAGATGCTGGTTTTTAATGCTGTAAGAGTGACATTCTGATGTATTGTGTAGGTAATGAACAAGCATACACCTTGCTTCCCCCTCAATTGAATAATCATATAAGTATTCTATTGCATTATATATCGAAAGTAAGGATTATATTCCATTATACCGCGCCTTTGACAGAAAAGAAATAGTGCCTATACTAATTTATAGACCTGCCTTTGATGAGAAAAGATTTTCACGGATCAAGGAGAAGTAATAAAAATCATAACTCTTTAACGGAACCGGAAATAAATGGCCCCGCCAAATCAAAGGGAAGACCGAGGCAAAAAACGTAAGTTCGTCGAGTGCACCTTCCCAGGCTACATTTTCTTGGGTCCCGGCACAAACTTGTGCAAAAACTAAAATATTCACCGGCGTTAAACAAACTAGATCAAGCAGCTAAAGAACACGACTTACGTTACGCCGTTCCTAACATTACTACAGAAAAAGCGGATGAACGATTCTTCGAGGACACTAAGATTCGGCGGGCTTGCGAGAGCTGCGATTAGAGCTAAGAGGGCGCTTGGATTGGGCGACTACTTCAGAGGCGATATCGACGCCAACCAACACGGTAGTACTTATTATACTGGTGGTATACAAAACATGGACATTAGTGAGATTGGCCAAAACAATTCGTCAAGGTCCTACCTTTTTAACGTCGAAATAGTTAAATGTCACCGCTTCTTCAACTCTAACAGTTTCTCATCTCGCTCTTCTCGTTTGTGGAACACACTTCCATTTGCATGCTTCCTCGAGAGCTACAATCTCCAAAAGTATTCCGCTGCATTATATATCGAAAGTAAAGGATTACATTCCATTACATCGTGCCTTTGACAGAAAAGAAATAGTGCCTTTGAGAGAGAAGATATAGTGCCTATACTAATAAATAGACCGGTAAATTTTCTGTTGTAAGTCCCGACGCTTTTCCCCTTCAAATTTATCCAAAATAGCATTATCTCTGTGCAAATGTATATGCTGAACTCAAATCAACTATTATTTATTGAAGAAATTTACCTTTTTTTTTATCTAAATGTCCATAAAAAAACGAACTTCATCTTGCACTTTTTCTCTCCTGTAACTCTCATAAAGTCATGTAATTAACTGCAGAATGACGTACTGCGTATGTGAACGAATTTTGGCAGATTTTTGGTTGATTTTTTTCTTCATTTACTGATACATCCGGCGATGTACTTCCGGCAATTAAAGTAATGCGCTATTGTATTTCTACGCTTATTACTTTCAGTACAGGAAGTACATCGCCGGAAGTTTCAGTAAAGGAAGAAAATCGACAGAAAATTTCTGCCTACGTAGAACGCCATTCTGCAGTTAATTACATGATTCCGGAAGAGTTACGGGAGAGAAAAAGTGCAAGATATAGTTCGTTTTTTTTACGGACTTTCAAAGCAAAAAAGGTAAGTTTCTTCAATAACTAATTGTTGATTTGAGTTCAGCATATACATTTGCAAATGTATATGCTGAACTCAAATCAACAATTATGCTATTTTGAACTCAAATCAACAATAATGCTATTTTGCATAAATTTGAAGGGGGAAATGCCGTCGGCACCTAAAACGAACATTTACCAATAGATGAGAAAAGATTTTCGTAGATCAGGGGGAGATAACAAAACGTAACTCTTTAACGGAACCGGAACTAAATGGCACCGCCAACACAAAGGGAAGGAAGAGACAAAAAAACGTAAGTTCGCCGAGTTCACCGTCCCAGGCTACACTTTCTTAAATCCCGGCACCAATTTGAAGAAATTTAAATATTCATCAGTACTAAAAAAACTAGACCAGGCAGCGAAAGAACACGACTTACGTTACGCAGATCCTAAAATAACTACAGAATTCCTCGTTGACACTAAAGAAACAGGATTCGTCGGCGGGCTTGCAAGAGCGGTGATTAGAGCTAAGAGGGCGCTTGGATTGGACGACTACTTCGGGGGCTATATCGATGGCAATCAACATGGTAGTACTGATAACGTCAGCCATAAATATAGACAAAAGCGAGGGCGTCCAGAGATCCAGAGGTCTTCGATTAGAGATCTACCACTAGAGATCCAGAGATCTACCACTAGAGGTCTTTTGGTCTGCCACTAGAGATCTACGACTATTGACTACGCCTACGTCTGAAGCTACTGCATACTACGAGTACCGTCTATTACGCCTACGTACTAAATTGTTTTACCCGGTTATATTTGCATTAACCAATAAACTACCTCGAATGATATATATATATATATATATATTTTAAACTTTAATCCAAAAGGAAAAGCAGGAAGATAAATCCCAATGACGCAATCCTAATTAATATTAATATTTTAATATTAAAAAATGATCAAAGTGGAGGGCTTAATGGAATTAAAAAAAAATTAATGTAATTAAAAAAAATGTAATTAAAAATTTTTTTTTTTTTTTGAGTTTTGAAAGTTGCCGATGAAATATGAAATCTCTCTTAGGGATTTCATGTAGAGCTTTTGGACATTGAAATTTATTTTATTTTATATATATATATATATATATATATATATATATATATATATATATATATATATTCCTTTCCTGGACATATCACATTCTTAACGCATTTTTTCATTTCATGTTATGGCAAAAGATTTGTAATAATTTTAATATCAATACTCATATAGACATTTGGTAATATATTCGATGATCAAAGCCTTGCAGCTGATCTTTTCTCTGATTGAGCTTGAACAGCTCAATATAAAAATATCCACCTTGTAACTCTCAACAATTCAAAAATCAAGCGGGGGCCGTTTTATTACTATTATTCAGCTAATGGTTTTTCTCAAACCACAATAAACGCTCACGCTCTTAAGAGCGTGAGCGTTTATTGTGGTTTGAGGTCCTGTGCTTTTGAATGTCGCTTAGGCTTCAAATTCAGACTTCTTGGAACTCATGTATATAACCTACTAGGAAAATGATTGGCTCTTTCTATCGTTCCGGGAAGTATCTAATTCTTTCTACCATGCTTTTCCGTTACAAATGTCAGATAGATTAGACTAAAACTGGAGCATTGCTTTCATATCTGGCGATGAGCTACTTAATCGCCACTTTCCAGCCTTGACAGAAATCAACATCGCTTGTGGAGGAAAACACATTTCCCAATTTTTTATCCTCTTCCTCGCATATACAATACTGTTAGCCTGTCGCTTCTCTATAGATATTTAGGTTTACAGCCATATCACGTTGAATACACCAGTTCTCGCTCGATCACCGAAGTTGAGCAACGTTGAGCCTGGTCAGTACTTAGATGGGTGACCGCTTGGGAATACCAGGTACTGTAAGCGTTTAGTGACGGATGTGCGTTGTGGTGCAGTGGATATCGTCACGGAAAGAGAAATCGGTGAGCCTAGTTCGAATTCCAGTTGAATACCCTGCATTTACTTAAGCACTGGTACGCTTGGGAAAGGTATTAATCCGTCCCTTCCCTCCAGTTATGGGTTAAATAACAAGGGTAGGACTTGGGGACCCTGCCCTAAAAAAGCAAAACAAATCCCAATGAATCTTGATACTCGAAAAGAAAAAAGTATTATTAGACACAAAACTTATATAAAAACAACAATAAATTGTTGAAAGAAAAAGGTATTACCAGCAATAAATAAATACAATTTAGTTGTCAATAAATGACTCGCCGAGCTTGATTACCATAAAACTAACCGACCAACAATCTATAGATATTTGGTAAATATCAAGACGAGTTCTATTCTTCAGTTTTATCAGTTAAAATCTTTATAGTTAAGGAACGTCATGTTACGTTCACGGTATTGAATCACTCTTATTTCCCCTTTATTCGAAATGTCGGAGGACAGTTACAAGCAAATCTGAAGGAGACTACCATCACCTTTAAATTTGTTTTTTTTTTTTTTCTTTTTTACTTTTTTCAGTGCAGTCTTATCGATTACACCCTAAACTTTCCGACTGACAAAAAGAATTTGGAAAAATTTCAATATTTCAACAATTTTAGTGGTGGGGTCAGTTGTTCATACAACGTTATAGTAAATCGATCCTCCATTTTGGAATCACTCGCCGGTACGACATTACCACCACCTGTAAATTGGCTGATTATCATTTTTTAACTTTTTTTTTTTACTGCAATTTTATCGATTAAACTCTAAACTTTCCGATTAACAAAAAAAATTGGAAAAATTTCAATATTTCAACAATTTTAGTGGTGGGGTCAGTTTTTCATACAACTTTATAGCAAAAGGTGGTTGTAGTCTCCTTCAGGTCCGCCAAAAGGTGGTGGTAGTCTCCTTCAGGTCCGCCAAAAGGTGGTGGTAGGTCCGCCAAAAGGTGGTGGTAGTCTCCTTCAGGTCCGTCAAAAGGTGGTGGTAGTCTCCTTCAGGTCCGCCAAAATGTGGTGGTAGTCTCCTTCAGGTCCGCCAAAAGGTGGTGGTAGTCTCCTTCAGGTCCGCCCAGTTCCACTCAGACCGTTCCCTCCCCACTTAACTGACTCTCGAGCTTGTATTAACATAAAGTGAGCAAACAGAAAAGAAATTACAAATACATTGTCTGTAACTTTGTGAAACATTATTGATATTGCTCGGATCCTAAATTGTATTCTTTGTTTATTGGCTATGGTAAATAGAACGTTCCGGCCGTTCCATTCTTCTGTCCTCATCAGGTGTGATCTGTGAAGAAAATAAATCATAATATTGAATTCTATATAGAAATAGCCTGATTATTTAAATGAAATAAAATATTTTTACAACAATTCATTTCAATGCGTCCTCCGTTGATCATTTAATACAGGAGAATCGTAAGTTAACCGGTTGGAAATTGATGTGGGAAAATGCATAAAAATAAGAGAAAATATACAAAAAGGGGTAAATAATCTAAATATTCCAATACTGCCGAAGAACTTGACATCCTTTCATCTCATGGAATGGGGAGGGGGAGGGGTTCCACAAACGTGAACAGAACTAAGAAAACAAACAATGATCTTTTATTTTGGTTGGTTTGGTTTTATGGCATATCAGCCTCGGTGGGTCATTTATTGCCAACTAAATTTTTATTTATTTATTGCTGGTAATACCTTTTTCTTTCAACAATTTATTGTTGTTTTTATATAAGTTTTGTGTCTAGTAATACTTTTTTCTTTTCGAGTATCAAGATTCATTGGGATTTATTTGTTTTTTTTAGGGCAGGGTCCCCAAGTCCTACCCTTGTTATTTAACCCATAACTGGAGAGAAGGGACGGATTAATACCTTTCCCAAGGGTACCAGTGCTTAAATAAATGCAGAGTATTCAACTGGAATTCGAACTAGGCTCACCGATTTCTCTTTCCGAGCCGATATCCACTGCACCACAACGCACATCCGTCACTAAACGCTTACAGTTCCTGGTATTCCCAAGTGGTCACCCATATAAGTACTGACTAGGCTCAACGTTGCTTAACTTCGGTGATCGAGCGAGAACCGGTGTATTCAACGTGATATGGCCGGTAGCCCGGTGGTTTATTTCTTTACGAAGTTAAACAAATTTATCAAAAGCAAATAATACGGGGTGTCCATAAAGATCGTGTGCACATCATATGGACACCTTCCTTATTTATTTAGTTACTTAGTTCGTCCATCCGCCCGTCCGTCCGTTACACCAGGGGTTTTCAAATTTTTTTACTTACGGACCCCTTTATTAAAAATTTATCTATGGGTGACACTTGCACCCTGAAAAAAAAAGTTGATTTGAACATCAAGCTCTTGCATGTGTAAAATATTTTTTTGTATAAATAACGACAACGTTGACATGTAATGGGCGATAGTGCAAGCTTTTGTCATTTGATAACATTAATAAGTAAAAATAAATATCCAGACATTGAAAATTTATACTTTGAATTTCGTGTGATGAGTTAATCCACGGACCCCCTATCTTATCCTTGCGGACCCCCTGTGGTCCGAGGACCACAGTTTGAAAATCCCTGCCTTAAAGCACTATTCACTATTCAGGTTTTAAGAAGTTGAACGGACCGAGAACTTTTCACAATACAACGTATGCATCCTTATAAATAGATAGACACACAGAGAGAGAGAGAGATAGACACAGAGAGAGAGAGAGAGAAAGAGAGAGAGAGAAAGCGAAAGCGAAAGGGAAAGAGAGAAAGAAAAATAGTGTGTGTCGCCATAGGATTCAACACTGTATGATAACTGTCAGTTTTACACCTCAATGCGGTAAATCGCATACCTGTAAACACTCCGTCTCCGATTTTGGGAGTTTTTTCTCCGGAAATAAAACAAATTTTAAACAAAACACACACACACACACACACACACACACACACACACACACATATATATATATATATATATATATATATAAACAAAAAGAAACCTATTTCAACTTTTCGTCCGCTGAGGAACTTTATCATGGGAAATGTAAGGATTTTTTGTAAAAAGTATTTATAGCAGGAAATTTTTAACAAGATAAAATCCTTTCATTTACTTTGATAAAGTATCTCAGAGGACGAAACGCGTCAGCTAAGATAGGTTTTTCTTTTGTCTTTATTGGAATTGTTTTTTTTACGTATATATTTATCTGAAATCATACACACACACACACACACACACATACATACATACATACATACATACATACATACATAAAAATATACTCATTTATAATCTGAGATTAAGGACAGGATGGTTAAATAAAATTAAGACAAGAGGAAAACTGTATTTTAAATCGCCTACGCGTTTCGTCCTGTGATAGACTTTATCAAGGCAAAAAGACGAATGAGCTTTATTCTAAATTACGTATCTATAAACAAACAGTGTTGGTAACCACAAAGACGCTAACAAATCATTTCAAAAGATCAACAGAATATTTTTGTTTTTAGAATTTCTTCATGCGTAGTGCAAAGTCACGAGATGTTAAAATGAAGGGAATTTGACCGTTTTCTTTGAGAACTGTTTATTTTGTGTGTAAGTCTGTTTTAGAATTTCTTCATGTGTAGCTCAAAGTCAAGAGATGTTAAAATGGAGGGAATTCAACCGTTTTCTTTTAAATACATACATATATATATATATATTTTAACGAAACTTGGTTATAAGCAACCGACAATTTGAAATGAATTGTTTGAACATTATTTTTTATCGATACTCGTATTTAAGTAGATATTCTGTTTCTAATGAAAAAGTATTATATATTTATTTCTACCGGCTTGATTATTTACGATAAATTTTTATTACGAAACTGTGTGCCATTCGGCAGGATTCGAACCTGCGACTCCTATCTATATAGGGGAAGCTACCATTTAATCTGGTAACGTCTTAGACCTCTCAACCACGAATAGCCTCCAATAAAAAATCTAGAAATTTGTTTAGATATTCTACAATTTAATGGGTAATACGTATTTCGCAGCAGGATAAAAAGCTACTCGTCAGACCAGACATTCAAAATATATATTGTTCGTTTTCCTTCCTTTTCTTTTCTTTTTCTTTCTCTTCTTTCTGTTTTTTTTCTATATTTAATTATAATTTTACTTTTATAATGTTTAATTATTTTAAATGATACTAAATGTGGTTATATTTTAATTTGTATTAAAAATTATGATTTACAATTTAATTCTTATCGTAAATATATCCCATTATATATCCCTAGTCGGCTTTCTCCTGTTACTCCACGCAACCCCCATTCTGTCATCTACCTGCTTAAGCCCATAAATCTAGAACATAAATTTATAGAAACTAGCATGGCCACAAAATAAGGGATCATTTTATATATTGATTATGATATAGAATTGATCCCCCACTCTATATCCACATTATAATTTCTTATAAACAGTTGGCATATATATTCTTCTATCTGCTTTCAGGACGTAGGCGATCATGGCTTTCCACGTCTCCCTATCCCTGGTGGCTCTTAGCACGCTCACTCCTGTTACACCACGCAAACCCCGTTCTGTCATCCACCTGATCAGGTCCTTCAAATATGTTATATATCTGCTTTCCTCTGTCACTATTTCCCTCTATCTGGCCTGTTAGTATCAGGCTCTCAAAGCCCTCCTTCCTCATTGCATGTCCCAGGAACTTCAGCTGTCTCTTCCTGATGGGCTTGAGCAAGTAGATTGCAGAGCGAAGTTCAGGTGGGGTAACAGAAAAGGCGAGCTAAGAGCCACTAGCAATAGAATAAAGTGGAGAGCCATAATCGCTTACGTCCTGAAGGGACAGGGCACATAGAAGAAGAATAGATTGGTAGCTAGGACTAATATTTTACACTGTTGTAATTGCTTGATGTAATCATTCATCTTCTTTTATGTGCCTTGTCCTTTCAGGACGTAGGCGATCATGGCTTTCCACATCTCCCTATCCCTGGTGGTTCTTAGCACGCTTTCTCTTGTTACTCCAGGCAACCCCCATACTGTCATCCACCTGCTCAAGCCCATAAATCTAGAACATAAATTTATTTAGAAACTAACATGATCATAAAATGAGGGATCAGTTTATATATTGATTATAATGCAGAATTACTGTCTCTTCCTGATGATCAGCATTCCTTTTTGTTTCCATCCTTTCCAAAACCTCATCATTGCTCACATGTTCGATCCATCATATCTGCGGCATCCTTCTGTAGAACCACATTTCAGTTGCTTCAAGTTTTTCCTTCATCTTTGATGTTATTGTCCAGCATTCAGTGCCATATTGAAGAACTGACATCACATAGCAATCCAGTACTCTCTTCTTTGTTTCTAGCGAAATTTTCCTGTTTCTTAATACTTTACTCAGCTTCTGGAATGCTTCCTTCGCCATGCCGATTCGCCTTCGGATCTCTGTGTCGCACTTTCCGTTTTCCGTTAAAACACTTCCCAGATATTTACATTTTTGTACCTGCTTGATTCTAGTATCCCCGACCTGTATTTGGCATATTGGGCTGCCCTTTTTACTGATGACCATGCATTCGGTTTTGTTGCAGTTTATTTGTAGTCCTTTCTTGTCACTCTCTTCAACTACCTTCTTTATACTAGGCCATTAACGAAGCTAACAAAGACAAAATATGCAGAGAAGTAACTGAATGATCCTGGAAACAGAGACAGTAAGCAAACAAAACATCCTTTACAATTCGAAAACATAAAAAGAGCACAAGCCTTTCGAAACATATATGGGAAATTGAAAACAAAAAACATAATATGCAAAAAATATCATGGAAAATAAATATAGCAGCACCAATATACAGCCAAAAATCCAAAAACTGCAAACTATTTTTCTAGAGAAAATATTTATAATTACTTTTCCAGGCGAACATAAATGACTAAATATAGGGATACACGAACGGAGTTCATCTAAAAATGTAAACAGAAAAAGACTTTTTACTACGTTCAGTCAGTCAGTTAAGTGCCATACGTGAAACACGCTTGGGCGATCATGTCTCGAAAGAGACATGACTGACTGGGCAGAAGATTATCCCGCAGTAGGTTGCCATTGCTTTCTGCGGTAGACTGGTTGCCAGCCAAGACTACAGAACCCAATCTGTCCCGTTATTTAACCCATAACTAGAAGGAAGAGACGGATTAATACCTTTCCCCATGGTATTTGCGCGTAAGTGAATGCAATGAATTCAACTGGAATTCGAACTCGGCTCCCCAATTTTTCGTTCCGAACCGATATCCACTGCACCACAACGCACATCCCACTTACGAAAATAAAAACATTACGTTACGAAAACTACAAACGAATATGTTATAAAGTATAAGCATGGAAAATGGAAATATGCGCAATATATACACCGTAGATAATTAACATAATTTTGACAAAGCCAATAGCTACAAACTAAAAAAAAAAAACCAACAAGATAAGAAATAGATAAATAAAATAATAAAACTAAATAAATAAACAAATTTAGTAAATAACAAACAAATTATCAAACTACGAATGCACATAAACACAAGTATCTTGTTTTTAATAATTTCACCCCAAGCAAAGCATTCCACTGCCACTATTGCGCAGGGGGTTACATAGGAGAAAGTGATGAGAAAGAGTGGTTAGTTATAGGAAATCTTGGAAGTAGGGTCATAGACGGATGAGGACACCGAGGATTGGGTTGGGTAGATGGGAAGAGAGTTTGAGAGAATGCATACGAGTTAGTGTGATAAGAAATGTCTATTGACCTTACATTTAAATTCCTGGAGATTGTAGCTGTCGGGGAAGCAAGTATATGGAAGGGAATTCCACAGGCGGGAAGTGCGAGAAAAGAAGCTATTGGAGTAGAAATTGCGGTTATATCTTATCTGTTTCACAGTAAAAGGGTGGGACCTCGTAGCTAATCTAGTATCTCGTGCAAATTCATACCTAGGGGTCACCAGTGAACTAAGCTCATCGGAGTAGAAGCCGTAAAAGTATTTTTAAAAGAGGCACAGGGAAGCCACATCACGCCGGTGAGAGAGTGACTGCAGCCGGGCTGCCAAGTCGGTATCGATCACATTACGGATTCTCCGTTGTATTTTGTCAAGAACCCCGAGGAGAATAGCAGGGACACCCGATATGTAATAATAATGATAATCAACAACAAATAATTAAGTAATTGTTGTGACGTGGCTCGAACACGTGACATACGGTTCAAATTATATAAAGGACTAATATCGAGTAGCGACAGTTAAGTCTGCAGCTGACGGCTAGCACGGTCGTTGTCTACTCAGCTCACTAGTTGCTCACACCCTACACGGACGTGTACTACTGTATCTACCGAGAATAAACGTATTAATTACTTATATCTGTGTATTGTCGTTCCTCCACAATATAATAGTAGTCAATAATAAATAACGAATAAAAACGCTAAGCATAATAGCTCGGGTCAACAATTATTTCTACTCAATAGCCATAGAATAATTAGAGATATCACCGTTACCGCTTACCCAATAACCGTTAGGATAATATAACAGAACTCGCTACCCAAAAGGCATCGTTATTGTTGGCCTGCTTATATAAAAACTAGCAACACATATTATCTGAAGATTGCATTCAATTATGAAACTGTCATCTCTTGGTATTGATTGCAGCGTCCACTTATATATGCTTCTTACGTCAAAATATTTCAAGCAAGGTCAGTATGCCTGTTCTACAATATATTTTATATCGTAATATATATATATAATTGCTAGCAGTATAGCCCGGCGTTGCTCGGATGTAATGAAAGCTTTAAAACTAATCCATGGTCCTGGAGCTCAGACTCAGCCTAAAGAATATTTGAAATAATAAAATAATTGCAACAATTTACCAATCGCACCTAGTATATATACTAGCAGTATAGCCCGGCGTTGCTCGGATGTAATGAAAGCTTTAAAACTAATCCATGGTCCTGGAGCTCAGACTCTTTAGACGTTGACACGAAAGACTAAAAAGCAATAGTTGTTTCCAGTTAAAGCGAAACCGTAGACTGAAAGAAAAGTGAATGGATGTAAGTCAAATTTTGATTTCCTGGTATCGATATCAAATAAGTTTTTTTCATCATAAACTGAATTTTGAAGGCTAAATAAGTCCTCTGAGAAAATGGCATCATGGCTGAGACTAAGAACTACAATTATACCTACTTAGAGCCAAACCCAAAGCAAAAACTAAAATAAAAGGGCTGAAAAAATACAGACATACAGGCTGATAAACAGACACACAAACATCTTGCCTTTTACATATATATATATATATATATATATATATATATATATATATATATATATTATCGATTTTCTGCACTATTGTAAAAACTACAACCTTGAAACTTCTGAATATCGTTTCTTATGTCTTTGTCTATGAGTGTATCAAATTTGATTAAAATCGGACCACTCCTTCTATTACCCGATTTCATCGATTTTCGATATTTATCGGGGGTACCTCGACACAAAGCCTAGCTAAGAACACTCGCAGACGCTTATAGTACAAATGTGTAAATTTTCAAGAAAATTTGTTCAGCCGTTTCGGAGTCTATAGTTAACGGACACACACACACAGACACACACACAGACAAAGTTCCATTTATCAATAAGTTTAGATCTGTTTTCTAGAGTCTTATGACAATCCCGTCTCCTGGAAGATAACGGGAGCGTCAATAAGATAACCCTGCACATCAGCTAATGGCTGGTGTGTAAATTATGCTTTAACTTGACGCACTCGAATAGCTACAGAAATCGCCTGGGAACGAGTCGTAGCGAGATCTTTGGCTGTCTCTAAATGACACCGTAAGTTCGGATTTGTAGAGAAACCTGGTAACCATTCTTCCAGGTGAGTAGTTAAATCTTGATTGTCGCGATTACGGGTCGCAGGTGTCATTTGTTGTGTAGGTGAGCACATTGTTACGTTCACCTGTCACATAACGATTTTGACAAATTAAGTAGAATCAGCACAGACACGCAGACACACACACACACACACACACACACACACACAAGCGCGCACACACTCACATACGAATACACACGAATACGCGCACAAAATCATAGACACGCACACAGATAGACACACGTTGAGACGCTAAACGGAAAGGGAACGCAACACAATTATTAGCTGAGTCTTTATTTGAAGGATTCATTGTGTAACGTTCTACTTATGGGATTAAGAAAAACGCGTAGGATTAAGTGCATTGACAAAGAACTAGATCCGATTGAAAATAAATATTTGGTGTGTAAAATAAATGATTTAATCATTAGGCTACTTACTTACGAAAAGTGATAAATGCGATAGTGTGCGCGCACACACTAACATTCACACGCATACACATATACATATTTATATAGCTCCCATTATATATATATATATATATATATATATATATATATATATATATATAAAGCTGAGATATTGTTCCTAAACTAAACTAAAGCTAAGCTAAAGAAATAATTATGTCGACATCTGTGTGTATATATATATATATATATATATATATATATATATATATATATATATATATATACGAACCGGCCATAATTATGAGGCCACCCTAGTTTTTTAAAAGAAATGATATATTTCATATTATTTTTAGTATTTATTGCCAAGTGGCTAATTCTAAATGGAAATAGAATGGTTCTTTTGTTATTATTACTTTGCAAAATTTTACAAGGCAAAGAAGCAAAGATGAACTAGTTCGAATCACCCTAAATTTTCTTCATTCTTTCATTGATGAAACTGCAATATAGGTAATTATTAAATATTTATAAATTCATTTGATGCACATGTTATTGTGCAGTATTAACAAAAGAACCATTCTATTTTTATTTACAATTATTTACTTGGCAATAAATACTAAAAAATAGTATGAAATACATTTTTTTAAACACTGGTGTTGCCTAATAATTATGGTTGGTAGTGTATATATATATATATATATATATATATATATATATATATATATATATATATAGTGCTGTGTAAAAGTATTGGGATAAGAACTATTTTATCTTTTATGAGGCATATTGACAAAAACTGAACAATTTAATTAAAGTAACTTTATTTGATTTACTCAACAAATGCTTTAACAAGAAAAAATACTTGTTACAAAATAAATTTAATATTTAGTATAATAGCCTTTTGCTTTAATTACAAACTTCATTCTGTCAGGCATTGACATCACATGCTTCTTCAATGTATCTAATGGTATCTCCTGTCAAGCAGCTTGTATTTGTTCCCAAAGTGTGTCTTGCGAAGTAACATTAGATTTATCAATTCGAGAGGCGGGGAATAAGAAAAAAGTCAATCATATCCAAGGATAATAGAATAATGAGTAGTTTTAAAATAACTTGTTTAATAGAAAACAGGAAAAATTAAATATAACTTCTGTTTAATACATTTCTTTTATTCCTAGTTTTTAAATAATCAATATTTATTAGCAATTTACTTGGCTTTTCACCCTGTATTTGAATGTCAGTGTGGTTTTTAAGAAAATCACCGCTGTTCTAATTCTTTTGCACACAACCGGTAGTGTGCAAAAGTGTTAAGAAACTTTATTTTGATGCCTCATAAAATATAAATTAGTTCTTGTTCTAATACTTTTGCACAGTACTGCATATATATATATATATATATATATATATATATATATAGTCAACTGTTTCTAAAATTTTGGGGCAAATATTAAAGAAATTGGGTTGTTACAAAAAAGGAAACAAGACCAGAAAAGACATGAAAGCGTAAAAATAAAAAAATTAAATTAATATATTTTGAAAACAGAAAACCTATAACAGAACAAATAAAAACATATACGTTGAAACAGGAGTGAATGTTTGGAACAAAACTGTAAGAATTTGGTTGAATGAAATGGGAATTACATACAGAAAAACCACACGAAAACTAACAAACTATAGCGGGCTATCTTATCTTATTTATTCCTTTTCTAGTTGTATTAGGAATCCGTTCCAGTGAAGGGTAATTGATACCGTTGCAGATTAACGGAATTTGGCCTTGTGGGACGATAGCCCACTATAATTCATAAAATGATTATAAAATCAAGAAAGGCAGTTTGAGTATAAATTAATATTTATATATACACATATCAATCAATGTTTTTACAATTGAAATAATACTTGAAATAAAGGTCCAACGAAGGTTAGAATGTTCATGGAAAATAATATAATGCTGAAAAAGATAAAAGGCTTAGGAGTGTGGTTAATGTTCATTTTGAAGTTGCCACTTCAAAGGTCAGTAAGTCAGTAAGTACTTTTAAGGAATGTCAGTAAGTACTTTTAAGGAATGTCTTTGAAGAGGTCACTCCTGATGTCAATAAGTGCTTTTGAGACAGGGTGAAGGAAAGAGGTCAGCATAGTAGCCGCGCGACTTAAGTCAAGGGAATATTAATTACACTTTTCTCCTCTCGTTTTCCCGTCTCTCTGTCTGCTTTTTGTCTCTGCTTTTTATATCTGCTTTTTGGATCAGACGCTCGTTTTCAATTTCAAGCTTGTATTTGATTCGGCCTTTCCATTGGCTGGTAAATAAAATTCGCGTAGGCTCGCGAAATGGAAATTTGATATTTGGTTAATTTTTATTTTTCAACCGGAACATCTGCGCAAACTCGAATGCGCGACGACGAGTTTTGTTCATTCGCTTTCTGGTCGCCATAGAGCCAACATCCGGTTTCGCTTTTGCTTGGCCGGTATCACCACAAAACCAACTGAAGAAAATGAAGATAAATTGGTTTAAAGAGAAACAATCATGGTATGTGGACAATCGGATGACAGTAATATTTAGTGACGAATCAATAATCTGCATTGGCCAATTCCACAAGAATAAAACTTTTATCTGGGGCTATTCAAATGAAATATAAAGATGTCAGCACGAAGAAAACAAGCCAAATTATTCATGATAGGGGGTTACATAGCATTTAAAGTAACCAGCGAATGTGGCAATTATTGTTTAACAATTAATGCAGATGTGTATGTTGAAATCCTGGATAATCTTCTCAGGCCGTCGAGCGATAATTTGTTTGGTGATGATAAAGATATTTTCAGGATAATCATGCATCTTGTCACAGAAAAAAGAGTATTAAAACTTTCCTTCGGGAAAAGTATATGAAATTAAACACGTGGCCAGTGAACAGTTAGAATCTAAATCCAATTGAAAATTCATGGCGGAAATGAAATGTAAATGAAGAAGTTTCATTCAACAAACACGCTCTGTTAAGCACCATCTGGGAAAAATGGAATCACCTTGATAAAGAATATTGCTCTAAATTTGTGAAATCCATCCCTGAAAGGATTAAGGCTATCATAAAAGCTGAAAAAAGAGCTAAGTATGAATTCGAATTTCTAATTCCATAACTTTTTCATCAAAATTCACTATTCCATATTATTTTCTTGACATAGATTGAAAAAATTATGACGTTAATTCAAATAATTTAAAATAGTTTAAGTTAAATTTTTAGGAATTTTCAACGATTATTTTTTTTCGGCTTGTCTGTTATTAGTTCATTTACTAAAATGAACTAATGACAGACAACTAATAATACAAATTTTACTAATTTGTAAAAAATGTCAGTGAGGATCCCCTGAGGTTGCTTATTTCATAATGTTCTGCCAGGGGTTGTAGTTTAATTGTTCCATTTATTTCTTAATTTATTGAAATTACTACGTCCACAATCTATCTATCTATCTATCTATCTATCTATCTATCTATCTATATATATATATATATATATATATATATATATATATATAAAGATAAAATAGTTCTTGTCCTAATACTTTTGTTTGCACAGTACTATAACCCTAATATATATATATATATATATATATATATATATATATACACACACAGTATATATATATATATATATATATATATATATATATATATATATACACACACTACCGGCCATAATTATTAGGCCATTCCAATGTTTTAAAAAATTGATGTATTTCATACTATTTTTTAGTATTTATTGCCAAGTAAATAATTGTAAATGAAAATAGAATGGTTCTTTTGTTAATACTGCACAATAACATGTGCATCAAATGAATTCATAAATATTTAATAATTACCTATATTGCAGTTTCATCAATGAAAGAATGAAGAACATTCAGGGTGATTCGTATGTGTTCATCTTTGCTTCTTTGCCTTGTAAAATTTTGCAAAGTAATAACAATAAAAGAACCATTCTAAGAGAAGGCACTTGGAGATTAATAGATTCTGGTCGCTCCTCTAATAACCTTTACGATAGATACAATATATATTTATTTGTAAAAATTAAAATATTTAAATATCCTAAGCAAAATTTGCTTCTGAACTTAAAAAAAAGTATCTATAAGCAAATGCCGTCATAAATTTAAATTTAGGCTAAAATTTCCAAATAATTAATAAAAAATTTAAAATTCTTTTCTTCTTATTAGCCTCATAATTAAATTATTTTATATTACAACTTCTCTTTCATAAATCTGTATTCCTTCTTGTTTCATCGTTTTATATCTAACTTATGTTAAACACGTCTGTTTTGGTATTAATGCCGTCAAAGATTTAAATTTAACTTCCTAATCATTAATCTAAAATTAAAATTCCTTAAAATAATTATTTCACTTTTATTAGCCGTATAATTGAATTATATTATATAATAACTTCCCTTTCTTGATTTATTTTGCTTTTAGTTCTATTGTCCTAATGTTGAAGTTAAGTTATGTTGAACTAGTTTCTTTTGGTATTAACATTATTCGTGGCCTTTTAACAGAGGCCTTGAAAAGCCGTAATTTCGCCTGACCTATTTCTTCCGAAATGGCTATACGATGTAAGAAAATTTGAATTTTTTTTTTTACATGTAATAGATATTGGCTCTGTAAATAAATTAATTACTCTGAGTCCTCTGGCTAGAACAATGTTAATATTCAATATTACACACACACACACACACACACACACACACACACACATATATATATATATATATATATATATATATATGATGAAGAAAGTAAAGTATATTTTGGAATTTATGCCGGACCTTGGAAACGTAGGTTTTATATTCATAACTAATCCTTCTTTGGTCCGCATCTTAAATCCCGACCTCCTTGTCTAAATATTTCTGAGAATTAAAAGACAGAGGACTCTCTCCACAGATTGGATGGAGGATTATAGGAAAATCACAAATTCCTATTAGTATTAGAAATAAATATAACCTATGATTAAATGAAAACAAAATGATGGTAATAACCAGTTTTTGAACGAAATTAATGAAGCTACTTTTAAATGCCGTCACCGAAATAAATTTAAATTACCTTTTAGCTAGATTAGACTTTTCCTAACCAATAACTTTCTAGCAAATTCAGCCGTATTTTTCTATTGTGAATCTACTATCTTACTATTTTATTTATTTCTTAATTATAATTATTTTTTTCTTTTTCTTTTTTTTTTCTGATTGTTGGCTGTATTTTATATTATCCTATAAAGGCTGTTTTTCTTTTAAGTTTGTAATTTTTATTATTTGTTTTTATTTTTTTATTTTGCCTTGTTCAATTTTTTGGTCTTTTTTGAAAAAAATTTGTAAATCTTTTTCTTTGTAAATCTTTTTTCTTAATTTGTGCAATTTTTCTTTTGAATTTTGAATTTTTTATGGGTTATTATTTCTATCTTTTAAAATTTCTTGTGATTGTTAATATTTTTGATGTAATTATCTAAACTTATTTTTAAATGGAACTTTGTGTGTGTGTGTGTGTGTCCGTTACATATAGACTCCGAAACGGCGGAACCGATTTTTTTGAAAATTTACACAGTTGTACGATAAGCGTCTGGGAGTGTTCTTAGCTAGGTTTTGTGTCGAGGTACCCCCGATAAATATCGAAAATCGATAATCGAAAAAATCGGGTTATACAAGGAGTGGTCCGATTTTAATTAAATTTCATACACTCATAGACAAAGACATAAGAAACGATATTCAGAATTTCAAGGTTGCAGTTCTTCCAGTACTGCAGAAAATCGATAATATATATATATATAAAAGGCAAGATGTTTGTGTGTGTGTGTCTGTTTATCTGTCTGTATGACTGTAGTTTCTTTTCAGCCCTTTTATTTTAGTTTTTGCTTTGGGTTTGGCTCTAAGAAGGTATAATTGTAGTTCTTAGTCTCAGCCATGGTGCCATTTACTCAGAGAACTTATTTAGCCTTCAAAATTCAGTTTACGACGAAAAAATCTTATTTACCAGGAAATCAAAATTTGACTTACATCCATTCATTTTCTTTCAATCTACGGTTTAGCTGGAAACAACTATAGCTTTTTAGTTTTTCGTGCCAACGTCCAAAGAGGAACATGGATTAGTTTTAAAGCTTTCATTACATCCGAGCAACGCCGGGCTATACTGCTAGTATATATATATATAAATTAAAATTTATTTATTCAGGCAGCAAATTTTCTTTTAAACGTGTGAGATTAAATAAATTGCAAAAAATATGTTTGATTATTTTTATTAATTAATTAATTTATTTATATTTATTTATTTTTTATCAGGAAATGAAAAATATATGTATTATTTATTAGGAAATATATATATATATATATATATATATATATATTCAAATCGTATCACCCCCGAGCAAGGCGGTAACGCTACTGATGTGCAGGGGGTTACGTAATAGTGAAAAGATTGGAAAAGAAAAAGCCGGAAACCACATCCTAAACAGGGAACAAGGGATGAGCCTCTTAACCTGTTTAATAGACGTGGGTGGAGTGTGAACCGGGCGATAGATAGATCTATCTACTCCAATTGAAAAAAAAGAAACCAAAGTGAAAAGATTGGAAAAGAGAAAGCCGGAATCCACATCCTAAACAGGGAACAAGGGATGAGCCTCTTAAGCTATTCAATAGACATGGGTGGAGTGTATATATATATACATATATATATAAATGTAGTGTATCAATTTACATGCCCGTTGAGAGATTGTATCTATGGTACTAATAATAAACCCACTACATATGTTGGTTTTGCTACAACCACGTTCTCCCGTAGACTTACCTGTCACCTTTTTGATCAGAGTACAATTAAAAAACATTTCTTAGAAAAACATAGCCATGTAGGTAATATCAGACAGATTTTAGTCAACAATACAATAATCCTCTCTCATACACACAGTAAAAAAACCTTTCTATATGGGAGGCCATTTATATTAAATCCAAACAACCCACTCTCAATAAAATCACGTTTAAATCTGGTCATAACACATTCCATTGCATTTAAATATATGGTTCTGTTAACATTTCGAGCTCTCATGCGGTGTGACGTCATAGAACCGCATTGCAAATTTACGAATGGCGTTTGCTATTTGGTAACTGTTATAGTTGGTTAGCAAAGTTTTATATCAACACAAGATAAAATCGTCTTGGATGGTGGATGTTTTTCTGTGAACGTCCTTGTAACCTTCCTGAAGATGGCTCATGTGAATCGAAAGCTTAGAACCAACTTAATAAAAAATTATCCAAATGTTGGAGAATTCTTTTCTTTATTTTCACCAGAAATTAAAGCCCAGATACGATGTTTAGAATGTCTCATGATTAAACATAATAGACATTTATTGTCTCTTATATTTAACAATATATGTTTAGAATATATATATATATATGTATATATAGTCATCCGCAGACAGATATGTTTCGCTGTATCACAACTCATCAGTAAGGTTAGACATCCGATTGATTTTTACCAAGAATTGAAACAAGACATATTTGGCGTCAGTCGGCGATTCTACTTCTGAGCTAGGAGTGCTCGGTAGAAGCAGGCAGACTTTTTAGCGTGTACATTATCATTATGCACAAGCCCAATAGCTGAGAGTGTTCTAATTTATTGCTGAATGAACGATGCGTAGATGCTAGAGTAGCTACTGTTTTTTCAAAATCTGCCATATATATATATATATATATATATGGCAGAATCCACATACGTGGATCATCACGATGCTATATATATATATATATATTAAGACTGTATACGTGGATCATCACGATGATATATATATATATATATAGCATCGTGATGATCCACGTATACAGTCTTAATATGTATAGGAAAGAATATTAAAACGTTTTAAGTTTAAAAATGTGTTTTTTGACAGTATTTTTTTTATTTCTACTATTATATTTTACATTTCAGACCGCCCTCGCTCCTTCATCAGAAACAAATGATTTTAAAATTTGAATTAGTAACGTATTTCGCGAGATTTCGCGAGAGCGTCTGTGAAGAGTCTATTTACATCACCTGACGCGTTTGTTTACATCACGTGATGCGTTTGTGGAGAGAGTTTTTGTTTTTACATCAAGTGACGTTGAAAGCGAAAGATTTTTTAAAAATTATGTTTGTAAACGTAAACCTATCTTTAATAATACTTGTAAATTTGTTTTAGATAAAAATGTTTTTGAATGTATCTAACAATGTTTAGTTATTGAAGTATCTGTAAAGATTCAAAGCACCTAAGTCCCTATTTAACCCTAGCTTGTGTGTATTTAATTTTAAAATCCAGTATTTTTCTTTCTTTCTGCGTGTGTATGTAGAACTAAAATTGGAGTCTATTAGTAAACATTTGCAATTTTCTAAGGTGCGACCAGGTTGATTGAAATGAGCTCCTACTGGGGTATATTGATTATTTTGGCGTATATTAAGTTTGTAATTATTGAAGCCATATATATATATATATATATATATATATATATATATATATATATGGCAATGTCTTCATGCAACTATACATGCTCGCGAATAAAAGATGGTAGGAATTTTAATTTCTTTTTTTGTAATCTAGCTGATTTAATTTACATTCTTTTTCTTTTTCTTTACATCACTTTTCTTCTTAGATACCGCACGCTCTGATAATAGACGTTCTGCTAGCATTAGTGAAATCTTATAAGAGCCAGAGTGAAACTATACTATAGATAACCTTGCGATCAAGAAACTCTCTAGATAGACATTTTGTCATAGTGAATGTTCCCCCTTGTTCAGAGTGGCATGTTTATGCCAAAATTGTGGTGAATCCCGTTACGTTAATGTTATATTGCCCTGTCTATAGAAATAAACGCTTCCTCCGTTACTATAATACAAACCTGCGTGACTTCCGGGTACGCAGCTTTGAGGCAGCCTAGAAGCAGTCGAGACGCAGCGTGACTTTACCCTTCGGGCTTCTATCTGCTGACTACTAACACACGTAATTGTATATATGTTCTGTTATTCTAATAAACTGTTTGAACCTACCTTCTTGTTTTCATGTATTTCTTCCTGGCCCCAAAAAGGCTACAACTTGGTGACGAAAATACGCCACAACACTTTGGATCAGCCGTTGTTATTAAAGACTAATAATGTATCAGCGTGAAATGTGACATCGGTAATATTCAGAAACGTTGTTTCTGCTTTTCTTTCTCTCCTGTCTCTCTGACTTCAACTCACCTCTGACCGACCGGATATGTTAATAAATAGGCCAATCCCATTACGTGACTGGATCACAGACAAACTTCTTTTTGATCAGGAAGAAGCATGAAATGAGTCATTGAAAGTTAAATTAGTTATTTTTGTAAATCATTCTTTTCATTGGTTAGAAAATTGATTCACACTTGCAATCTAGTCTCTTTATTGGTCAAAATAGACGTTCACACTCTGTGAGTTTGCAAAAAAAAAGAAGAAAAGAAAGTTATTATTATTTTTTTTTATAATCATATCGCCCCAAGCAAGGCATTTTATTGCCACTGTTTTGCATAGGAGGAAAAGTTATGAGAAAGAGTAACAGGTTATATGGGTGTCAGGAAGTGGGTAAGAGGAGGATGACTGTGACCATAAAGTAAGGGATCAATTTATAGATTGAGTGTAATATAAAATTGATCTCCCACTTTATATCCACATTAAAATAGTATAGTTTTTTTTTTATATAATCATATCGCCCCAAGCAAGGCATTTTACTGCCACTGTTTTGCAGGGGGGTTACATAGGAGGAAAGTTATGAGAAAGAGTGGCAGGTTATAGGGGGGTGTCAGGAAGTGGGTAAGAGAAGGATAAGAATACTGACAAGAGTTATTTTTATTTCGTACTAGCAGTATAACCGGCGTTGCTCGGGAGTAATGAAAGATTTAAAACTAATCCATGGTCCTGGAGATAAGATTCTTTGGACGTTGACACGAAAGACTAAAAAGAAATAGTTGTTTCCAGTCAAAGCGAAACCGTAGATTGAAAGAAAAATAAATGGATGTAAGCCCATCAATACTGGAAAGAGTAATAACAGCTACTGAACTTTAAAGAAAACGTCTTTTCACATGTCAGTTATTTTGTTCAGATGCCTTGATTAAAACAGGTGATGGGTGGAAAAAGCAATAATACTGATGTTTTTATTGGGTATTCCATACCTGCTACTATTTTTTTTTTATATCTATTTCATCTTTGATACATATACATTGATTGTCTTTTATGGCTTATCAATTTTTTAATTGTTTTTATTTTACGCCTTATCAACCTTTTACTGGTTATTTAAAACCATAAAATATCTTTTAGATTGTAAGAATTGTTTTTGAGATAACTAGCAGTATAACCCAGCATTGCTCGGGTGTAGTAGGGGCTTTGAAGCTAATCCATGGTCCTGGAGCTCGGACTCTTTGGACGTTGGCGCGAGGGACTGGAGAGCAATAGTTGTTTCCAGTTGAAGTGAAATTGTGGACTGAAGGAAAAGTGAGTAGATGTAGGTCAAATTTTTATTTACTGATGTCGATGTCGAATGGGGTTTTTTTTGTCGTAAAGTGAGTTTTGATGGCTGAGTGGGTCCTCCGAGTGGGTGGTATCATGGCTGAGACTGGGAACTACAATTATATCTACTTGGAGCCGGGCCCGGGGCAAAAACTAAAATAAAAGGGCTGAAAAACTGATTTTGGTCAGACCCGGTATCTTGCCTTTTATATATAAATATATCATCGATTTTCTGCACAATTGTAAGAGCTGCAACCTTGAAACTTCTGAATATCGTTTCTTATGTCTTTGTCTATGAGTGTGTGGAATTTGATTGAAATCGGACCACTCCTTCTATAACCTGATTTGTTCGATTGTCGATTGTTGATATTTGTTGGGGGTGCCTTGACACAGAACCTGGCTAGGAGCGCTCGCAGATGCTTGTAGTACAGCTGTGTAAATTTTCGGGAGGATCGGTTCAGCCGTTTCGGAGTCTATAGGTAATGGATACACACACACACACACACACACACACACACACACACACACACACACAAAGTTCCATTTATAAATAAGTTTAGATTTAGATAGATAGATAATGATTTACTGCTAATAGTAGAGAGAGGAGCTGGGTTTATACTTTACCCAGAATTGAAACTCCACTCTCTGATTTCTAACTATGAGCTGTTGTCCATTACACCTCTGTATATCTAAGCTTGCAGCATCTGGCATTCCCAATCAATTGGCCATTTAGGTACTGACCAGGCCCGATGTTGCTTAACTTACTTGATTGTAGGAGAATCAGTGTTTCGATGTGATATGGCCTTAAGCCAATATATATATACAATGTCAGATTTGGTAATGCAAATCTCAGTTTAACTGATTGATATTGATATCATTCTCTGGATACTCTCGCAATTATGATATTCTATATGATATAACATGAACTTTGTCATATAATAACAGCTCTTATTAGATATACACTACCAGCCATAATTATTTGCCCACCCCAGTGCTTTAAAAAAAAGATGTATTTCATACTGTTTTTTTGGTATTTATTGTCAAGTAGATAGATCTATCTAATTGGAGTAGATAGATCTCTCTATCGCCCGGTTCACACTCCACCCACGTCTATTGAACAGGTTAAGAGGCTCATCCCTTGTTCCCTGTTTAGGATGTGGTTTCCGGATTTCTCTCTTCCAATCTTTTCACTATTACGTAGCCCCCTGCACATCAGTGGCGTTACCGCCTTGCTCGGGGTGATACGATTAAAAAAAAAAAAAAGTTAAATTTTGATTTCCTGGTATCGATCTCAAATAAGTTTTCCGTCTCAAACTGAATTTTGAAGGTTAAATAAGTCCTCTGAGTAAATGGTATCATGGCTGAGACTAAGAACTACAATTATACCTACTTAGAGCAAAACCCGAAGCAAAAACCAAAATAAAACCTGATTTTGATCAGACCCAATAGGATATTGGGGTATCGAATTCCTGTATCGCTGTCAAATCAGTCATCCAAGGATAAACTAACCTAAGTTCATGGAAACTTATCTTACCCATCGGGAGTAAAATTGGAGAAAATGAACTATATTGATGACTGAATATCGGTTTTTGATCAGATTCGATAGAATATCGGGGGTATCGATTTCTGATTTCGGGGAAAATGAGTCGTCTGAGAAGATCTACTAGTGTTTGAGACTAAAAACTATAATTTTACCAAGTCGGAGCAAATTCTGCAGCAAGAACCACGATAAAAGGGCTGAAATCCTGATCTTGATCAAGCCTGATCGGATTTCGAGGTATCGATTTCCGATATCGAGGGGGAGGGGATCGGAAAAAATAAGTTACCCATTACCTGACCGGAAGTCTAAAGAATATTTGTGTGAAGTTTAGTGAGAATCGGATAAAAATTGTGGATTTGTATAAAGGACATACAGACAGATAAACAGACACACATCTTGCCTTTTTATATATATTGATTCACCACAGGGGAATAGGACGACAGAAAACATAAAATTCGACAGTAAAAATATTGTGAGTTAATGCAAATAAGATTAGGGAAAGTAATTAATCTCTGACAACCCAAATCTATAAACGATTAAACACCCTAAAGGATTTTCTTTAATCATCTCACCCCAAGCAAGGCATTCTACTGCCACTGTTGCGCAGGGGGTTACATAGGGAAAAGTGATGTGAAAGAGGAGTTAGTTATAGAAAATGTCAAGAGGAGGGTAACAGACGGATGAGGATACCGAGGATGTGGGTGGAGTAGATGGAACAAGAGCTTGTGAGAATGGATGCGAGTTAGTGTGATAGGAGATGTCTATTGACCTTTCATTTAAACTCCTGGAGATTGTAGCTGTCTGGGAAGCAAGTATATGGAAGGGAATTCCACAGGCAGGAAGTGCGAGAAAAGAAGCTGTTGGAGTAGAAATTGCGTTTACACTTTATCGGTTTCACTGTAAAAGGGTGGGACCTAGTTGCTAATCTAGTATCTCGTGCAAATTCATACCTAGGGGGCACCAGTAATCTAAGTTCATTGGAGCAGAAGCCGTAAAAGTATTTATAGAAGAGGCACAGGGAAGCCACGTCACGCCGGTGAGAGAGTGACTGCAGCCGGGCTGCCAAGTCGGTATCGATCACATTACAGATTCTCCGTTGTATTTCGTCAAGAACCCCGAGGAGAATAGTAGGGGCACCCGACCAGATATGGCAGCAGTATTCAATACACGGGCGGATGGTAGATTTATATATGTGCAGGATGGACTTAGGTGAGAAAACTTCCTGGCCCTGCACAGTGAACCGACCTTCTTGGCAGCGGATTTAGCAATGGATTCGATATCGTCATTCCACTTGAGGTTCGCTGATAGCGTGAGGCCAAGGAGGCGTAGTGTTTTACTCTCAGGGAGGCTAATGAAAGTGGGGTAGGAGCGATTGTCTGTGATGGTTAATAGATAGCAGCTTCGTTTTAAAAGAAATCACTGATGACTGTGCATTATTTGACAAAACAAGATTCAAAAGTAGGTCTGTTACAAAAAGCTTTTCATTCATTTCAAATAATCTTAACTTATCACCTTTGTACATGTCTACCAAAAAACGTTCCGGTTAAAGATTATATCTTGAATAATTAGCACAATAAATACTACAGAGCACATTATTAATAAAAAAAATAAATAGTTTTAACTGTTTGAAAAGAATTCCTAATTAAATAGAAAAATAAATTAAATTGAGTTGGTTCTACTTTGCACTTTAAGCGTGGGTGTTTTGTGTAGAAATTAGAATTAGGGTTTAACAAATAAAAACAAATCTTATATAAGGCCACGAAGCAAAAGTAAAAATGTTGAAATTGCACAGAATATAATTCAATTTTTTTTTTATGTTTGTAAAGTAAATGAATATTTGAGTTTGAATTTGACTTTCGTTTAACAGCATATAAACTTCTGTGGGTTATTTAATGCCAAAAAGGTGGGGGTTTTAAGGCAATTTTTTAATGTAGAAAACTGAAATACCTTCTAGTTTTGTATTCAAAAATGTTTCACCGAGAAAATTTTTTTTTCCTTCAAAAATTTATGGTAATAATTTTTTCTTAAAAAATGTATTGTTGATAATATTTTTCCTTCAAAAATGTATATATTTCTATAAAAGTGAATTTTTATACTTTTATAGCGTTTTGACACCAGTTTGGGGGTTAACTATTTACCCATAGATGGGACCCTAATAGGTGCTACCACTCGGTATGGCATCCCTTTGATGGAAGAGAAACAAAAATTTAATCCAAAATTTCGAAGGTTCTAAAAAGGATTAAAAATATTTAATATTAAAAAATATTTGTCTTTCCTCTGAATAATAACATAAATATTATAACGATAAATTTTGTGTTTAGTAAATTTTGAACATTTTTCCATCACCTATGCTCATTTTTGGCGAATCTATCTATCTATCTATCTATCTATCTATCTATCTATCTATCTATCTATCTATCTCTCAGCCTGTTCATATCTATCTATCTATCTATCTATCTATCTATCTATCTATCCCAATCTGTTCATATCTATCTATCCCAATCTGTTCATATCTATCTATCTATCTATCTATCTATCTATCTATCTGTCTCAGCCTGTTCATATCTATCTATCTATCTATCTATCTATCTATCTATCTATCTATCTATCTCAGCCTGTTCATATCTATCTATCTATCTATCTATCTATCTATCTATCTATCTATCTATCTATCTATCTCAGCCTGTTCATATCTATCTATCTATCTATCTATCTATCTATCTATCTATCTATCTATCTATCTCAGCCTGTTCATATCTATCTATCTATCTATCTATCTATCTATCTATCTATCTATCTATCTATCTATCCCAATATGTTCATATCTATCTATCTATCTATCTATCTATCTATCTATCTATCTATCTATCTCAGCCTGTTCATATCTATCTATCTATCTATCTATCTATCTATCTATCTATCTATCTATCCCAATCTGTTCATATCTATCTATCTATCTATCTATCTATCTATCTATCTATCTAATTTTACTGTGTACATGAGAAAAGCTGTTAAAACCAAAGTATGGTTTTGCTTTATTTAAAGTGTATAAAGACATGGCCAGCAACAAGTCCTTAAAGGTAGCCAAAATATAATCGTGTTATGTTTACAAGATTTCTTCCCATAGAAAACTAAGAGAAGACACTCGCGCGGGTTATCAATATTTGCGTGTCATTCTCCGGTCGTGGAGCTTGGCTGTGAAGTGGAAATTAATAGCTAGTAAGATGCTCTCTAGCCGATCATTACTACTATGGTAAATTTGATCTTCATAGTATGCGGGACATGAAGCTAAGTTTAGTCAACGAAGGATGCATTATTTAAAATGTTAACTCATATAAAGTGAGATGCTTACAAGTCAAATGAAATTCATTGTATTTGTTTTTAAAATGGGCCAATTTGGATAGCATTATGCCGTTTTCTCAGGTCAAAATTTTCGTATTTTACGAACATGACAACTCAATTCATGAGTATATTAGCAGTATTGCCCGGCGTAGCTCGTGTGTAATGAGAGCTTTAAAACTAATCTATGGTCCTGGAGCTCAGACTCTGCCTAAAGAATATTTGAAATAATAAAATAATTGCGACAATTTATCAATCGCACCTAGTATAAACACACACACACACACACACACACACACACACACACACACACATATATATATATATATATATATATATATATATATATATATATATATATATACTAGCAGCATAGCCCGGCATTGCTCGGGTGTAATGAAAGCTTTAAAACTAATCCATGGTCCTGAAGCTCAGACTCTTTGGACGTTGGCACGAAAGACTAAAAGGCAATAGTTGTTTCCAGTTAAAGCGAAAACGTAGACTGAAAGAAAAATGAATGGATGTAAGTCAAATTTTGATTTCCTGGTATCGATATCAAATAGGTGTTTTTCGTCGTAAACTGAATTTTGAAGGCTAATTAAGTCCTCTGAGTAAATGGTAACATGTCTGAGACTAAGGACTACAATTATACCTACTCAGAGCCAAACCCGAAGCAAAAACTAAAATAAAAGGGCTGAAAAAATACAGTCATACAAGCAGATAAACAGACACACACACACACACACACACACACACACACAAACATCTTACCTTTTATATATATATATATATATATATATATATATATATATATACATACATATATATATATATATATATATATATATATATTATCGATTTTTCTGCACTATTGTAAGAACTGCAACCTTGAAACTTCTGAATATCCTTTCTTATGTCTTTGTCTATGAGTGTATCAAATTTGATTAAAATCGGACCACTTCTTCTATAATCCGATTTTTTCGATCATCGATTTTCGATATTTATCGGGGGGTACCTCGACACAAAACCTAGCTAAGAACACTCGCAGACGCTTATAGTACAACTGTGTTAATTTTCAAAAAAATCGGTTCAGTCATTTCGGAGTGTATAGGTAACAGACACACACACACACACAGACAAAGTTCCATTTATAAATAAGTTTAGATTTAAATCAAATGGATGTGGTGCAGTGGATATCAGCTCGGAAAGAGCAATCGGGGAGCCGAGTTCGAATTCCAGCTGAATTCCTTGCATTCACTTTTGGGCTTATACGCTTGGGAAATGTCTTAAATAACAGAACATATTGGGTTCTTTTGCCTTGGACGGCAAACAATCTACCGAAGAAAGTAATGGCAACCTCCTGCAGGAAAATCTTCGGCTCAGTCAGTCATGTCTCGAGAGGGACATGATCGCCCAAGCGTGATTTACGTATGGCACTTATCTAACTAACTGAATTCCTCATTACATGAAGTGAAGATGGACGTCTATCACACCAGTTCTTTTCGTGTGTAGCTTGCAGCCCTGGCTAATATTATCGCCAACTCATTCGTTCATCTTTTTTAACCATTTTATATGAAGCAAGGTGATAAAGCCACTGAGACTTAAGATGATACTCAGAGTAAAACAAAATAAAGAAACAAAATTAGCGAGGAGATGTGAAATAAGAAACAAAACTGAAGATAACAAAAAATCTGAAGATAGCGATTGACGTTACATTTAAATTTTTGAAGGCCGTTACAGAAGGATGCTGCGAATATCATGGAGCAATGATGAAGTTTTGAAAATGATGGAAACGAAAAGGAAATTAATACTGAGCATCAGGAAGAGACAGCTGAAGTTCATGGGACATGCAATGAGGAAGGAGGGCTTGGAGAACCTGATACTAACAGGCCAGATAGAGGGAAAAAAGAGACAGGGGAAAGCAGCAGATAACATATTTGAAGGACCTAATCAGTTGGATGATGGAACGAGGATTGCCTGGTGTAACAGGAGAAGGCGTGCTAACGGCCACCAGGGATAGGGAGAAGGGGAAAGACATGATCGCCTACGTCCTGAAAGGACAGAGTACACAGAAGAAGAATGTAATATGTCAACTGTTTCTAAGAAATTTTAAAGTGGATATAAAGTGGGGGATCAAATCTATATTATAATCAATATATAAATTGATCCCTCATTTTGTGGCGATGCTAGGTTCTATAAATTTATATTTTATATTTTTGGACTTGAGCAGGTGGATGACAGTACGAGGTTTGCGTTGAGTAACAGGAGAAAGCGTGCTGAGAGCCACCAAGGATAGGGAGACGTGGAAAGCCATGATCGCCTACGTCCTGATAGGACAGGGCACATAGAAGAAGAAAAATTTATAGGAAAGAATCTGATGTCTTATATAGTCTCGTGGGAATGCTAATAAAATTCTAATTTCACATCAACTGGTGTTCGGACAACTCTTCGCTGGACAGTTGTTAGTTGGATAATTTATTGATGGAGCAGTTCTTCTTTGGTGTCTGCAATAATTGGTTGGTTAGGTTGAACAATATTCATGGGATAGTTTTGATGCAATTATGTACGCGCCTATCATCATATATTAATTTTTCAGCATATATGAATCTGGCCTCCCTCCAACGTTACATTTATGCAAGAACCTAACACCTCAATATATAAATTCACACGCATACATACATTAATAAATATACATATCCTACATTGAAGTGGCACGATTGAAGTTCCATACGTTTACACATTACAAGATTTGGTTTTAGCTACGATGAGCCAAGTAATAATTGGGTTGTTGTTGTTGTTGTTTTAATTTCCAGTAATATATGGATAAAGCGGTTGCTTAAAGACAATAAATGATTATTGCAACTATATTTCTACTTATTTGCAGTTGCTCCAATATAGAATTTAACATCATCATCCGAATTGATGCGAGATCTATAAAGAATACTTTCAAATATACACTAGCCATTCAAGGTCAGGTCTTATAATTTTGTATTTCTCTGGGAGCGTATGATTCTGCAAAGCCCTGTTTTATTAACACCTGAATAGTATTTTTGTACGCGTCTGTATTCACACATGTATATCTATTAATTCACAGAACTATATATATATATATATAGTAGTGAGTGGGTATCGGTAAAAGTGTGTGTTCCATTCTTGAATGCAATTTGGCTACTGGCGTTTGTATACATTATGAACATAACACGCTAAAATATGCCTTCCTCCACTGTATGCCAATAGCTTAGAGATAAAATCTCCGATTGATATCAAATCAGTCATGTTTCAATCTTGACTAGAAGCAATCTGATGTCTAACCGTACTGATGAGCTGTGATACAACGAAACAGGACTGTCTGCGGGTGACTATATGTATATACAAGCCTGCTTCGCTGTGATGCATATATATACAGTGATATATATATATATATATATATAATCATCTGCATAGAGGCCTGTTTCGCTGTTAACAGATCGTCAGTGTGTATATATATATATTTTCTAAACATATGCTATTAAATATAAGAGACAATGAATGTCTATTATGTTTAATCATGAGCCGTTATAAACGTCGTATTTTTGCTTTAATTTCAGTTGAAAATAAAGACAAAAATTCTCCAACATTTGGATAATTATTTATTGGTTTTCTTCTAAGCTTTCGGCTCACATGAGCCATCTTCAGAGAAAGAAGCTTAGAAGAAAACCAATAAATAATTATCCAAATGTTGGAGAATGTTTGTCTTTATTTTCAACTGAAATTAAAGCAAAAATACGACGTTTAGAACGGCTCATGATTAAACATAATAGACATTCATTGTCTCTTATATTTAACAGTATATGTTTAGAAAATTACTTGCTGCCACGATATACTAAATATATATATATATATATATATATATATATATATATATATATATACTACCGGCCATAATTATTAGGCCACCCCAATTTAAAAAAAAACAATGATACATTTCATACTATTTTTAGTATTTATTGCCAAGTGGATAATTCTAAATGAAAACAGAATGGTTCTTTTATTAATACTGCACAATAATATGTGCATCAAATAAACTGTTCTGGTGTCCAGTTTTTGTGCTCTCTACCCCCATGCTAGTCTCTTCCTATTATTGGCTGGCCAAAGCAAAGGCTTCCTGGCTGCCTTGTAAAATTTTGGAAAGTAATAATAACAAAAGAACCATTCATCTAGAATTATCCACTTGCCAATAAATACTAAAATTAGTATGAAATACATCATTTTTCTTAATCTGGTGTGGCCTAATAATTATGGCCGGTAGTATATATATATATATATATATATATATATATATATATATATATATATATTGGATAATTTTCACGTTCTAATGAACGGTAGCAATTTTTGTTACCATAACTCACACCCCTGGTGATCTCGGAAAGAGGTTGAAAGTACTTGGGTACCTTGAGAAATGAATGAAAATAACATCTGTCAACGTTACAGCTCATTTCTGATATCTTTCGATTGTAATACGCGAAAGATTATCCGTGAGTATGAACGGATTTTATTAAAAATAAGCAAACATAGTGTTTGCAATTTATTTAATCTGACATTTTAAAAAGAAAATTTGCTGCCGAAATACACAAATTTTAAATTATATATATATATATATATATATATATATATATATATATACAACACAGCTTAAATTCGAGGATGTAGAAAGATTTTTCACAGTTGTTACACTCTAAGTGGAATAGCACTCGGATGTGCGTTATTGATGCTATAAGGCAAAAGGATGCAGTCAGTAAGGCACCGTTGTCGCAGATTTTAGGTTCCTTCCAAAAAGTAGATAGTTTTGAGTAACTGACATCCTTCCAAAGGTCCTGATCTAAGCATATAAAATTGTGACGTATTTACTGACATCTGTTTATTATTAAGTTTTAACTTAGTAAAAGTCTTACCATCGTTTTCCATTTCAAACCTCCTTATCACTATGTTAGAAATTATGTAATAGTTTAACGTTATTCCATACAAACGTTTAAACGATCAGACAAGATAGTGACGTAAGTATTTTAAACACAATTTTTTTTCCGGTTTGAAGAAAAACGGGATTTTTCATAAAAAATAAAACGAAAAGATTTTCATTTTTTATTTATTTATTTATTTATTTATTTATTTATTTTTAATCTTTTCACTCTTTTCTTTCTTTCTTTTTATTTTTTTCAATTGGAGTAGATAGACTAAACTATCGCCCGGTTCACACTCCACCCACGTCTATTGAACAGGTGAAGAGGCTCATCCCTTGTTTCCTGTTTAGAATGCGGTTTCCAGTTTTCTCTTTTCCAATCTTTTCACCCTTTTCTTTTTTTCTTTTTTTTTCAATTGGAGTAGATAGACTAAACTATCGCCCGGTTCACACTCCACACATGTCTTTTGAACAGGTGAAGAGGCTTATCCCTTGTTTCCTGGTTAGAATGTGCTTTCCGGCTTTCTCTTTTCCAATCTTTTTACTCTCACGTCGCCCCCTGCGCAGTATTGAGTTTGAGTTTTTTTTTACGGCATATCAACACCTCTATGGGTTTATTTAATGCCAAAAAGGTGTGGTTTTAAGGTATTTTTCTTTTAATGTTCAGTTATAGTGAGAAGGTTGATTTCCTCAGATTTTAATGAATATTTTTTGTATTTATTATTTATTATTTTAGAAAAATGAACATTTCTTCTAGTTTCTTTAGTCGAAAATATTTTGCTGAGATTTTTTTTCCTTCAAACATGTTTTATGGTAATAATTGTTTCTTCAAACATTGTATTGTTGGCAATATCTTTCTTTCAAAAATATATATTTTTCTATAAAAGTCTTTTCTTTTTTATGTATATATTTCTATAAAAGTATATTTTTAAACTTTCATAGTGTTTTGACCCAAATTTGGGGGTTAACTATTTACCCTTAGCTGGGACCCTAACAGGTGCTACCACTCCGGGTCAGGGTGGACCTGAGAACAACAGCAATTAAGAGGCGGTTCCCTGCTCGTCACAACCTCCCAATCAGAGGCCTTGCTGCCGGATGCAGTTTACCGTCATGCCCAGGACCCATTATATATATATATATATCTATATATCTATCTATATATATATATATATATATATCTATCTATATATATATAT